>CM027394.1:108026951-108042080 GCA_015711505.1 Sylvilagus bachmani | reverse complement strand
CTGGCGGTGGGGGTCCTGGCGGTGGGGGCCCTGGCGGTGTGGGCCCTGGCGGTGGGGTCCCTGGCGGTGGGGTCCCTGGCGGTGGGGACCCTGGCGGTGGGGTCCCTGGCAGTGGGGGCCCTGGTGGTGGGGGCCCTGGCGGTGGGGGTCCTGGCGGTGGGGCCCTGGCGGTGGGGGTCCTGGCGGTGTGGGCCCTGGCGGTGGGGGCCCTGGCGGTGGGGTCCTGGCGGTGGGGGCCCTGGCGGTGGGGTCCTGGCGGTGGGGGTCCTGCCTGTGTGGAGCTTCAAAGGCAGGCAGGGCGGGAGGAGAAGCGTGGAGAGAGACAGACAGCGGGGGGCCGCCACCCGGGAGACAGCAATGCTGGGTTCTGGCAGGTGTCTGGCTGGTGACCTTTCTCCGGAATGGATTCTGAAGTGACTGCTGTCTGTCGGGCCCAGGTCAGAGACACGGGAGGGCGTCGCTTCCTGCCCGTTAAATGTCAGCCCCCGCTGTCGGGCGGCAGTGGGGGTGTGTGTGCTGGCAGTGTGTGTGTGTGTGCATGTGTGTGTGCTGACAGTGTGTATGTGTGTGCATGTTGGCAGCATGTGTGCATGTGTGTGCTGACAGTGTGTGTATGTGTGCATGTGTGCTGCTGACAGTGTGTGTGTGTGTGTGTGTGTGCATGCGTGTGTGTGCATGTGTGTGGTGTGTGTCTTCCTCCTTCCTCCCCAACAGGTAGGCAGGCTTCTTCCTTGGGGTTTGTGTAGCCAGTAGAAGAGTGAATTTGCTTAAGGGCAGTCTGTTCTTGTTTTTTTTTTAATTATTCATGTATTTTATTGATTTGAGAGGCAGACAGGTCTCCCACCTGCTGGTTCACTCCCCAAATTCCTGCAGTGTGGACTCCTGGCTGGGTTGGAGGCTGGAGCCTGGAACCCAGTCGGGGTCTCCCGCATGGGTGGCAGGGACCCAGACACTCGAGCCCTCACCTGCCGCCTCCCAGGTGCTCATTAGCAGGAAGCTGGGACTGGAGGCAGAGCTGGAACCCAGGCGTTCTGATATGGGATGTGGGCGTTCCAAGTGCATCTGTAGCTTAGCCACTGCACCCAAAGCCTGGCCCTGGTGCTTGTTTTCAAGGTGGGGGGACTTGGGGCCAGTGTTGTGGTGTAGCAGGAAAAGCCGCCGCCTGCTCCCCTTCCGATCCAGCTCCCTGCTAAAGGCCTGGGGAGCAGCAGAGGACGGCCCACGTGTTGGGCCCCTGCGCCCACGAGGGAGACCTGGATGGAGCTCCTGGCGCCCGGCTCCAGCCTGGCCCAGTGCTGGTCATTGCGGCCATTTGGGGAGTGAACCAAGAGATGGAAGACCTCTCTCTCTGTCTCTCCCTCTCTCTCTCTCTAACTCTCTCTCTGTCTCTCCCTCTATCTCTCTCTCTCTCTAACTCTGATTTTCAAAATAAATAAATAAATCTTTTTTAAGAAAAAAAGAGGGAGAGAGCTGGCCTTGGAGGGGGTGTGGTTGAGAGGGTGAGAAAGATCTGCCTTGCTGGGGAAGGCTGCTGGGCCGAGGGACCAGGAGGGTCGGGCCCTGTGCACGGGCTCGGCGGGGCTGGCGCTCTCCTGGGAGCTCCTCGGCGCCCTCCCCTCTCCACCACCCACCTCCTTTATTCTGTCTCTTGTTCTTTCCCTGTCTTTATCTGTTTTAAAAATATTGTTTGAGAGGCAGAGAGAGAGAGAGAGAGAGACAGACAGACAGAGAGAACTCCCACTCTGTTCACTCCCTAAGTGATGTCTGCAGAGGCCTGGGCTGAAGCTGGGAGCCAGGAGCTCAACCCAGGTCTTCCAGGTGGTGACAGGGACCCAAGTCCCGAGCCCTCACCTGCTGCCTTCCGCAATCTGTTGCTAGCGGGAAGCTGGAGCCGGGATGGAACCCAGGTACTCGGATGTGGACGGAACCCAGGTACTCGGATGTGGACAGAATCCAGGTACTCGGATGTGGATGGAACCCAGGTACTCGGATGTGGACAGAATCCAGGTACTCGGATGTGGACGGAACCCAGGTACTCGGATGTGGACAGAATCCAGGTACTCGGATGTGGACGGAACCCAGGTACTCGGATGTGGACGAAACCCAGGTACTCAGATGTGGACGGAACCCAGGTACTCGGATGTGGGACGGAACCCAGGTACTCGGATGTGGACGGAATCCAGGTACTCGGATGTGGACGGAACCCAGGTACTTGGATGTGGACAGAATCCAGGTACTCGGATGTGGACGGAACCCAGGTACTCGGATGTGGACGGAAACCAGGTACTCGGATGTGGACGGAACCCAGGTACTCGGATGTGGACAGAATCCAGGTACTCGGATGTGGACGGAACCCCGGTACTCAGATGTGGACGAAACCTAGGTACTCAGATGTGGATGGAACCCAGGTACTCGGATGTGGGACGGAACCCAGGTACTCGGATGTGGACGGAACCCAGGTACTCGAATGTGGACGGAACCCAGGTACTCGGATGTGGACGGAACCCAGGTACTCGGATGTGGACGGAACCCAGGTACTCAGATGTGGACGGAACCCAGGTACTTGGATGTGGACGGAACCCAGGTACTCAGATGGGGACGTTCGTGGCATCTTCACCTCTGGCTCAGAGGCTCCCCCCACCTTCCCACTGCTCCCCCTTCTGCAGTCCCTCCCTGCTGCCCTCCCACTCCTCTCCCCCTCCCCCATAACCTGGGGCTGATGCTGGGGAGGAGGTGAAAGAAGGTGATTGGTGGACATAGCCCCCACCTGTCTGCTGCATGCCCACTCCAGGAGAACAGGGCCTTCCGCACTACGCGGGTGCTCAGACCACAGGGTGGGAGGCATGGCTGCGGGGCCACTGTGGTCTGGGGTCTTTCACTCCGTCCTGAGCCCTCTTCTCAGTGTCTCTGAGCCCACGGAGGAGAGGTGGGTGAGCGGGTGTGGGCAGTAGCTTCCCCAGGCACATGCCAGTGCGTGGCAGTCGCTTCGCCCACCCAGAGAAGGGTTTGCCCCCTGCGATGGCATCTCTAGGCCTGGTTCTGATTCTGAGTGCAGTTTTGGTCTGCATGGTCCCCATCTCCTCGGAGGGTCTCGGCATCCATCGGAGGGGCCCATGTGGTTCGGTAGTCTCCGCTCCCTGCACTGGTGGCCGAGGTGATGGGGACCGCTGGGCTCAGGTCTTTAGGGGCTTGGTCCCCAGAGGGGCCCTGTTCTAAAACTTTTCTAAAGTGGAAGTAACACAGCAAGTTCACGGGGCATGAACAGACAGCCCGTGTGTCACCAGCGGCGGCTGGGAGGAGCGGAAGGTGGCCAGCAGCCCCTGAGCCCCTGCCCTCCCGGACCGTGTGTCAGCATCGAGCATCCCTCCTGGTTTTGCACTGCGTGCACATGGAACCACACCACGTGCCCTCTTTGGTGTCTGCAGCTTTGGCCACGCCTCCTGCAGGCTGGTTTTTCAGATCCCACGAGAGCATTTTCCTGAGGCTGGGAAAACTCCCCACAAGTAGGTGTACTGGGTGGTGTGGCCGCTTGGCCAGATGCTACAAGGTCCCAACCGTGCCCCGAGGGCCAGCCCTGGCAGCCATGGTGATTGACTTGACGGCAGCAGGCGGTGGTCCATGTCAAAGTCAGGACGGTGTCGGCTTTGCCGCATACTCGGTGCACCTTGTCTTTGCCGAGGGAAACCCGTGCCACTCTGCAGTCACGCGGCGTGGGATTCGAGCCCTGGCTCCAGGGCCCTGTGTGACCGAGCCTCTGTGTCGCCACCTGTAATGGGGACAGGCGAAGGATGCCGTGACAGTGAAGCGAGCTTAGTGCCGTCGTAGGCTGCGCCCCCACCCAAACAAAGAGGGGAGCGGCTCCCCCTGCACCAAGAAGGTGGGGGCGGCTGGCTCCTGGCAAAATGAAGCTTTCTGTGGGGGAGCAGAGCAGGCCTCCACGCTGCCTGAAGGTGACCGCCGAGGGCGGGCAGAGGAGCCTCCTTTGGGTTTCAAGTAACTACAGGGCGAGCTGGGGGCAGGGTCCCATTCATGAGCTGTGGCTTGGGTAATCGGCGTCTGCGTCCCCCAAAGGCCCATGAACTGGTGTGGGTACCCCGAGCCTTGTGTTAATGGTTGACGGATGGAGGCTACAGACCTCATGGACCACGGCCTCTGGGAGGTGGACCTAGTGGGCCCACCTTGCTCTCCAGAGGGGGCTGGTTATGCAAGCCGGGTGAACTTCCTGTCTCTCCCGCTGCCTGGCTTGCTGTGTGATGGTTCTTGCGCGCACTCCCCCATTGCCAGCGTCCAGCAGAAGCCAGAGTAACAGGGCTGCCCAGGCCTGGAGCTGAGCCTCCAAACTGCGAGCCGAAGTCAACTCTTCCCTCCTAAGCAGCTCCTGCAGCATTCGAGTTGAAGTGATGAGAAGCTGAGCGCTACACAGGGTTTGACTTTCCCATGGTGCCCCAGGACAGAGCAGCGGACTTTCTCGTCCACAGTCGTGGGGCAGACTCAGGGCGCACAGGAAGGCTGGGACGTAACCAGCAGCAGTGATCAGGCCCTGCAAAGTGGGTCTGACGCCCTCACACGGGCACGCGGCAGCGGCCCAGGGCAGCTCGCCCACGGTTTTATGGCTTTGTTCCCTCCTCCCCAGTGGCTGTCTCTTTCCAGGGGCACCGGCCCCGCCTCAGTCCTGCCACGTACCGTTTCTGCAGGGCGCCCAGGGCAGGCTGTGGCTGGGGCCAGTGCCCTGCCATGCAGCACGCCGGCTCCCCGTGGCTCCCAGCTCAGCGTTCCCTGCGCATCCTCGCAGGAACGGCATCCACGGAGCAGCAGGGTTCACGTCCCGCACGGCGAGTCGGTCCACCACACCCCGGCACGAACACACGGACACCGGTTGCTCGCGTTCGAGCCTAATTTCTCAGGGGGCACAAGCTGCTGCCTTAGGTGCCAGGGCCAAGGCACAACCTACGGGCTTGGCACAGAGTCCTCATCTGAATTTAATCAGAACGCGTTTATAAACACGCCGGCGTCTCCTGGAACGAAAGCCCCGACAGGTGGCCTTGCAGCAGGTGCAGACTGCTCCCAGGTACAGGAGGTCCAGCTCGCGTGGAGTCTCCTCCCCAGGCCGGCCCATTCGCGCAGTGACCACAGCCCGGCCCATTCGCACAGTGACCCCAGCCCGGTCAGTCTTCATGGTGACCCCAGCCCGGCCAGTCCTCATGGTGACCCCAGCCCGGCCAGTCCTCACGGTGACCCCAGCCCGGCCCATCCATGTGGTGACCCCAGCCCGGCCCATCCATGTGGTGACCCCAGCCCGGCCCATCCATGTGGTGACCCCAGCCCGGCCCATCCATGTGGTGACCCCAGCCCAGCCAGTCCATGTGGTGACCCCAGCCCGGCCCATCCATGTGGTGACCCCAGCCCAGCCAGTCCATGTGGTGACCCCGGCCCGGCCCATCCATGTGGTGACCCCAGCCCGGCCCATCCATGTGGTGACCCCAGCCCGGCCCGGCCCAGCAGCAGTATCTGTCACTACACGTCTGGGCTGCCGGTTGCAGTTACAGGAGCAGAAAACAATGGGAGTGGAGACGTGTCCGTCAGCCTGCTGAGCCCCGATCCGGGCTGGGCCAGGCGGGGGAGCTTATCCTTCAGCTCCGCTTCTTTCCTGTCCTGCTGTGGTGGGCACACCTGGAAGAGGACCCCCAGAGGCGTCTGTGGTCACGAATCAGAAAGACGCCAGGTGCCGCGGGCAGCTCAGCCTTAGGCCTGCGGCGCTGCAGCGATGCCACCCCACGCATGGGCTGCACACAGGCCCCGGCACTCTGCACGACCATGCTAGGGGGTGGGCATGTGGTTCTTCAAGGGCGGGTGCCTTGCCTGGAGCCAAGCCTGCGAGGCCGGAGCACCAGGGTCCACCGGGGCCATGGGAGCACCACGATCCAACAGGGTTTTGGGAGCACCGGGGTCCACCCGGGGCCGTGGGAGCACCATGATCCAACAGGGTTGTGGGAGCACCAGGGTCCACCGGGGCCGTGGGAGCACCATGATCCAACAGGGTTGTGGGAGCACCAGGGTCCACCGGGGCCGTGGGAGCAGCAGCATCCCCCGGGGCCGTGCTCGGCCACGCTTCCGCTTGCTGGGTCTGCACTGCGGCTGACAGCTGGGTGACGGGAAGCATCTTTGCAGGCGGTGGCCCACGACCTGGTCTCTCATGGACTCGGCCAGAGGCAGGCGGCTAAGGGAGGAGAGGGGGCGGCAGTGTGCTCGGTGCGGGGTCCATCCCACCAAGCCCACGTAGTGAGTGGCTGAGGTTTGTTCTCTAAGTCCGTGTCCACCAGGCCATGCTCCCTGCAAGATCCGTGAGTTAGTGTCCATGGGGCCACGCTCCCTGTGAGATCTGTGAGTTAGCGTCCACCAGGCCACACTGCCTGCGAGACCCATGAGTCAATGTCCACCAGGCCATGCTCCCTGCGAGATCTGTGGGGCAGTGTCCACTGGGCCACCCTCCCTGCGAGATCCATGGGGCAGTGTCCACTGGGCCATCCCATGCTCCTGCGAGATCCGTGGGGCTAAGCCTTCCTGGCATCTTGCCAGCCTTGTGGGGTTTGGCGTTCATGGCTTACGGACACATCCCTCTGGTTTCTGCTTCTGACATCACAGGGCCTTCTGCCCTGTGGGTCTGAGCTTCCTCTGTGAGTGTCCCACCTTCCTGCATTGGTCACAGTGGCTTAAGAACCCACCCTGCTCCAGTAATGACCTCCTCATAGCCGGTCACCCGCGATGACCTTGGGAACCCCGTTTGGCCCACCCGGCCCTTTCCTGAGGTCCTAGAGGGTGACATTTGTTGGTGACGGTGACCCACGTGGCAGGTGCTGCATGGAGCGCTGTGCTCCTGTGTGCTGGCTCTTCCAGCCAGGGCAGCCCACGAAGGCCTAAGTTTCCCGCTCCGGGACTGGGGAGGCGGGGAGGCTGGACGCGTGCACCTGCTATGCGGCTCCGAGGGCGTCTGCAGCCAGCACCGTGCAGGCGGGAGACCGGAAGTTCCAGTCCCTCCTGGAGACTCCTCCTGGGGACGGTCTCACTGAATGAGGCGGGCCCTTCTGCTGGGGGCAGGCGGCTAAGGGGTGCCCACCCGCGGGGTGGGCCGGAGGAGGGCTGTGACTCGAAGACAGGGGTTCCAGGGTGGAGACGGCACACCTGCCCGCACCTGTGTTCTTCCTCTTGAAAAGTAGGCCCAGGGCTGTGTGGACACGGGGCCACCTGGCCAGTGTGTCATCCTAGCTGGGGGTGGGGTTAGGGGCCATAGGACTGGATGATGATCTGAAAGTTTAAATCACTTATTTTCTTTAAATCCCTAGCTAGAAATCCCCAAGACATTAAAAACAAACCAAAGAGTATAACAGAGAATCTATTTTTGCTTTATTCATTATGTTAGCCGAGAATGGGTGTGTTCGGAGAACATTCTAGAAGGGAGGCACTGATAATGTGTCAGGCGTCCTCTGTATGCTTTGCCATGTCTCATGAGCACCCAGGCCGGGCTCCATCTTCCAGGACGCTGGACGGTTCTTCCTCTGCCAGGCCTGGTCTGGGTGCCCAGGGGCCGCAGGCCGGGGCGGGCTCAGTGGATGCCCTGCTTGGGCCAGCCCAGCTCTCGGGCATATGACCCCTTGCAGCTTCTGATCTCACAGTCGAGCTCCAGGCACTTGTTGAGGCCCGGCACCCCGGACCTCCAGCCGATGAAGCCTTGGGTGGTCTGTGGGACTGGAGGAGACGGGAGGACCTGGGGAGGGGAAGCAGAGGTTAGCCGCACCCCCCCCAGGGCCACAGCCTTCCCGGGACAAGCACGGGAGTGTGGGCAGCCGGCCGCCCCAGGGTGTGCTGGAATAAGCTGCCCCCATTGGTCATGCTGAGGCTCGCGTCTTTCTGGGATCTAATCCCCCCCCCCAAGGAGCTGCTTTCTCTTGCAATGGTCCCCTGGCTAACGTGACCTCAGGAAGACAGGTGCAGAAGTGCCAGATACGGTCCTGGATCCGCGATGACTGGAACAAGTCCTGAGGGACACGCCCTTAGGCCATTTCCCGTGCGACTGTCGCAGGGGGCTCCCACACAGGCCTGGGTGAGACGCCTGCTCCACGCCTGGTCCTGTGCCCAGTCCTTGGCGGTCATGATACAATGGTACTGCGTGTCTGAACACATCTCACCATAGCAAAAATACGGCATAAGGGTAAAAAGCGACAGACGGGCACAGGCACCCACTCGAAGTGGCCTGGCAGTGCTGGAGGTCGCTCTGGGTTGGCCTGCGAGTGGGGCGGGGACGTGAAGGCCCAGGACGGGACCGTGCCGGCCACACCTGTCCATGCCGATGCTCAGGCTACGCTAAATCTGAGGGATATTTTTTCCTTTCAATAATAAATTAGCACTAACTTACTATAACTTTTTTACTTTCTACACTTCAAACTCTTAAAAACTTTAATCTTTGGGGCCGGCGCTGTGGCATGGTGGGTAAAGCTGCTGCCTGTAGTGCCGGCATCCCATGTGGGTGCAAGTTCGAGTCCCGGCTGCTCCATTTCCTACCCAACTCTGCTATGGCCTGGGAAAGCAGCAGAAAATAGCTCATGCATCCATGTGGGAGACCCAGAACAAGCTCCTGGCTCCTGGCTCCTGGCTTTGGATTGGTGCAGCTCCGGTTTTTGCGGTCAATTGGGAAGTGAACCAGCGGATGGAAGACCTCTCTTCCTCCCTCTCTCTGCCTCTCCTTCTCTCTCTGTGTAACTCTGACTTCCAAATAAATATCTTTTTAAAAAAATTTTAATCTTGAAAAAGCAACGCTGTGTTTAAAGCGATCATGTTGCAGGCCATCGGAAGTTTTCAGCTCCATTGCGATCCTAGGTGGCTCGTGGCTGAGGCACTAGGATGTGGCACAAGGCTGTTCAAGGATCTCGCGGCCCTGTGCGGACCGGCTGACGGGGGATGCCAGGCCGTGCGTCCTCTGGTTGGAGGGTGCTAGGATGTGCTGTGTGCACTCACACCTCCCCCTCGGGGACTGCAGGCCGGAGAAGCCCCTGTGAGGGCGGCTTCTGTGTGACATGAGAGCGCACACCGTCATCTGTGAGCTCCTCGGACACACGGGGACTTTTGGGGAGCGAGGGCAGATGTGTAGCAGGTCCCCCTCCTTTTGCAAAACCCCTGTTTGACTCCTACAAGGCGGGCCAGAGTGGGGGCATCAGTTCTTTCTTCTCTTCTCTTCTCTTCTCTTCTCTTCTCTTCTCTTCTCTTCTCTTCTCTTCTCTTCTTTCTCTCTCTCTCTCTCTCCCTCCTTCCTTCCTTCCTTCCTTCCTTCCTTCCTTCCTTCCTTCCTTCCTTCCTTCCTTCCTAAGTCAGAGTTGCACAGAGAAAGGTAGAGAGAGAGAGAGAGAGAGAGAGAGAGAGGTCTTCCATCTGCTGGTTCACTCCCCAGTTGGCCGCAATGGCTGGAGCTGGGCCAATCTGAAGCCAGGAGCCAGGAGCTTCTTCTGGGTCTCCCATGTGGGTGCAGGGGCCCAAGGACTTGGGTCATCTGCTGCTGCTTTCCCCAAATGTCAGCCAGGGGGAGAGAAAATAGGGTGTTTTAACTACCTTATTACTTAGATTTTTGCTATATTTCTAAAACAGCTTTTAACAGTGACTCTACACGGCTTTATAATTGGAGGGGGGAGCCCCCAACATAGCTCATTGGAGCACCTCACTCTTGATTCACTCATTCCTTCTGCTCATCAAACGCTCACCGGATGCCGGCCTCCCCACTGACCCTGAGGCACGTGTGGGAGAGCAATGAGCTTCACCTTCAACGTGGCTTTCCGTCCCCTCTCCCCATCAACACGTACAACTGCTGCTCCATGGCTGGGCAGAGGGCACGGCCCAGGGATGTAGGCGGGCTGGTAGCTAGCGAGGAGGAGCTGAGGTCGTCTGCCCCGCACTGCAGCCCTGCCTGCGCAACTGTCCTGCCCGCAGCACCCACCTCCCCCCACCCCTGCAGCAAAACCCCAGCTTCGGTGAAACCACGGCGTGCAACCAGTGCTGGCCCCAAATAACCAATATGGCGGCCGGCTGCAGGCGTGCGGTGACCCTCAGCTAATTATAATATCATTAGAATAAAATAACCATAGCTTCCATTTCCACTCCTGGAATTGGAAAAGGCTAAGGAAATGGGTGATACTCAAACCCTGCCCCAAACTCCACCTCCATGAATATTCAATTGAACCCTTCCCAAACTCCACCCCCTATGAATATGCATGATATGCGATTAAATCCTGTCCCAGACACCACCTCCCTCCCGTGCCTCCAGATCATATAGAGGGGTGGCTCTCAACCTTTGAGCATGCCCCACCCCTCTGAATTGTGTACAGATGTCTTACTCCTTTGCTAACTTTTACTTATTTCTCATCTTCAAACTCTTTCTTGCATTGGAAACGAGAACCTGAATCCACCATCCGATGATGTCTTGGCCCAGCAACCCACCCCTCCCCGACAAGGACCCGCTGTGCATGAAGACTGACAATTTCTGGAGGCACCTGAGCCGTGTGCACAGCTGACTAGGTCTCGTGTGGCAACGCTGTCCAAGTCCTCTCTTCCCTGTGCTGCCCTCTGCCCTCGGCCAGCCTCTACTCAGTCCGTCTCCTGGGGCGTCCCTGTGAGCCCCACTGAGCTCCTGGCACCTAGGGATGCTGCGGTCTGTAAAAACACTGGGCTCGGGGGCTGGCGCTGTGGTGTAGCAGGTAAAGCTGCCACCGGCAGTACCAGCATCCCAAACGGGCTCTGGTTCAAGACCCGCTGGTCCACTTCTCATCCAGCTCTCTGCTATGGCCTGGGAAAGCAGTGGAAAATGGCCCAAGTCCTTGGGCCCCTGCACCCACGTGGGAGACCAGAAAGACGGTCCTAACTCCTGGCTTCAGATTGGCCCAGCTCCAGCAGTTGTGGCCATTTGGGGAATGAACCAGCGGATAGAAGATCTCACTTCCCCTCTCTCCATAAACTCTTTCAAGTAAATAGATAAATCTTTTTTAAAGAGTTACAGAGAGAGAAGGAGAGAGAGAGAGAGAGAGATCTTCCATCTGCTGGGTCACTCCCCAACCGGCTGTAAAGGTGGGAGCTGTGCTGATCCGAAGCCAGGAGCCCGGAGCCAGGAGCTTCTTCCAGGTCTCCCATGCGGGCGCAGGAGCCCAAGGACCTGGGCCATCCTCCACTGCCCTTGCAGGCCATAGCAGAGCTGGATCAGAAGTGGAGCAGCTGGGACTCAAACCGGCACCCATACGGGATGCCGGCACTGCTAGGCGGTGGCTTTACTGGCTAAACCACAGTGCCAGCTCCAAAATAAATAGATAAATCTTTCAAAAAAAATGCTGAGCTCTATTCTGGTCCCTCATATGCAACATCCCACTGGACCCTGACCCCAGGAGGCACAGAGAAGTCAAGCCACTCGCCCAGGATCACGCAGGAGGTGGGCGACAGAGCGGGACCCAGATGCCGTCCGTGGTTTTACCCCAGAATCTGAGCCTGTCCTGCTAATCCATGATGTTTGCTGAGAGGGCGGGGCCGGCCCCTTGAGCCTCGGTGTCCCTCTGCCTCTGCAGGGTGGGAGGCGGCAGCCCACGCAGGCGCAGAGATGCACTTCCCACTAATGCCCTTGGGAGTGCGTGGACGGCGGCTGCAGGCCGGCCAGGCCCCACTGTGCGCTTACCTTCCACGGCCCACGCGCTGCTTACTTAGGCAAACAAGTGTCTAGAAAGGGCTTTGCGAACCTTGATGTATTTCTCCACGGGCGTCCCTGGGCGGATGCGGAAGCGCTCAGGTAGCTCGACCTTGGGCTTCGGAGAGGGGGCTTCTGCCTCACCCTGGAGCAACTGCAAAGAACCGGGGGCGGGCGCCTCAAGCTGAGCCATCCGGGGCGTTCTTGTCACCGCGCACCCCAGAAAGGCACACGTGACGGTGACGAAAGTGGGCCCGGGGCGTTGGGGGCAGTGGTCCCACTTAACAGCTGGACAACAGCGCAGGCTGGCTCCTGCCCCTGCCCCCTGCAGCCCGAGGTGCCCTCCCTCAATTCAAAATGCGAGCCGGGTTCCGGAACCGACCTTTCAAACCCTAAAGGAGAGCCGCATCCCCCCTCCTGAATTTTCAAAGCAATTTTGAACTCTTTGAAAGCCCGATGTAATTACATATAAGGATTATTAATACAGACTCTTTTATGCATATTAATAGGGACTCATTTCATGCATAAAATGTCAGATTGTACAACTCTAAGAATTAAGGAACTCATTAAGAATGGCACAGTGTGTGAGCTGCAGGGGCGGGGTGCATCACAACGCGGGGGCCCTCTGCGAGTGGGGGGACACGGCGGGGTGCATCACAACGCGGGGGCCCTCTGCGAGTGGGGGGACACGGCGGGGTGCATCACAACGCGGGGGCCCTCTGCGAGTGGGGGGACACGGGGGGGTGCATCACAACGCGGGGGCCCTCTGCGAGTGGGGTGGACACGGCTCTTCAGGCCCACGACCCCCACCCCAGCACGGCGGCGTCCTCGTCCTGGTGCCCACCCCGGCACTCCGTGTGTCTGGGCAGTGTGGTGGACATCGGGGCTACTTAGTGGAGATGTCACGTGAGCGTCCCTGGACCCTGCAGCTCCTATGCACTGCCTGCCCCGCCCCCACATGCACACTCCGGTCCTCTGCCAGCCCCCCGCACTCCCGGGGAGCGGGGCGGGGACCCTTCTGCTCCTGTCACTTCTCTGGTCCCCGCAGACGTCCGGACGTGCAGAGGACCCCACAGGGGCCTCCAGCAATGCCTCCCAGATGCCTTGCCTTGCGGGCCTCCCTAGGGGTCCACACAGCTTCTCACTCCATCTGCATCTCAGTAACCCAGGGAGGCAAGAAGGGAAGTCGGCCCTCAGGTGCCCTTGGACGAAGTGACCGGCTTCGCACCTATGGGTCCCTGAGTGGTCACGTGACTTCTGAACTCAGTATGCTAATTTGTAAAATGGGCATAAAGTAGCACCTCTCCCCTGCACGGGGTCCTTTGGCAGGTGACGCGATCCAGTTCTGCGGAAGCACCTAGCACGTGCCAGGCACGCAGTAGGTGCTCGATATTCACTCTGTTTCCAGAGGCGGCCACCTTTGCCTACGAGCTATTCTAGCTATTCTAGCCAGTCCCACACCTCAGCAGTGTTCACTCTTCAGAGTGTGGCTCACACACCCATGTGCTCACCTCCTCCAGTGGGGTTGTTAAAAACCCCCAGTTCTGGGCCCAGTTCTGCCGCGCCTCGGATTCAGCCTTCAGGCGGTATCTCCTGGAAGACAAGGTCCCAGAGACAGGCTCAGCGGACCGCAGAAGGCCCCAGGGGGCCCCTGCAGGAATGTCATGGCTTTTACACACGCTGTGCCGGGCATGGTTGGATGCCGGGGAGTGAGGGCGTCCGGCCCCTTGGCGAGGGAGAGTGCTCCATGGGCGTGGCTGGGGCAGTCAGCATCGCCGGGACCCCAATGTCCGGTGCTCCTGGAGCAGCAGGGGCCTCGCCCTAACCCCGCCCTGTGCTGACCACCCAGGCCCTGGGTTGAGGATTGAGCAGCTGGGGCATCACAGTCCGTAAACATCAACTCGGCGCTTGGACCTGTCAGGTTTCTTCCACCTTGGAATCGGCACCTGCACGTCCCCACCCCCAGCGCTCCAGCCCCGCTGCGGGCTCTCGGCCCCCTCCCAGCACAGAGCTGAGGCACACGGTGAACACCACACGGTGAACACCGCACGGGGGACGGGAATTCTAATTCGCACACCTGTTTCTGGCTCGTTCATTTGTTTTAAAGTCTGCTGTGGATTTGACATCTGCAGCTTACCCCGGTGTGGACATTTCGAGTGGTCAGAAGCCACGCGTGGATGTGGGCCGGCACAGTCCAGGTGCTACCCTGTTCACAAGGAGGGGAGGGACCACCGGGCCTGGGTCTTGACAGACGGAGAAGCGGGGAGGTCGGGGGGGGGGCAGGACACTGCAGAAGGCCACGCGTCCTGCCTCCTGGAGACAGAGTCTGTGTGTCATACGCCGGGTGATACTGGGCTTCTACCCATGACGGTGACGATAGCAGTTTGATAAGTGACGGGGCGAGAAGGGACTAGGGCTGGTTCGCAGGGAAACAGGCGAGGGGAGGCTGGGAAGGGGGCGACTGCGTTTTGCCACTGCTAACGCCTAGCTGCCCCTGCGTCTCCATGTCACCTACAACCTCGGGCCAGGAGCTGATCCCAGCACTTAGCGGACTCAGCGACAGACAGACGCCCATCACACATGCCCGCACACACACCTTTTCCATCTAAAAGTTCTTAAACGCCCAGGAAAACCTAGAGACAAAGGTACTGGCAGCTCTCTCAGGCTGAACGCTAAGATTTTCTTTCGGAAGCAAATCTGAGAATCTTGGAAGGACGTTAGGAGGCTCCCGGGGAAGGGCCGTCCGGTCCCCAGCCTGGCGCTCCTGGTGCCCTGGCACGGGCGGTCCTCAGCGCAGGCCCCTCCAGCCCACCGCTCCACCACCTTCTGGACTCGTGGGGACCAGGAGCCGCCAGGTGTGCGCCTCTCAGGGGAGGACCGCCCAGCCCCGCGGGTCCCCGGTGTTACCAGATCTCGTCCTGGGCCACCAGGTTCATGCGCTCAGCCGCCGCGGTGCTCAGAGGTTTCTGCGCCATGGCACCTGGGATCTCCTCACGGCCAGGCACTCAGGGACCCCGGGCTCCGCGTCCCGCGTTGCTTGGCAACCGGTCTCCTGGACGACATGGGACACGGAGGCGGTGCCGCACCTGCCTGGCCGGGGTGGGGCGGCGGCGCAGAGACCGCCCAGTCCGCCCAGTCAGCCCTGGGCTCCCAGCCAGCCTGGGCTAGGGTGGAGCCCTGTGCGACCTCGCGGTCCGCCTGCCCCTCTGCAGGAAACCCTGGGGAAGCCCCTAGACCTAGCCCCTCGCCTCCTTTCAAAGTATAAACCCGTAATAACGGCGTACCCCTGCCGGAGTACAAAGCTTCACGGAGCGAAGGAACGCATCTCAGTAGCCAGCACCAGGGACCCGGGCACGGAGCACGGGCAGCCCCCCCAGCGGCCCCCGCGGTCCCCTCCCACCCCCAGCGGCCCCCGCGGTCCC
>CM027394.1:107895518-108026851 GCA_015711505.1 Sylvilagus bachmani | reverse complement strand
ACGCTTCCCGGAGAGGAAGCTCCATCAGGGAGTGAGGGCAGGTTCTGCTGCGCCTCGGGGGATTCTGAGACATCTCTGGTACAACGATGACTTTCGTGTGCTGCGTGTCCCTGCGTGCCACACGCCGTGGGGTCCCTCATTCTCCAGGTGTGTGCCGAGCACTGGGACATGGGCGGAGCTGAGCCGCCATGGCCCTGCCCTCCTGGAGCCGCCAGTCACGGGAAAGACAGACGGGGAAGCAATTGAACAAATGCAGGGGTGCTGCACCCCAGGGAGGGGCCCAGGTGGCAAAGGGCGGGCATCGGGGTGTGGGGGTGACAGAGGGCAGGGCAGCTGGAGAGGAAAGAGCGAGCGCCCGCCTTCAGTCTAGGAGGGGCACAGGTGTGAACGCAGCAGGTGACTGGGCCTCGCTGCAGGGTGCAGTTCAGAGCTAACCTTGGGCAAGACAGAAAAGCCCCGAGGAGGGGATGAGTGGGTTGGGTTTTGAAGGATGGACAGGAGTTTGCCAGTGCTGGCTGTTCTGGGAGACTGCACAGGGTGCCCTGGGGGGTGGGTGCAGTACAGAATGGGCGGAGCCCTGAGCTGAGATGGACAGGTCGCCTAGCCTCTCGGAGCCCCAGTTTGCTCATCTGTGAGCAGAGATAGGTTCAGCTCCCACCTATGGTGCTCTTGTCGGCATGGGTGGCACTCAGCCAAGACCCCATTTCCTCCCTAACGACTCCCAGTAGCTGGAGCTCTGAGAACTGGGGAGAAGCGGCCAGGCGTGGCCTTTTCCGAGTGGCCTCTGTGCAAGACCAGGTGTTCTCCAGGGGCACGCCCCCGCGCTGAAGCCCACGAGCAGGGAGATGCCTGCCGCCTTGGAGACGGCCCCTGATCCAGGGTGGCAGGAAACTTCACATTTTCCTTGAAAAATTATTTTGGGGGGGTTCCGGGTGGAGAGGGGGAGTGCTCTCGATTGCTGGTTTACTCCTCCAGATGTCTTCGTGGTCAGCCCAGGGCCACACCCCAGCCGGAGCTGACTCGGATCTCTCACGTGGGTGGCAGGAACCCGGCTACCAGACCCATCTCTGCTGCCTCTGGGGTTTCCCGGGGATTCTGGTGTGGACCGGCTGTGTCTTAACTGGCATCTTAATGACCAAGTCAAATGCCCACGGCTGGGCCAAGAGGTCGATCCACCGATCCACTGTGGACTCAGAATGGGCAGCACCTGTCCCTCCCCCTCCTCCCGCACTGCTCCCCAGCAGGGCGCCCCGTTACACCGGCTTCCCCAGACACACTTCTGCTCTTCTGTCAACCAAGATGTCCTCTTGTTTGTCTGAAATTCAGGCACCTGCCTGCGACACCCTGGGTGCGTTCCTCGGGCGCAGGTGCTGGGACCCCGCAGGTGACGCCCCTGCATGGCTCAGAGCCGGCTTCGCTGCTCAGCCTGGTGGCCTCCCGGCTCTGTTGCTGTCTCCTACCTCTTTTGCTCAGAGCCCCTCCTGAAATTTGAAACGAGAAATCCAGGCGCCCTTCTGCACACGCACTTTGCTCCCCTAACACTTCCTCTTGGTGCTTTGGCGTGGGTTCCCGGCAGGAAGCGCGGAGGGAGGGGACGGAGAGCGGTGCCACACCTGCTGAGCATGCGTGGGAAAGCGGTTCGCCGTGTCCCTGGGTATTAATATTCTTGGCCGTCTCTCAGTTCTCTGGGACGGTTTATTTTTTAATTTTTTTCATTTTGTTGTTGCTTTATAAAACATTTCGATGACGGCGGCCAACTGTTTCTTTTTCAGTGTTTAAGCTTAAGCAGATTTCCTTTTTATTTTGTGATTTTTTAAACCAAAGTTGCTTTGTGCCCTGCGTCTCACCTGCAAACACCTGCTCCGTTGCTCCCTTGTGCCGGGCCGGGATGCCACGTGCACGAGGCGTGGCTGGAGGGTTACAGGCGTGGCACAGCGGCTTCACAGGCGGCTTGGGCGCCGAGCTCTGGGGGCCTGACCACCGGAGCACCTGCAGCCCCTCTGGGGCCGCTCCTCTCCTCTTCTGCTGGGGATGTGGTACGGCTGTCGTTGGTGCTGAGGCTGGCAGCCATAACTGCCGAATCTTTACACACTGACCTAGGAAGCACTCCCAAGCTCCCTTGTGTTTCAGCCTCACGAGAGCCCCGTGGGGTGGCAGCCACGGGCGTTCTCATTTGCAGAGGTAGACAGAATCAGAGAAGTTAGGTCGCTTGCCTGTGGTCACCCAGCTGTGAAGGTGGGGCCGGGACAGGGGCCGGGACAGACACATGTAGCGGACTGTGCGAGGACCAGGATCACCCGGAGAGAGTGTCATTTCCCGAGTTACAGCCTGAGGACATCACAGGACCACAGAGGGCTTGAGTTGCACTATTGTTCTCAGCATTCCACCAACCCAGGGGTGCCTGTGACGCACCCACCGTGTGCCCAGCCCCCCGTGTGTGAACAGCCCTCAGTGCCGTGGGTGGCCCAGAGGCTAAGTCCATCGTCCCCTCCGGGATGGTGTCTGACGCACAGTAGGTCCTTGGCAGATACTTGTCTTACTGGGGCTCCAGCTACTGTGAGGACTCGAGTGGTCCCCCCACGTGCGTCTAGGAGAGGGCTTCCCGTGTTGTGGGTGTGGAGGGAGACACCCTGGGTCGCTGCACACTTGAGCTGAAAGGCGGACGGCTTCGTGGCGTGATCGCCTTCAGCGCCTGCCCGCCGGCGTCTGGAGCAACGTCTCCCTGGCGCTCCTGATGGTCATTTTTGGGTCACCCAGGGGAAGCCTGGGGCTCGGTAGACCCAGCAGCTGGGTTGAGGGCTGCTGACCCTGCTGGCTGGTCCTGGAGCCCCGGCTGTCCTGTGGGCAGCCTGGTTGGAGGCCTCGGCGTCTGTGGCCTGGAGAGGGCCTGCTGTGGTGGTGGGGGGGGGGTTCTGGCCTGGAGAATGGGCCGGACCCACACCTGGAGGCCAGGACCTTACGGGGGCTCTAATGACGTCCACTCAGGTGATGGTGGGGCCGGGGCCAGCCGAGTGGCCTTTGGGCTACGGAGAAGGAGCCAGACACGGTGGGGCTTGGGGGAAATTAGGCGAATGTGTTTGGTGGGACGGACATTTCCGCTCACACGCTAGGTATTCAGCGCCAGTCAGCTCGAGTGAAAGCGGAACTGCTGAGCCCTTGGACTTGGCGTTCGGAGGCGTCAGGTGAGGCCCCCGGAGCTGGCGTCCTTGCGTGGCTCTGTGTTCCCTGCAGGCCTGCCCGGGGGTGCCCACCAGCAGCGCCAGGCTCCCCGCTGCTCTGGCACAGGTCTCGGGGTTTGCTCTGATTGGCCGCGTGGGTCACACACCCATCTCTGATGCAGTCGGCTCAGCACGGCCTGAGGACGGCTGAGATGACTGGCAGCCTGGGGCCCGTGGGCTGAGACTGAGACAGGTTGGCTGAAGAGGTGACCCAGCTGCAGCAGGCGGGCCCCCACAGATGCCCGCTGCTCACGGCACAGAGGCCCAGGGGTCATGAGGGAGGGCATGGAGGCTGGGGTGCCTCTGACGTGGGACCAGGGGCTGGGACCGGCTGCCACCAGCTGCACCTGCTGAGGAAGCCACGGCACTGGACCACAGCGCAACTGGAGAGGCTGTGGGTCTGTGTGACTTGAGTTGTCCTGATTCACACCTGCGCGGGGATGTGGTTTCATTCGCCTGTAGCTCGGCTGCCGTTTCCACTCTGTGTGGTCTTCGTGGTCTTGCCACACCGCTGTGTGCTCGCCACTGCTCGCTCAGGGCCAAAGGATGATCCAGTGCGGTTTCGCTTTTTGCTTCTCGGGCTGATGGCAATCTGGGCGGGTGGTCCGATATGGAAAGCCCTTGTCTGGTGCACCTGTGCGCGGGGCTGTCTGGGGTGTTGAGCTCGCTCTGGCGTGGGAAGCTCCAAAGTGCTGCTGGCCCTTTCCGTCTGGGTCGTCTTCCCAGCTGCACGTCCCTCACCCAGGGCACTGAGCCCTCGTTCTTGGCCACGGGGTTAACATTTGTCCTAGAGCGCCCCCTGCTGGTAGGGTGAGTGGACATCACTCTCCCGTCTGTGAGCCCAGCACACACATCTCTCCACTTACTCCCTACTTACTCACTCTGCCCTCCCAGGTAGTTATCTGTGTCCTGGGTGCGCTGGTTTGAGTGGCGTCCACCTGGCACCTGTGACTGCAGGCTTTCTGGAGGGAGGCTCTGTGCAGAGGTAACGAGTTACATGAAGAGGCGGCGGCTTTATCAGAGGGCTGGGTGAAGGCAGGGACAGGGATGCGCAGGAGAGGATGCGTGGAGACCAGAGCGAGGCAGCCGCCAGCTGGGGGGAGGGGGGCGCCAGCGACCACCAGGAGCCGGCAGAGGGAGGTGGGGATTGTCCCCTTCAGATCGGTGGCCCTGCTGAGCGCTTGAGTGTGGGCTCCCCTTCCGGCTGCGGGAGTGTAAACACCTGCTGTTTGGAGACGCAGGTCTGTACTAACTCATCCTGGAAACCCTGGCAACTCGGGACCCAGGGACACACATGGACGTCGACAGCCACTGTGCAGGGTGCTGGGTGCTCAGATAGTCTTGTGGGTGCCCACAGAAGGAGCCCCTAGCCCAGGGTTCTAAACCTGGGGAAGGCATCGTAAACTCCAGTATAACCGGGGCTCGGCGCCGGGCACGGTCAAGCACGTAGACCCCAGGGGACGAGGACCGTGTTCACAGGTGCAGGAGCAGAACCAGCCCAGCCCGACACGCCCTGGACCTCGTCTCACCACTGTCACCTCCCCAGATGAGGGCGGTGAGCAGGAGGAGGTGCCGAAAGTGGCCTGGCGGCCTTGCGCCACAGTCCCGTCAGCCCCTGGTCTGTTTGAGCCTCTGTCCCCTCCCAACGTGAGCGCAGTGCCCACCTCACAGGGCCCAAGGCTCCGACACCTGGGTAGTCTCCCAGAGCCTCGGGCTGGGGCTGGCGGGGGCTCCGACACCTGTGCAGTCTCCCAGAACCTCAGCTTCCAGATAGAAAATACCAGAACGTCCTCTGCGTCAGCCCTGGAAGCTGGATGGGTTTGTGGCTCCGCGCTGTGTCCGGTTTAGTTCGGTTTACGCTGGAATTCATTTGTCTACTCATTCTTTCTCTCGCAGACATTTTTGCGTGTCACGTGTGCAGGTGCGGAGGCGAGCGAGATGTGTGTGTCCTGTCAGCCGTGGGGGGAGCGGGGCCCTGTGGGACTCGGGTTGGGGGAACAGTGGTGGCTGAGCCCCAGCCTGGGCCTGCAGGGCCCCCCCCCCCGGCCGCATGATCGTCCCGTCCCACGTGGGCGTTGAAGGAGGAGGTTGTGCTTCCTTGAGGACCAGCTTGGTCAAGGGACATCCTGGCACAGGGAGCCGGAGGCCAGCACCGCTGGCCCTGGGCGGGAGGGCACCGTCCCGCGGCCTCCCGCCACGTGCCCGTGTACTCCTGCCTGATCTGGTGTCATGCAACCCCGCATGGCCACCCTGGCCTCCTCCGTCCGGAGTGCACTCGGCAGCCACACACTCGGTCGTGTCTCCCTCGCAGCTTGAAACCCCCACCGTCCGTCCATGCTCCCAGAGTGACTGTGCCCTGTGGTGACAGCCAGGCCGGCCGGCAAGGCCCAGGCTTGAATCCGCTGTCTGCGCCGTAGCCATGAGGGCCTGAGCAGGCAGCCAGCCAGTACGCACCTTAAACGAATGAATGACTGCCATACAGTAACGCGTTTGCACGGGGCCCAGTGCATGCCAGGGATGACGCGTCTGGGCCTAGGGTCAGGCTGAGGCTTCTCACAGACGCAGGCTGTGCCCGGCTCACCTGTTGAACTCAGCCCCTCCCTCCACCCCCTCGCCCTCCGAGCTCCTGCAGGGACTGGGTTCCCATGGGGAAAGACCTTGGGCAAATCCGCGCCCCAGGGCCTTTGCACTCCCCGCTCACGCACTTGCTCTGTCTTCCTCCCTCCTGGGCAGTAGCTCTGTGGTCAGTCCCCAAGCTGGACCAGCTGTCCCTCAGCTGTCCCCCGTCCCTGTTCCACACCCCTGCGTCCTCTTCCTGCAGTGGCCGTTCCTAGTGACTTCCCACAGCTGAGTTTGTCCACCACTGAGCTCTCCGACCGGGACAGCAATGGCTCTTGGTCAGCACGCAATCAATATTCGTTCAACAGGAGGCTGAGATAACAAACCAGAAACAGAGGCTGCTGGGAAGGGTGCGGCCGCACATACTCTCACCAGCTGGCTCCCAAGAACCAGCGGGTTGACTGGTGTCCTGCGTGTGTGCTGAAATCGGGGCAGGAGCGAGCGAAGCCGTTTGTGCCTCTGCCTTCCTCCCCCTGCGCCCAGCCATGAGGGCTGCAGCCCCGGGGCAGGTGCATGGCCGTGCTGCGTGGTCCTTGCAGGCCGGGGGCAGCTGCTCCCAGCTCAGCCGTGCACACGGAGACAGAGGCAGGGAGACTGAGTTTTGAGTTCCAGGGCTCCTGTGGGTTTAAGTCAAACTCTTAGTTATTGCAAAGTAGTTCTGTTGAGGGGTGAGGGTGGGTGTATTTCATACAGAATCTGCTTCAGATCAAAGAGAGAGAGAGAGCTTTCCCCCTTCTTCTTCCCGAGAAAGACAGGGGGTCTAAGACATTTTAATAGCTTTCATACCCCTCGCTCCAAATATATTCTTTCGGCACAATAGTTCCTTTGCGGGAGAATTGCTTAAATGATTCAAAATGGATTTAAAAATATATTTCAGGTTTTAATTTTATGCACAGAACATTAATGAGCGGAGTACCTTAGAGACTGCCTGTCAGTTTAACATATTCACAATATTCTCAGCACAGATGTTATTCCATCAGATCCTTTTAGAAGGAAGAAACCAGTAATCTTTTTCTTGGGGGATGTCAGAAGCTACATTATTTTGAAATTATATTTTGATCTCAGAATCCTGCACCAAATATCATCGCGAGGATGTGGGTTTGCCAAGTTGCTTGGACACCAAACTTTTCAAAAGTCTGCGGAGAACACGCAGCTCAGGCTCTGTCATCTCTTCCGCGTCCATCGTCTGCTGGCCGCGAGGGCTTGTGGCTGAAGCAGAACGAGAGCTTTCTAGGGCGGTGTGTGCGCAAGGCCGGGCCTCCTCCGATCGGTGCCTGCGGGGTCCGTCGGGGGCGTGGGGCTTGACGCATGCTTTTAGCAGGCGCGACGCCCGCCTCTTGTTTTGTCTGCCCAGCATCGGTGCTGCCTTGCAAGCGATGACTCAGGCTCAATTATTCACACGTGTGCACGCGCCAGCTGAGTTCAGCGGTTCATAAATGCGCATTCGCAGGAGATGCACAGGCCACAAGACGCCTGTTTCTCTAGTACGGTGCCAGCCGGCTCCTGTCGATTCGGGTTTGGAGCAGACAGACCAGCTCCAGGAGCCCCTGGCTGGTGAACGTGGGTGCAATGACCCGTGTCTCGGATGCTCGCGTGTAGCAGAATGGGTAGAGCCATTGGGCAGCGTCACGGGGTCAGGCCCGGCACAGCGGCCTTGACCCCTTGCAGTGTGTTGTCCGTGTCTCCTCACGGTCCTTCCCCTGGGCTGTGTCCCGCCTGCAGCCCCACACGCGGTGGGTCCCTCAGATAGGGAGAGGGTCCCGTCCTGTGTCTCTGCAAGCTGGGGGGGGCTGCTGCTGGTTCAAATGGGCGCCGTGTCCCTGGGGTCCCAGCACAACCTGGGGGGCTCCCAGCCAGGAGCACCTGGAAGCACCCCCTGCTCAGAGGGCGTCTGGCTTTGGGAGGAGACCTGGGTGGAGGGGCAGGTGGAGGGGGTGGGGATGGAGCTTCTGGAGTTGGAGGCTCTGTGCCACCTCCACGGCCTTGGGCCGCCGGGTGCAGGTGCAGATGTAGCCTGTCACTTCCATTCGTGGTGCTCGTGTCTCTTAGTTCTTGGTGTAGAGCAGACGTTAAATGAATCCACCCTTCCTTTAAGATGCAGTTTTTAGGGCAGCTTTACAGCAACACTGAGCAGAAGTTAGGTGCCCCCAGCACCCCCCAACACAGGCCCAGGCTCCCCAGTGATCAGTGCCCCCACAGAGGGCTCCTTGTTGCACCTGCTACCGCTCACCGGCACAGTGTCACCCGGAGCCCGGGGTGTGCATCTGGGTCACTCTGTGTTGTACGTTCTGTGGGTTTGGAGCCGTGGAAATGGCCTGTGTCCACCGCTGCAGGGTCCTGCGGAGAAGCCTCGTTGTCCAGACGTCCCCCGTGCTCTCCGTCCCCCGCGACGCCCGCCAATCACTGGTCACTTTGCTGTGTCCATCGTTTTGCCTTGCCCAGAGTGTCGTGGGCTGGGCTGCTACAGCACGCAGCCTTCTGACACGCAGTTACACGCGTGGCAGCGTCCTCCACGTCCTTCCACGGCTTGTCGGCACCGAGTGACGTCCCTGTGTCTGGACGGACCCCGCCCCCCTCTCTGATCCTCTGCTGGAGGACGTCCGGTGGCTTCCGGCTTTGGGCGGTTATGGGTGAAGCAACGACAAACAAGCCCCTGTGTGCAGGGCTCTGCCTGGGTTCCCGTGTTCAACCCCCCTGAGACACGTGTTAGTGCGTTTTTAGTGCAACAACGGAGAACAGGCTGTGCACGAAGCAAAGAGGTGGGTTTAGTTGGGTTGGGAGGCGGAGACTTCACACAGCATGGCACAGGCTCTGAGGAGGGCCCCCGGCTCCGTCACCCCAGGGCATCGGCACCACCGTGGCAGAGCACACGCGGGAGAGAGCAATGACACGCCACACAGGAGCACACGCGTGAGGGAGACACATCAGCCGACAGGAAGCCAGATGGGGGAGGGGCCCTGCTTGCTCCTGTTCCAACCTTCTCCTGAGAACTCTTTCTTTTAAAGATTTATTTATGCATTTGAAAGGCAGAGTTACAGAGAGGGGGAGAGAGAGAGAGAGAGAGGTCTGCTATCTGCTGATTCACTCCTCACATGGCTGTAACAGCTGGAGCTGTGCTGATCTGAAGCCAAGAGCCAGGAGCTTTTTCCAGGTCTCCCATGTGGGTGCAGGGACCCAAGCACTTGGGCATCTTCCACTGCTTTCCCAGGCCATAGCAGAGAGCTGGATCGAAAGAGGAGCAGACGGGATTAGAACCGGCTCCTGGGAGTTGGGGCTGTTGATAGGAGGCCACTTTGGCAAATGCTGGTGGAAACCCAAGGAGACCAGGCCAGTGCTGGGGTGTGAGCAGGTGCACAAGGGGTGGGGCAGGTTCTGTGTGGGTGGTGCCCCCCGTGGGAGGCATGCCTCTCCAGCCCTGTCCTCCGAGTCTGCACGAGCTATCCCCGTGGGTGCAGCACCAAACTCCAGCAACTTTGCTTCCACGAGATCCTTACTCACAGCTCAAAAGTCAAAACTTGGGTTTTGAGAGGGATTGGGAGGAAGGGACACATTTTAGACTGGTTTCTCTGTACCCCAAACCTCTGTCTGAGCCTGGCGTGTGATGATGCTGACCCGATATGGTGGCGGTGGGGGATCAGCCTGCCCATCAGAGGAGCGCTCCCACAGCGGTCAGACTGGCACTTGGGAGAGAAGCAGTTTGACAAACAGGGCTGATGAAGTGGAATGTTTTTGGGTTGGAATATGTGACTTTTTACTCCCCCCAATTAAATGGGAAACAGAAATTCTGAGAGGTTCCAACCCTCAGCTTCACATGGCTGTTCCGTGAGTGCATTGGAATTCTCAGTATTGAGTTGCTTTATGGGGACACGGAGTGACATGGGGATGCCCACTGGCCTCAAATTTCAGTTATTAAAGACACTGAATTTCAGGGTGGCAGGGAAGGCCTGGCTTTTCTAGAGATTATCACTACACTTCCAGGGCGGCATTGGTTTGGTGTGTGCAGGTCTTGGCACTAATGGTGCCTGGATTGGTGTGCACCTGCTGAGAAGGAAGGGCGGGGCTCCCTGGAGGGAGAGTGCACACTGCAAGGTGCCGTGTGCGCTCCAGCAGGTGCGAAGGTTGCAATGGGCTGCTGTGATAAGATGCATACTCTGGGGTGTCCCCTGCTATGATCGTTCTGAGCAGGGAGGATCCGGTGACGTGGGGGACACCCTACAGGACTCAAGTTCTGGCGGCCCCCCGACATTCCTCTTCCATGGCTCCGGGGTCTGGTGGTCACCCCCAGGAGCGTGTTCCTGGCTGATAATTCCTGTGACTCAGCGATGGGCACTGCTCCTTCGCCTGTGCTCGGGGGTGTTGGGAGGACTTCCCCAAATGCTCTGCCTGAAAGTCCCAAGTCGGATGTGACATCGCCTTTCCACTCTTCCCCCTTCCTGCTCTTGTTCCTAGCACTTGTGCAAGAAAGATTGTTCTAGAGGGTGGATGCCTTTGAGATGGCAACTGTATCTTATTTATCAGCCTGTACCCCTCTGCGTGGGGCCTGTTCCATCTATCCGTCTCTCCGTATACCCATCCACCATCCATCTATCTATCCACCCACCCCACCCATCCATCCATCCATCCACCCGCCATACGTCCATCCATTCATCCAACAAACACAAATTGAGCACCGACCATGCACCAGGCACTAAGCTTGGTAATGGCAGTAAAACAACAGAAACAACTCCTGCTGGAACCCCAGCCCCTGGTATACAGTAGGTGCTCAGTAATGTTCATTGAGTAGATATATAAATGACGTGGTGCCTAGAAAGCACCTCCACACCCTCATGCTGTGGCTCATAATGACCTGGAAGAAAGGGGGCTTTGGGATTGGGGGGTGGTCTCTTGCCCAGCTCACAGGGGATGCCTGGGGGGGGCCTCTGCCTTGGTGGACCCAACAGGAAGCAGAGGGCTGCTCCCCTGAGGGTGGGGCCATGATCTGTGAAGCTACAAAGCTGGCAGGAAGGCACTTCCCTCCCCACCCACCCAGCTGCCAGCGTGGCTCGTTCTCTCGGGTTTAGAATAATGAATTCCACTCCGACTGCGCTGGTGGTGCAGAACAGAGGTGGGGATTTGGGAGAGCACCTGCGGGGGCTGTGAGCGGGGGTGGGCAGGCTGCCAGAGGTGGGCGAGACAGCAGGGAGGTCTGCATGGGGGTGCTATCGGGGTGGGGGATGAATAACTTCCCTGACAGCGGTAGCTAAGCACAACAAGGAGGAGGAAGAGGGAGAGTGGGGCGGTGTGCTGCCTGGGGGCCGAGTGGCCTCCACTTTGCACCTGTGCTGAGCCCAGTTACGTCATCTGGGAAGAAAGCTGGAATGTTTCCCTAACAAAGTTCTTCCTGCTGCATGTGTGGATAGCTTGAGTGAGTGAGTGTGCATGTGTGTGCGTGTGTGTGTGTGCGTGCATGTGTGCACGTGTGTGGGGACAGCATGGCAGTACACGTGCAGTTAAATGTCTGCGTGGACACTGTGGCTTTGGGTGTCTATGCACAAGTCTGAGCCTGTGATATTTATCTCTGCGACAATGACTTCTGTCAGCTCAGGACGCAGCGTGGGCTGGTGGCTGCAAGTTGGAATGCCAGACGCGGGTTCCAAGCCAGCTCTGGCACTTGCCAACTGTGGGAACGTGGCCTGCGATTTTGCCCCCTCTGTGCCTTAGTTTCAGACTTGGCAGTGAGAATCTGTGGACTGTCTGGCTCCTACAGTGCAGCCGGCCATGCTGAGTCCTTAGACCGGCGCCTGGGCCATAGAATGCTGGCGGCTTTGGTGCCGTCACTTGCCACGTCTGCTTCCCCTGAGAGTCGGCTGTGTCCACCATGGACCCCTTGCAAGCCATCGTGCGTTGGCGCCATCTTGGCCTCAAGGTGTGACGTGGAATTTTAATTAGCATCCCTGCCCCGGGGATTCTTTGACACTGCAAACACCATGGGAGCCTACTGGCCACATACACGGGCGCAGCCTGAATGTGCAGGGGAGTGGACAGCCCAGGGGAATCCTCGGGCAGTGGGGACCAGGAGTGAGCAAGTCTCTAGTTCAGCCCTTGGGTGGACAATCTGAGAGGTGCTCTCTCTCATACTTTCCGGACTCATTCCATCGTCTCCTAGCTTCCATAGTGTTCAGACGAGATGTCCTGTGTAACTGTTGCCCTGGTTCCCCTGGACGGAAACTTCCATTTCTGCTGCTTTAAGATCACTGTCTTCAGTGTTTTGCCATTTAGCTGTGAGGGACTTCAGTGGACGTTCCTTTGTGCTCCTCTTGTTTGGGGTTTGAGACGTCTGGGATCTATAATCCACGTTTTCCATTGACTTAGGGGAGATTTTAGCCGTTGTTTATTCCCAGGTGTTTTCTGTCCCATTCTCTCTGGGACGTCACACTTGTGTGTTAGCCTGAGCCATCTTGTGTCACAGGCCATTTCTGCACTCTTCTCTCTGTCCCTCACATGAGATAGCTTCCACTGCTCTGTGTTCAAGTTGGCCAACTCTTCTGCCATGTTAGGGAGTTTAACTTCAGTTACTGTAGTTTTACTTCTAGAATTTCCATTTGATCCTTTCCTATAGTTTTATAATTTTGCTCTCTAGGTTCCCTGCTGGTTAGACATTAAGACCATGTTTTCCTCTCATTTTTTAAACATATTTACAAAAGCTGCTTTAAGGGCTGCATTGTGGCTTAGTGGGTTAAGTCACCATGTGCAATGCTGGCATCTCATATGGGCAGTGGTTCAAGTCTAAGCTGCTCCACTTCTGATCCAGCTCCCTGCTAATGCGCCTGGAAAAGCAGTGGAAGGTGGCCCAAGTCTTTGGGCTCCTGCACCTGTGTGGGAGACCTGGAGGAAGCTCTTGGCTTCAGCCAGGCTCAGCCCTGGCCATTGAGGCCATTTGGGAAGTGAACCAGTGGATGGAGGATCAATCTCTCTCTCTCCCTCTCCCTCTCTCTCTGTCATCCTCCCCCTCCTCCCTCCCTCCTTTCCTTTCTCTCTTAACTCTGCCTTTCAAATAAATGAAATAAATATTTTTAAAACATAAAATCAGCTTTAAAATCTTTGCTAAGTCCAGCATCTGGAATGTCTCGTTCCCGTGTCTATTGACCGAATCTTTAAAGAAAACTGTGGGTTATGTTTCCCCTCTTGGTGGCTGTCGGCTGAACCCCAGAGGTTCTGTGAGCTCGTGGTGGACAGCCTGCATTCTGATACCTTCCCCTGAAGAGCGCTGGTCCTGGTCTTAGCAGCCGACCCAGTCGTGGCTGATCTTGTCCACCTGTTCACCGGCTTGGCTGATGTGAGGCTGTTTGGATCCTAAGACGTTTCTCCAGCCTCCCTCCAAGAGGAGGCCCAGCCTCCAGCCACTGCAGGACACACCAGGACATTGTTGGGAGCGTTCGAGACCAGGCCCTGCTCCGGGTGTGGGTCTTACTCTGAAGAGTGTGTATGACTCGGATGAATGCCAGGCATATTAATGAGATGTTAACGAAGTCTCTGCACTCTGGCCAGGGCCAGAACCATGTCTTGGGTATGGTTCAGCTTCTAAGATGCCCCTACTCATACCCACCTCACAGCTGCCACCTGGGAGGCCCCAGGTGGTCCCCACCTATGTGGTCATTGAGGTCGTCACCAGGTGGACCTCTGGGGTCCTCCGTCTGCACACTTCCATGTTTCCCACGCCCAGCTCGTAGGTCTCGGCTGTTTGGGTGGCCTCGGCCTCTGCTGCTCCGTGTTCGGCGCTGAGTGACCGCCCAGCCCTGTGCTGGCTCCTCCTGCGCCATGACTTGGAACTGCCTCTCATCACGGATGAGGCACTGGCCGGGCTCACCGTGTGGGGCCCCTGCCTGGGAAGCGTTGGTGACTCGTCAGCAGGCCGGGGCGAGCCTGAGCCCGCTTACGCAGCAACAGAACGGGGGGACAGGCCCCGGTTCCGGCACTTCCTTCTCCCCTGGCTTCCTGGGACCGACTCCAGAATGGATTATTTGTACACAATCCTCCCTCCAGGCTTGGTTTTTTGGGTGGAGTTGGGGGAAATCAAACTAAGATTAAGTGTTGCATAATCTCAGCTGTTATTACAGAAGCAGCATAGCTGTGTAATCTGTGTGTGTGTGCGTGTGTGATCCATGTGTGTGTGTGTGTGTGTGTGATCCGTGTGTGTGTGTGTGTGCGATCCGTGTGTGTGTGCATGTGTGTGTGCACGTGGTGGCCGGGTGGGTGCAGTCTGTCTGCCCTGCAGGTCTCTGGGTGGGGAGACAACACACACTGGAATGTCCAGAGCGGGCAGGCCCTGAGAACGACCGGCACCTTGAGGGGCCCAGGGCTCTCCTCCAGTGCTGATGCCCAGGGGACCCTGTCCTGGCGCCCAGGCCTCATGGGTCAAGGCAGGGAGCCGACGTCGGCACCTGTCAGCTCCCACGCTGCGCTGGAGGAGGACACGCGGATCCCCAGCAGCACCACACGGTGGGACACGCAGCACAGCCCAGGTGCTCTGGGGAAACCCCGGGAAGGGTGTGGGGTCAGAGCAGGATCGACCTCAGAGAGGAGAGACTGAGGCTGGAGTGCCACATGCGAGGGTCTCGGTGAGTCACTGGTAGAGCTGTGTGTGTGCACATGTGGGTGTGAGCATGTGTGTGCACATGTAGGTATGTGTGTGAGTGTGTGCACATGTAGGTATGTGCATGTGTGTGTGCATGTGTAGGTATGAACACGTGTGTGAGTGTGTGTGCACATGTGGGTGTGAGCATGTGTGTGCCCATGTACGTGTGTGTATGTGTGTGAGTGTGCGCATGTGTGGGTATATGCATGTGTGTGAGCACATGTAGGTAGGTGCATGTGTGAGTGTGAGTGTGTGACTATTTGGTTAACATCTGTCTCTGCTCTGGGCTGTCCCCCTGCTGCGGTCTACACCTGCCTTCATCCACTGCTCTACCCACAGTGCCAGGCGCCCAGCAGTTACACAGTAAATATCTATTGAATGAAGGACTGGCCTTGGCCTTCATTCCAAACCGGAAGAGCTGTGTATCCTTGCGACCAAAGCCCAGTGGTGCTGCAACAATGGAATTGATGGCTCTAGTTGAGTAAGAGACACCAGGAATGCATCGGGAAGACCCTGAATGCAGCCAGCAGGTGGGTCAGAGGTCAGCCTGGGTGGCCGCTCCATCCTGGAGCTCCTGGGGCAGGGGGCTCCTCCTCTGGGGCTTTTCAGCAGGGATTCTCAGCTCTGAATGGAGTGCGAGGGAGCTCAGGAGACGCCCCGTCCACACCAGCTCCCCAGTGCTCTCGTCTCCTCCACGTTCACAGCAAGGCTTTCTGGTGCACCGAGAGCGCTGCCCTCCGTCTCATGTGGCCCCCGCGCTGTGCCTGTGCCGGCACCTCGACCTCACGCAGCAGCCCCGGCCTGTCCTACCACTCCCTCATTCTTATTTGCTAAGCGATTTTATCATGAATGGACACTGGATTTTGCCAAATGCTATTCTATATCAATTGCTAAAATTATATTTTCTCCTTTTGCCCATTGTGGTAGTAGATTATACTAATTGATTTTTTATAAAGACTGAAAAACTTTATTTGAAAGGCAGAATGACTGAGGGAGGGAGGAAGGAAGGGAGAGAGACCCCTTCCCTCTGCTGGTTCACTCCCCAAATGGTTACAACAGCCAGGTCTGGGCCGGCTGAAGTCAGGAGCTCCATCCTGGTCCCCTGCACGGGTGGCCATCCCCTGCTGCCTCCCAGCCACACTGGCAGGGAGCTGGTCCATAGCAGAGCAGCCAGGCCTGGAACGTGGATGCCAGCACGCTAGCCCGGTGCACCACAACCCTCGGCCCTGTACTGGTGCTGTTCGGGCCTGTTTCATGGTCTTGCAGTGTGTTCCGTGTGAACTTGGGCAGAATGCATACTGTGCAGTTGTTGGATCGACTGTTCTGGGAATGTCAGTGAGCTCGAGCTGACCGTGCCTTTCAGCTGCACGGCATCCCTGCGGGCCCTCTGCCTGCTCTGTCTGTCAGTCACGGACGTGGAGCTCGTTCCTCGTTCCAGTCCCTGTGTCTCGAGGCTCTGTGGCAGCTGCAGGTACTGTTGGCGCGGCTGTGTCTTTGTAGACTGGAGCCCTTTCCTGCATCACAGCTTTATCTCTGAGAGTGCTTCTTCTCCAGGCCGTGCTGTCTGCAGTTAATGTAGCTGCAGCTTTGGGTTCAGGCAGGCACGGTGGATTTCCCTCTTACCCCTTCACTATAGGCTGATCAGAGTCTATTTTCTTAAAGATTTATTTATTTGAAAAGCAGACTTAGAGACCGAGAGATCTCCCATCTGCTGGTTCACTCCCCAAAGGGCTGCAACAGCCAGAGCTGGACCAATTCAAAGCCAGGGGCCAGGAGCTTCCGGATCTCCCATGTGGGCACCGGGGCCCAAGTACCTGGGACCTCCTCTGCTGCTTTCCCAGGAGCATCAGCAGGGAGCTGCCTAAGGGAGGCAGGTGCCACAGGCGGGGGCTTTGCCCACTGCGCCACAGCGCCGGGTGAAACCCAGGGTCTTTAATAAAGCCTGTTTCTAGTAAATAGGGCATAGTTGGTCTTATTTTTTAATCCGCTCTGTTGTTTAGTTGGTAATTTTAGGGCGTTCCTCTTTAGAGTGACCATTGACGTGTTCTGATCCATGTCGATCTTGTCTGTAAACGCTTTTGTTCATTGCTGGGCACTTCTTTCTCTGCCATCTTTGGTTTTAATTAGAACAATTTCATGCTTCTATCTTACCTCTTGTCTTAGTGTATCAATTATACTTTTTAAAAGAGTTTTACGGTCACAATAGAGCGTACGGTACCCATTTTTGACTAATCTAATTCCACCTTCGAATGCTATGATGCTTCACATGTAATGCCCAGAGTTCCACTTCCTCCCTCTGCCAACTGGGGGCGCTGCTGCCTTTCCTTTCATTCATCTGAACACTAGAACCACCAGATGCAAACAAATACCCCAAACACTGCCACGCTGAGGCCGGGCCAGGTGAGCGCCAGCCAGGAAGGGCCCTCGCACAGTCTTACGAACCTTGATCTTGGACCCCTGGCTGCCAGGACTGTGAGCAGGTGCATTTCTCCCGTTCCAGCTACCCAGCCAGTGGTGTTTTTATGATGGCCTGGGAAGACAGGGGCACTATTAGTATTTTAAGCAAGCGGCTATCTTATAGATGAATAATAAAAAAACCAAAAGATTTTGTTTTCATTTGTCTTCTGATGCTTTTCCTTTTCATTTTGTAAAGCATAGAACCAGCTGTCTGACTTCTGTCATTTTCCTTCTACAGGAAGACCTCTCTCTCTCTCTCTCTCTCTCTCTCCCTCCTCTCTCTCTCTCTCTCTCTGTCTCTCTCTCTCTCTTAACTATTTGAAAGGTGGAGTTAGAGGGAGAGACAGAGAGAGATCTTCCATCCATTGGCATTGGTTCACTCCCCAGATGGCTACAGCAGCTGGGACTCTGCCAGGCTAAGCCAAGAGCTCCATCCAGGTCTCCGACGTGGGTGCAGGGCCCATGCACTTGGGCCGTCCTGTGCTGCTTTCCCAGGCACATTAACAGGGAGCTGGATTGGAAGTGGAGCAGCGGGACATGAACTGGCATCCATGTGGGACACCATGTGGGGGCGGCAGCTCAGCGTTCTGTGCCACAGCCCCAGCCTGGAAGGACGGCTTTGGACGCGCTCTGCAGAGCAGGTCTGGGGGCAGCACCTGCCCTCTGCGCTCACTTGACGAGGAGGCCGTAATGCCGCCTTCACTTTGGAAGGACAGTTTAGCTGGGTATGGAATCTAAGTTTTTCACTTGACACTGAATAGTTCACTCTCCTCTTCTTGCCTGGTTTCTACTGAGAAGTCCGCTATAACTCTTAGCCCCCTGTTCCCTTCTTACCCCAGCTTCTTTCTTTCTTTTTTTTTTTTTTAAAGATTTATTTATTTGAAAGTCAAAGTCACAGAGAGGCAGAGGCAGAGAGAGAAAGAGAGAGAGAGGTCTTCCATCTGCTGGTTCACTCCCCAAGTAGCTCCAACAATGGCTGGAGCTGAGCTGATCTGAAACCAGGAGCCAGGAGCTTCTTCTGGGTCTCCCATGCAGGTTCAGGGGCCCAAGGACTTGGGCCATCTTCTACTGCTTTCCCAGGCCATAGCAGAGAGCTGGATCAGAAGTGGAGCAGCTGGGACTCGAACTGGCACCCATATGGGATGCTGGCACTGCATACCACAGCACTGGCCCCCCAGCTTCTTTCAAATTTTCTCTTTACCTTGGGGTTGTGAGGTTGGCATGTGCTGTGCTGTCCGCAGCCTGGATTCTCCAAGCTTCCTGGGCCTGTAGTTGGAACCGTGTCACTAGTTTGGGGAACTGCGTGGCCATCGTCATCTCAGAGTTCACCCTCTGTTCTCTGTACTCTCCTTCCTGCATCCTGAGTACCTATGGAAGGCGGATTCCCAAAGTCCCTGGAGATGGCATTAAAATGTAGCTTCTGTTAGCGGGAAAGTATTTTAAATTTCATGGATGTATGTAATACATATGTCCCGTGAGCTTTTTGAGGATAACTTGGCTTTTACGTCTTTCGCAGTGCTCTGTACTTGGGGGTTCTGTTTTCATCGTCCATTTTCCCCTGCACAGTCCAGTCTGGGGAGCCCCTACCCTTCGTCTTCTTCCCGCAGCCACATCCACTCTGCGAAGAGCCCACCCAGGGCCTTCTCCACGTCTGCTGGGTGCGTGTGGCGTCCAGCGCGGCCCTGTGCCCTGTCAGAGTCTGTGTTTCTCCAGGATGGGACTGGATACGGTGCACAGGTGCACTGCTCCCGTCGCAGCCGGTATGTGGCAGGCGCGGTTGTCTTCAACCCCATCTGGCGATTTCGACGTCTGTGCCATGTCTGAGCGGGCGCTCTTGCCCGCTTCTCCTCTGCAGGCCGCGTATGTTGGTCCTTCCTCTCTGACGTGCCTTTTGCTTGTGAAGAACCAGACGCGACGCATCGAGAAACCAGCTGAGCTCAGTGGGCTTCTGCTTGCTGCGGGCGCCGGGTCCCCCGGGTCCTCGGGTTCCTCTGATGTCCGTGGTTTTTCCCTCCTCGCCTGCCTGTGAGCGTCCCTCAGGGAGACCTGTGTCTGGGCTTTGACAGCGGCCGTCCACGCTCGGCCTCCTGCAGCCCTGGTGATGTGGTGGGGGCTCTGGGGGCGGGGCGTGCTTGGTGGGCATTCCTGGGGGCCTGTGTACCTGGCCTGCTACCTGCACAAGCCCCGCCCCATCCTCAGCTGAGGCAGGAGGCCCGGAGGGGCTGAAGCAGAGAATGCCCTGGGGATCGGGGATCGGGGATCGGGCTCTGGGCGTTAGGGTAGAGGCTTCTCTTCCACCCTGCCCGAGCCGGGAGGGATTTGTTTTCTCAGGTTTTCAGAACTTGCAGTCGCGGCCCTGGAGGCTGCAGCCCAGGGCGTTTCTCGCTCTCTGCCTGCTCTCCTGGGCCTCTGGCTGCCTGCGGGATTCCTGTGGGTCTCTCCATGCCTGTGGGGGCTCCAACTGCTTCTGCTCTGGGGAACAGACAGACCAGGAACTTGGCTCCGAGCGCCTGGATTCGTCTGTCGAGCCAGATTTGGGGGCTGGTGGGTCCCCTAGAAAACTCAGTCTCTAACGGGTCCCAGAAAAGCCCTTGATTTTATTTGCAAGATTTCAGGAGAAGCGGTCGTGTCTCAGCGAGGGTGGGTCGCTGGCTCCCAGGCACACCGCCTGCCGCCGTCAGAGCTGGGATCTAGAAATGGCTTTCTCTGGCTCCAGTGCCAGTCACCCCATGATCCTGAGCCAGTGCTGTCTCCTGGCATCGTCCTAAGTGGACTGACCTGACTGTCCAGTGCTGCTCACCCTCCCCCGTTTGACTGGGACGACTTCGTCACACACTCCCTTTATTCCCGGGAGTGTGGAGTCCGTATCTCTAAGGGACAGGCTGTGAATACCTCGAGCTGTGCAGGACACAGGTCTTTGTTGACAGGTGGCCCGGCTCTGCTGCCCCAGGGAGCAGGCAGCCTGTGCTTTGATAAAACGTGATTGACATTTGCCCCTTTTTAATTGCCACCTGTCACTAACCGATTTGCCATTGGCCATTAGAAAGCCACGATTCGCCCCACAGGTGCACAAGAACAGGTGGCACACAGGTCTGGACCACGAGCTGTGGTTTGCCCACCGCTCCCCCAGTCTCACCAGGTTTAGACTGAGGACGTGGGCTGCAGTGGAAGGGTGACCAAGATTCAAAAATGTCCAACAAACGGTCCAGAGACGTGACAAGACATATTTATGAGAAAGACACCAGGCTAAGGACTATGTATATATCTCTATATCTGTATCGATATCTACACACACATACATATATACACACTATATATATTCACTGTATGTACCTATAGATATATGTGTGTATGTATCTATCTATATCTATATATCTGTATATCTATATCTATATCTGTATCTATCTCATCTCCCTTAATTCTCCCCACCGCCCTAAGGAGTTGGTGTCATTTCCCTCAATTATCTGCACCCCCCCCCCATGGAGTCCGGTGTCATCTGCCCCTTTAGCAGCTGGGAAATCGGAAGCTGAGTGATGCACACGGTGACCAAGTGGAGAGGCTGCCTGGACGGCTCCGCTCAGTGCCCAGCCTGGGGGCGGGGAAGAGGCTTGGCCCAGGAGGTCCGACCCCTGGGCAGATTCTCTCCTGGGGTAAAGGACCAGGCGTGGCGGCTCTCCTCTGGCCTTGGGCTAGGGCACTCTTGGTTTGAGGTGCCAGGGACTCCTCTTCCTCCTCCTCTTCCTCCCCTCCAGCGACTCCGTGCCTCCTGCCATCTTCCAGAGGGTCTGCTTCCTCTGAGCGACCGCCCCAGAGCCCGCCCAGCCTGGACGGATTGTGGGCCTTGGGCTGCTGGGCGGTGGCTGAGCCCGCAGGGCCAACTGGAACATCACTGGGCGAAGCAGCTGGCTCCTCGGCGGGTGCCAGCTTCCTGCCTTGGTGCTGGGCGCCTCGCACACCCGAGGACTGCAGGGACTTAGGAGCCGGCCGCAAAGTTGACTCTCCTCATTATGGAGAAAACAAATGTGGCTCTGGGCGACTCTGCCAAGGCTCGCTTGTCACAGTTCCGCAGATGGAACCGGCACACGCGAGCCTGTCGGTGCGGCTGTCTGCTTCTCCCAGTCTGCAGGTTTGTGGCTGCAACCGTGGCAGAATAGCGCCTCTCCCCACAGCTCTGCCCTCCTGACCTCCGTGTCACTTAAGGTGGGGCTGGGGGCTTGTGGGGAGACTGGGAGAGGATGAGGTAGCGGGTGGGTGATGGGAAGAGCCGGGTGCTTTCTCACTGTTGCGTGTGTGGTACTCCTGCTGGGGGAGGTGCCGCCCAGTGGGCCAGGACTCGAGCTGGGGGGAGGTTGAGCCACTGCCGTCCCCCTGCGTCCCTAACGCTGCTTGTCCACGCGTCCATCAGCTGCACCACGGGAGCGTGTGAGCCCCACGCGTCCATCAGCTGCACCACGGGAGCGTGTGAGCCCCACGCGTCCATCAGCTGCACCACGGGAGCGTGTGAGCCCCACGCATCCATCAGCTGCACCACGGGAGCGTGTGAGCCAGCCAGAGAGAGGGTTAGACTTTCCTCTTGGAAACTCACACGGTTGTGGGTGTTCCTGCGCCTTTGTGGCCTGTGCAGTTGTTCTAAGTTCTGGATATGAACTCGGGTGCACTCTGCTGGGTCCATCTTCAGTGCTAACAGTTCAGGGGGAAAGAAAACGAGTTTACGCAAGCTCAGGGCCGGCACCGGGTCGCAAGGTGCTGTCCAAGGTTGTCTTTGTCTCCTCTTGCTGCGGGCACTACCAAGTGGATGACTTCGAACGACGTGGATGCTCTCATGTCTGGAGGTCGGGGTCAGGTGTTGGCAGAGATGTGGCCCGGGGGGCTCCCAGCTGTTTCCGGTTTACAGAGGCACCTGCCTCCCTCAGCGTGCGGCTCCCCCACCTCCGCAAGGGCAGCAGTGAGCAGCCTCAGTCTCTCTCTGCTTTGGCTCTTTCTCTTACAAGGGCCCTGGCATTGCCCGGGACTCGTCTACAGGATCCCAAACGTTCTCCATAAGCTCCCAGCTTATGGGGGTGGGGGCTGAGCCCGATTCCTCCGCCTGGGTTGCGTGCAGCCCGTGTGGGCCCTTGACGGTCGCCGGGGTTCTGGGAAACACTGTCCCCCGTGGAGCGGAGGCGGCAGAGTCCACGTCCATCCCACCCAAGGTACGTGGACCAAAGGTGGGGACAGGTGAGCCTCCCGTGGCAGAACAGGAGGGAGAACAGGCCGGGGCCAAGCTGGTCGGAAGAGTCCTTGACGCCCTCGGAGCGTTTGAGCGGGGGAGGGAAGAACCGTGTTCACGCGTGGGGGGGTTCCAGTGCTTGTGAGGCAGCAGGTGCCCCCTGCTCGGCTGCGTCCCCTGAGGGCAGGTGCACCCATCTCCTGTCTCCTGATGGAACGGGACGTTTGCCGTTCGTGGTGGTAATGGTGGGTGGGAATGAACGGCTCCTACGTCTCTGGCTGCGTTCCCCAGGTCCCCTTTAGCACCCACTGATGCTGTGGCTCTTCCGGTAACTGTGTGGCAAAACCCCACTTGCCCATCCTCACCATGATGCCCGATGCTGTGGGCTTCCCCGGCAGAGCCTCGGTGAAGAAGAGAAAGCCACACCGCCACCTCTCAGCTGTGCCTTTGTCTCTGACATCTTGCGGGCTGAGTGTATCTGAGATTATAATGGGGTGGTGGGGGCAGTGGTGACCACTTTCCACGACCGCAGTGCAGTGTCCGAGACGAGCGACTTGTGAAGGAAGGAGGTTTATTTAGCTCATGGTCCACCTGGAAGGATGCAGGCCCTGAGCTGGAAGGGAGAGTGCGTTAGGAGTGAGGATCGCGCCCAGGGAGCAAGGGCTGGGTGTGACCCGCCTCAGGCTCCGAGAACCACCTTCCAAGGTCACGTCCCCCAGTCCCATTCCAAGATGTTCCACCAGCTCCCAATAGCACAGCCCTGAGGACCGTGGGTTTGCCACGAGCTCCAGTGGGACTCAGCATCCTACCCCTAGCAGGTGTGGACCCGTCAGGAAGGGAGGCCTCAGAGGGACCAGGGCGAGAGGACTGAAGTCCTGGAGGCCACTGTTAGCCAGCAACCGCGCACGGAATCTGGAGATCCATGAGCCCAACCGAGCCCAGTCTGGCCTCTCTCCCCTGCCCATGGCCAACCCACCCTGCATGGTGCAACTCTGCTCTGAACTTGGCCAACGACCTTGGGAGCTTGGAACTTCTCTGGGCTGGACAGAGGTGGCCTTCGGAGGTGTCAAATCCAGGGTCCCCAATCCACGGCACGCACAGGTGCGGCTGCAAATAGCAGAGAGCCACAAACCAAGAGCCTCAGTTCCTTTTCCATGCCTTTCCATGCCTCTGGTGGCCCGGGGAGGGACCCGGACAGGTTCTTGTCTCCCTCTTAAATAAGGAGAGAGCGGCGCGGGCTCAGGACCTGCCGCAGGGGGAGGGGTGGGGCAGCTGCATTTACTCTGATTCTGTAGGGGACCGGCGTTTCTGCTTACGGAAGGTGATGCTTGCTCTTCATTGAAGGTAATAACTTAAACTTCAGGAAACGAAAGTGAGCATCGAGGTAAAGAAGGCGTTCAGCCCAGGGCAGAGAGGGGGCGCCCTCACTCGGGCTGCGTCAGTGCCTTGTGTCTTGAGGTCCGAAGGCTTGGGGGTACAGTGCAGGGCTAGCAGGCGGGCTGGGTGGAACGCAGCCGCTCGGACCCCGCACTTCTGCACCCGGCGGGGTGGTGCGTGTGCAGGTTATAGTTTGAGGGACCCTTGGCCACGGCAGATACGTGATTCCTGTCTCCTGCAGGTGCCTTGGGGTCAGAGACCCAGTTCTGAAGACCCACGGGCGCCAGCACCTTTTACTCTTGGCATAGAGCAGACACTGAGTGTATTTGGAGAACGACCACCGCACCCCTCACTCCCTCCCAAGAGTGGACGCAGGTGGACATTTCCGCAGCCAGAATGAAGGCAAGAATGAGCAAATAGCCGTAAAATCCTTATCAGACCTCCGCCATTCCCCGAACAAGATGCTCCGCGATGAGGAAGAGGAAATGACGTACACAGGGAATCCTTCCTAGGGAGTTGTGGTCTCAGAGGGAAACTGAGTCACACAATGCAGCCGGGGGAGCAAGGAGACTGTGCTGTGGCTGCAGGCTGGGGGAGTGTAGGATGCTGGCTCACCTGGGCTGGGGGAGTGTAGGATGCTGGCTCACCTGGGCTGGGGGGGCTGTAGGATGCTGGCTCACCTGGGCCGGGGGGGCTGTAGGATGCTGGCTCACTTGGGCTGGTGAGGGTTCAGGAGGGCTTCCCGCAGGAGGAGAGCATCCTTGCCGAGTTTAAAAGGCTGGACAGGATTTGGACAAAGTGAGAATGGAGGGAATTCTCGAGAACAGAGAGGCAAGGGGTGGGAGCAGTGCGGTGTGGGCTGTGGCCTCTCCTGGGAGGGAGACAAGGCCAAACCATGGAAGGTTCCAGAGCCCTGCAGGGGTAGAGGAGGAGGCCTGCAGGGGTGGAGGAGGAGGCCTGCAGGGGTGGAGGAGGAGGCCTGCAGGGGTCTTTGAAGAGCCGCGAGCAGGGAAGGAAAGGCCAGTTTAGCCACACGCTTTGGCAGGGGTCACGGGGCTCCGGGCGGAGGGTGGGGCGGAGGGCGGCAGGTGGATAGAGGTTGAGAGGCAGTGCAGACTTGACCTGTGCCCACCAGGGCGCACAGCACAGCGCCGGGAAGCCCCTCCTGCTGCCTGGTCTCCAGGCGCTGGCGGTGGCTCCGTCCTCTGCTCTGGCTGCAGCCGGCCGCCCTCCTGTCCCGGCGCCTCCTTGCAGCCTCCAGCCCCAGCAGGGTTTGTCTAAAAGAATAAAAGAGATTTAGGGGCCAGTGCTGTGGCAGAGTAGGTTAAGCCTCTGCCTGTGGATGTCCTCGATAGCCAGCAGCAGGGGACGGGCTAAATAACTGGCTAGGAAGCCGCGTGAGGAGCTGACCGCCGACGCTGTGACCGCCAACGCTGAGACAGCGGCGGGCTGCGGGGTCTCCCGTGGGATCCCTCTTGGGGAAGAGCAGCCAGCGTGGTATTCCACAGCGCGGTATTCCGTGGCTGTAAGCGGTTCGCTTTAGCCCCGTTCTTTTACAATGAGCTTGTGGAATTAAGCATGTGTTCTGTCAAGGCTGGTTTTCAGTCTCAGCTGTAAAACCGTGTAGACGGAGCTCACAGATGAACCGACCGGGTGCGCCTCCCTCTGTTTTCTCATCTGCCCAATGGGAATCCAAGTAGAACGTCGCCCGACAGTTACTGTGGGGCGTACGTGGAGCGAATGAGATGTGTGGATGTGTTTCTTAGAAGGTAAGATGCGGCCGGCGCTGCGGCTCACTAGGCTAATCCTCCACCTGCGGCGCCGGCACCCAGGGTTCTAGTCCCGGTCGGGGCACCAGATTCTGTCCCGGTTGCCCCTCTTCCAGGCCAGCTCTCTGCTGTGGCCCGGGAGTGCAGTGGAGGATGGCCCAAGTGCTTGGGTCCTGCACCTGCATGGGAGACCAGGAGGAAGCACCTGGCTCCTGGCTTTGGATCGGTACAGTGTGCCGGGTGTAGCAGCCATTTAGGGGATGAACCAACGGAAGGAAGACCTTTCTCTCTGTCTCTCTGTCTCTCTCTCTCTCTCTCTCTCACTGTCCACTTTGCCTGTCAAAAAAAAAAAAAAAAAAGGTAAGATGCGCCGGGAATCTCCCGATCATCACCTGTTAGCCGGTTTCTGCCGCGACAGGAGGACGTGGGGACCCAGACAAAGAGACCCGCGTTGTGGAAGCTGCTGCCTGCGACGCCAGCACCCAGGTGCTGGTTCCGGCCCCGGCCGCTCCGCGTCCAGCCCAGCTCCCTGCTAATGGGCTGGGAAAGGAAGAGGGCGGCATTGTGGGTAAAGCACCGCCTGCAATGCCACGTGGGTGCCGGTTTGAGTCCACTCCGATCCGGCTCCCCGCTGATGCAACTGGGAAAGCACTGGAAGGTGACCCAAGCCCTTGGGCCCCTGCACCCCCATGGGAGACTTGGATGAAGCTCCTGGCTCCAGCCTGGCCCAGCTCTGGTCACTGGCCATGTGGGGAGTGAACCAGTGGATAGAAGATCTCTCTCTCTCTTTCAAATAAATAAATACATAAATAAATAAATAAATCTCAAAAAAAAAGATTAAAAACCGGCAGCAGGGCCCTGTGTGGAACCCAGCCACTGGCCAGCTTCCTCCCTCAGCCTCACGGTTCACGGAGAGAGGAGTGGAGACACGAGTCTGGTTTCCCTCGCTCAGCACACCCTCCTGAGGCTGGCTGGCCTTGCTGGATTCCACGTGGGACGCGGGGTCCCTGGAGGGGGCTTTGCTGGCAGCAGCCTGCAGGTGCAGCCGGGGGAGGCTGTGGGAGGGCCGTGCTCTCCCACACCGAGTCTATGGAGCACGTCTTTCTCGCGGGGTTGCTGAGCCGGCCGTGACATGACCACAGGACCAGACAGCTGGCCGCCGTGGCAGGCCTCGCCCCCAGGGAAAGCTCTGGAGACAGCCATGGCACCCTTAGAGCGAGTGAGGAGGCCGGGGCCACGTTCCGTGTCCCGGAAGCTGCCTGCCCCGCTCAGCCTGAGTCTCCCCGGCAGGTGTCTCCCCGGCGGCGGGCAGGGGCAGCAGGGCCGGTTCTCTCCAGGGCACTGGTCCACGCCGGAGCCAGAAGCTCGAGGCCCCTTCCCGCGGCCATGTTGGACTCAGAGGGCAGGGATGCCCGACAGGGACCACGGCCACCTCCACCCTGAGGGCCTTCCTTCCTTTGCCTCCTCTTCCTCGTCTCTTCCTCCCTCCCACAGGCATTTCTCAAGCCCCCGCCCCTCGGCCGTGGATGGAGCACCAGAGCAGGTTCAGGGGGGTGACCTGGCGTCTTCCTGTGGGGGTCACAGGGCTGGGGTGGCGGCTGAGGTCACGGGGTCACACGGGGACGCAGCTCCACGCCTGTCTCTGTTATTTCTGGGCTGGCTGGCAGGTTCTGTTCCCAGGGACGCTGTGTGTGTACCCGTCTCCCTTGAACATTTGATCCGTTCCAATAAAATCCTGCTCGTCTGAACGGCGGTGATGGGAATTCATCAGTGAAGCAGGCTCAGATGGAGCACCTCGCACCCAGGCTGAGCGCAGGTTCTGGAGTGGGACGTGTTCCATCCCCCTCCTGATGGCACAACCCGCCAGCCGGGTGCCGGCGGGCCAGGCTGTCGGGACAACCAAGGGACGGAGGGCAGGTGCCCGGAGGAGCCCCTGTCCACTCCCTTCCCATCTCTGCTCCTGTGCACTCGCGGCCAGGGTCCCCTGTGTTCACCAGCCTTCCTCACTCACCCCTCAGGGTTGGCTCTGTTATTTTCAAGCATTTATTGCTGTAGGGAAAACTCCTGGCTGCTAATTGAAACCCGTCTCTTCCTGCCCCCCGTTAAGCTGGCCCTCAACTCTGTAGAGTGGAGGGCGCCTCCATCCGTCATGCGGTTCAGTCCATATTGAGCGCTCACGAGAGCTGCGCATCCGGCTAGGCAGTGAGCGCACGGGCACAGGCTGCACGGGGCTGGGCAGAGGCAGCTGGGCAGGGAGTTGCAGACGCGGGACCTCTCCGGGCTTCCCCAGAGCTGCCAGGTCCCCAGCCGTCTTCTCCGGGAAGAGCCGAAGAAGCTCGGCGATGGCCCGTACACGCCTGTGGCTGTCACCTCCGCACCACGTGCCTGGCGTGTGCAGGTTCATGATTGTCACGCCACTGTTAGCAGCAGGGTTTTCTGCACACACACACACACACACACACACACCACTTCCCAGCGTCCGTGCCGTACGTGCTATTGCCTGGTATTATCAACCATCCTTTTCATAGGTGTTCGTTTCGGGTTTGAGGCACCTGCGCACACGCACCGTGCGTCTCTGCATTTCTCTTGGCGTCTTGCTACGCTTGGTCTTTGGGGCGTTTGATGCTGGGCTGTCTCCTGTGAGCAGCACGTTGGCAGGTGCTCTGTGCCATCACAGCGGAAACATTTCATTCTCACTACAGGAACAACCAGGGCTGGCACCATTCAGGGATGTCGGGAGCTATTCATTCTGCAGCAGCCGTGCGGCACCAGCCATATGCCAGTCACTGGTTTAAGAATTTTATGTAAATGAAGCCGTTTCAGCATCAAAGTGTCCTCTGAGGCAGGGGTAGTAACCACACCCATTTTTCAGGAGAAGCAAACTGAGGCTCGGCGAAGCCAGGCAGCTTTTCCTGTCTCACAGCGAGGACGCGGCCCGAGAGCACCTGCTGTGAGTTCAGTCATTCGCTCCCTCTCGGTCCCTGTTCAGGGCGGGAAACCAAGGCCGGTTACCCTGGACAGGGGAGTGACCAGACGGGAGGTTGCCTTCGCTTTCCAGGACCGAGAGGAGTGTGGGGCGTGGCCACTCTGTGTCTGTCCCCGGGGCTCCTGGTTCCCATCAGCCCCTACCCAGGGTTCCAAGTCAAGGGTGGGGACAAGTGCTCCAGAGGCCGCCACCCTGCCCCGCCTGGGCGGTCAGCCCTGGGGGAGACTCAGGGTGGCCATGTAATTGGGGACCATTGGAATTTGGGGGCTGGGCCAGGATTGACACTGCACCTGGCTGTCTGCCTCCTCCTTCTCCCCCTCCCCCCTCCTCCACCTCTTCCTTCTCCTCCCCACCCCCTCCCCGCACAGGTCCAGGGGGACAGTGGGTCTTTCAGGTTGGGGAGCAATGGACCTCTCGTGCCAGCCTGGCCTCTGTCCTTTGAGGGACCTCCTTGTCCTGGGGGACTCCTTGTCCTGGGGGACTCCTTGTCCTGGGGGACTCCTTGTCCTGGGGACCTCCTTGTCCTGGGGACCTCCTTGTCCTGGGGACCTCCTTGTCCTGGGGACCCCTTGTCCTGGGGACCTCCTTGTCCTGGGGGACTCCTTGTCCTGAGGGACCTCCTTGTCCTGGGAGTTGGAGCTGTGAGCAGGGCAGTGTGGAGGTGGCCCTTGGGACAGCTGGGCCCCCCAAGCTGGGGTGTGGGACTTCTCCCCTCACGGCCGGCCGCCTCCCCCACCCCAGAGGAGGCCGGGGGGCTGCCTTGTTTGCCAGCTCAGACCCTGCGGTGGAGAAGCTGCCCGCCAGCCTCGTCTCCCACGGATCCTCTGATGGTGCCGGCTGAGGACCCACGGGAAGAGCTCGTCTGGCCCACGCGGGGCTCTCTGGCTTGCCTCTTGGAGGGAAGGGAGCCGCTCGGGTGGTTCTGTCCTGGGCTGTCCCCTGTGGCCAGAAGGTTAGCCCAGCCCAGCTCCCCTGAGCAGGTGCCCTGCCCCCACCCCGCCCCGAGTTCTCCGCTTCCCAGGTGGGCAGGAGGCTGCTGGGGCTCTGGCTCCCTCCATGCCTTTGAGCTTCATTTCTGCCCCCACGGGGACCCCAGCAAGCAGCTCCTGCAGCCTGCAGGGCCCACTCCAGCCAGGGCTGCTGAGGGTCAGGCTCCCAAAGGATGCCACGGTCCCGAGGGAGCGGAGACTGGCGATGCCGTTAGCTCCACCTGGCTCTTCTTCAGCGTCTGTTAAGCTCTTGCTGTATCCCCTGGAACGTGTTAGACGCTAGGGCAGGGTCCAGTGTGCTCTGTCTGTCCCTGTCCAGGTGCGGGGAGGAAGCATCTCCCCGGTGGGGGGCGCTGGGCCCGGCCCCTGCACGCTGCATCCTTCTCCCCAGCCGCAGGGCTGCGAGCCGCACATCAAGGCCAGGGCTGCCCAGGCCAGTAGCTTCCAGAAGCTCCGGGGAAGCTCTGCTCCGGGGCCCCTGGGAACTGCCTGTCACCACAAGGCCCCCACTCTGTCTGTCCTTGGGGCTCCTGGCTCCCATCAGCCCCTACCCAGGGTTCCAAGTCGAGGGTGGGGCAAGCGCTCCGGAGGCCACCACCCCGCCCCTATCTGAACCAGACGGAAAGGAGCCCGGGTGGGCAAGCCGCTTCTTCTGTGTCCAGAGAGGAGGACACAGCAGGGGTCCCTCTCCGTGGCCAGAGCTCTGCGTGGTAGGCCAACCTTGTGGGCAGCAGGTCCCCACTCCTTGAAGCTGGGGCCAGGGCCCCCCAAGCCCGGGTGATGACCCCCACCCAGACGCTGGCTCCCGGCTGCAGCCCAGGCTCGAAACTTGCAAGAAGCTCCCCAGCCAGGTCTGCAGACTTTTCCGGACGAAAGTGGACGGTGCTGGGAGGTTGGGCTTCCTGGATAAAACATGGTGCCAGGCTCCGCTCGGATCTCCGATCTGCAGTGAGCATTTTTGTTTAGTCTAAGCTTGTCTCGAATATTTAAGTGTGTACCATGCTTATACTAAAAATAATGATTGTTTATTTAAAATTCCGCACGGAGCTCCGTAGGCATTAGCACAGCAGCTAAGCTGCCTGCATCCCGTATTGGATTTCCCGGGCTGGAGTCAGGGCTCGGCTCTCCATGCCAGCCTCCTGCCGACGCCCGTGCCGGGGCCAGTGGTCCCTGCCACCCCCGTGGGAGGCCTGGGTTGGGTTTCTCAGCTCCAGGCTTCAGCCTGTCCCCGCCCCAATGGTTGCAAGCACTTGGGGGAATGACTCAGTGGATGAGGGATCTCTACATTCCAAATGAAGTATAATTCATAAAATTCGAATTTAACTGGCAGTGGAGGGCTCTTCAAAAAGTTTGTGGAAAACATGTATTACGCAGAAGCTGTGGATGGATCCCAGGATGCTTTTTGCAAGAAAACAAACAGACCTCTCAATTGTGTTTTTCCACAAACTTTGTGACACCCGTGCTGTTGACGAATACACGGAAACCCGTCACCTGCCTTGTCGAAAGCAGTGGATCCATCCACTTGGGATGGTTATATTCTTTTTAAGATTTTTTAAAAAAAATTTTATTTGAAAGGCAGAGTTAGAGAGAGAGAGGAGAGAGAGATCTTCTATCTTCTGATTCACTCCCCAGGTGGCTGCAATAGCCGGAGCTGGGCCAAGCCAAAGCCAGGAGCTTCCTCTGGCACCTAGGTGCTTCTCCTGGTCTCCCATGGGGTGCAGGGCCCAAGCACCTGGGCCATCCTCCACTGCACTCCCGGGCCACAGCAGAGAGCTGGCCTGGAAGAGGGGCAACCGGGACAGAATCCGGCGCCCCGACCGGGACTAGAACCCGGTGTGCCGGCGCCGCAGGCAGAGGATTAGCCTGTTGAGCCGCGGCGCCAGCCAGATGTGTTTCTTAAGCTCTCCTTCTGCCTGTTGGTTGTTGGCTGCACTTTGACAAATAAACACCCAACTGCATCAGGACCAAGAATTATAAACGCGCGGTTCAAATGAGGAGAGCGATGGCACTGGGGGAAATCTAGTTAGGCCGTTGGAGACGCGGGAGACGGGGGTGTCCATGTGTGGTGGTGGAGGAGCCTCCGGCCAGCTCGCCCGTCTGTTCCGTGAGCTGGAAGCCGACTCCGTTGGCATCGACGTCAGGATCGGTCCCCGTCCATGGGGGCAGCTCTGCTCCGGCACTGCTGGGGCACACCCTGGGGCACCGCCGTGCCGGCCCTGGCTCTCCTCCCACAGCTACTGGCCACCGTGGGTGCTGCAGCTTTGGGGGATTCTGCTCTCAAAAAGCACCGTCCCGTCGCGGCTGCTCCTTGCTGTGTTCCAAAGCTTTCATCCGCGTGTGCGAGCTGCCGGCCTGCCCCAGACAAGGTGGGCCGTCCTCTCTCCTGGGGCTCGCAGCCTCCGTCTGCTCCAGGGTGTGTTTGTCTTAGGGCCACCCTGGACAAGAGGATGGTGGCTGCGAAGAAATCGTGTGGAGCTGGCAGCCGGGGAGCAGGCCCTGGAGGGGAGCCAGGTCTGTGAGGCTGGCCCCCAAAACCTGCAGACACTGCTGGGGAACTACTGGAGCTGGCTGTGAGTGGGGTGCCTAGGGATCCCATAGGTTAAGGAGGGGCTGGCGCTGTGTGGCGAGCGGGTAAAGCTGCTGCCTGCAGTGCCCGCATCCCATATGGGCGCTGGTTCTTGTCTCAGCTGCTCCCTTCCGATCCAGCTCCCTGCTGTGGCCTGGGAAAGCTGGGAAAGTCCAAGTGCTGGGGCCCTGCACACGTGTGGGAGACCAGAAGAAGCTCCTGGCTCCTGGCTTCAGATCAACACAGCTCCAGCCATTGTAGCCATTTGGACAGTGAACCAGCAGTTGGAAGGCCTCTCTCTCTCTCTCTCTCTCTCTCTCTCTCTCTCTGCTCTCTGTAACTCTGCCTTTCAAACAAACAAAAAGGATTCCTGGGGATTTTCATGGAATCTGGGATTTTCCCAGGGGAAGCGGTCACAGAGGACTTGAGGATGACATGGCCCTCCAGGGGGCAGCAAAACCTCCCACAGCAGGGCTACGCCCTCGGTGACGATGCCAGAATCCCAGGGGCAGCTCGGGGGTCAGGACGCCCAAGGAACCCAGGTGATGCATGTCGGGCGGGGATGGTTAAAGGATGTGTCGCAAGGTGTACAGCGTTCTCTGGCATTCTTTTTTTTTTTTTAAAGATTTAATTTTTTTTTATTTGAAAGAGTGACAGGGAGAGAGGGGAGCAGAGAGAGAGAGAGAGGTCTTCCATCCACTGGTTCACTCACCAACTGGCCGCAACGGCCGAAGCTGGGCCAATCCGCAGCCAGGAGCCAGGAGCTTCTTCTGGGTCTCCCACACAGGTGGAGGGGCCCAAGGACTTGGGCAATCTTCCACTGCTTTCCCAGGCCACAGCAGAGAGCTGGATTGGAAGTAGAGCAGCCAGACTTGAACTGGTGCCCTTATGGGATGCTGGCACTGCAGGTGGTGGCTTTACCCACTACGCCACTGTGCCAGTCCCCCAAAGATGCATCTGGCATTGAGGTGGAGCCAGAGGCTCAGCTGTGGAGTGACTCACCCTGGTGGCCCTCACGGCTGAGACGAGAGCTCTGACCCCCACTCATTCCACACACAGACGGCGTTGCTGTCACACAGCTTTACAAGTCATTTCAGGGCTCTGCAGGGATGACAGTGCCATGAGCTCACATCGGCGTTGCACCTGCTGTGAGCCCGACATTGTGGGCAGCCGGTACTGATCATTGCATTCAGCTCTTGCAGCAGCTCTGGGGGTAGACACCAAACCCATGAGGAGAGGCTGCGGGAGGTTAAGGCACCACCTAAGCCACAGAGCTAGTAAAGCTGGGGTCGGGATGTGAGTCCCACAGCCTGATGCCAGAGCCTGCACATGTGACGTCACCTTCTGAAAGCTCCAGTCCTTCAGGGCTGCACAGCCACACAGCACCAAGCATGGGGACCTCAGGGCATCCCGGGACTCGGCAGCTCTGGATAGGCCAGGAACTGCTGCTGCAATTCAGGGACCAGCGCCATACTCACAACACGAAGTCCTCCGATCCGTGAGCATGGCGCGTGTTTAGCTTTTCTCTTAGTAGTATTTTTTTGGTTTTGGTTTTACAGTTTTCAGGGTACATGTCCTGGTCCTTTCGTTAACTTTATTCCAAAGTATTCCTTTCGATGCTATGCTAAGTGAAAATATTTTCTTCTTTAAGATTTATTTATTTATGTGAAAGTCAGGATTACAGAGAGAGAGGAAGAGGGACAGATGGAGGGGGAGAGAGAGAGAGAGAGAGAGAGAGAGAGAGAGAGAGAGAGAGAGATTTTACATCCACTGGTTCACTCCCCAAATGGCTGCCGTGGCTGAGGCTGGGCCAGTCTGAAGCCAGGGGCAGGAGCTACTTCTGGGTCTCCCACACGGGTGCAGGGGCTCAAGCACTTGGGCTTTTCCCACTTCTTTCCCAGGCACACTACCAAAGAGCTGGATCGGAAGTGGAACAGCTGAGACTCAAATGGCACCCCTATGAGATGCCAGCATTGCAGACGGTGGCCTCACCCGCTATCCCACAGCACTGGCCCCAAAATTATTTCTTAATTTCCTTTTTTGGATTGTCCTTTGCTAATATGCAGACAGCTAGTTAACTTTCGTATATTGATCTTGTGTCCTGTTACCTCTCTGAACTTGTTTATGGGCTCTCATAGTTTATTTGTGGATTTATCGGGAATTCCTATGTGCAAAATCATGTCACCCTCCAACAGAGGTGCTTTTACTTCTTTCCTTTTAGACGCCTCTCATTTCATCTCCTTGCCTAGCTACCTGGTTGGCACCTACACTATGGTGTAGACAAGGAACGGGCAGAGTAGACACCCTTGTCTTGTTCCTGAACTTTTGGGAAAGAGCCCACTCTGTCATCATCAAGTATGAAGCTGGTCTTGAGCTCATCTGTGTCAGGAAGTTCCTCCTATTTCCAGAGCGCTGAGTATTTTTTTCATGAAAGGGTGTCGACGACATCAGATGAGTGTTCTCTTCCTACTGAGAAGATGTGGCTTGTGCCCTCAGCTCTCTTCATGTGCATGACATTGGTTTCCATGTGTGGCTCCTGGAGCATCACTGTGTCCCGTTAGACAGAGATTTCTTTAAATGTCCAGAACTGATACATCTCCCAGTTTTTGCTGTGGAACTCTGTATGTTGAGTTCACAGTCACTACTTGGCCAGGAATTGGTGACTCTGCCTTAGCCTTCACTTCCTTCTCAAGGTCTGATATAAGACGGAGCTTGGAGCCTCCTCGGGTCTCTGCCGGGCGTGCACACAGCTCTATACACACACACACACACACACACACAGCCTTCTCGAGTCTCAGAAATATGCTGGAGCCTTGCAAAGCCCCTGGAGACATCTCCACCTGCTCTGCTGCTGTAAGCTTCTGGTTAGCATAGAGTTTGTCTCAATGGTTGTTCGTCGTTGCAGGAAGCCAGAAAGCTAATCAATTATCCCAATTATCCCTAGTTATTTTCAAAACACACTGGACTTTTCACACTGGGCAAGTTTCAAGCAAGGGCAGATAAAGACAGGCTTGCAAGCTCAGTCATCCAGGGACCCATGGATGAGCCGGGCAAAGGCAGTCCTCGGGAATGAGGCTCTGAGGGGCTCTGCCACCCGTCAGAGCCTGCCCGGCTGCTGGTTTTCAAGGCCAACTGCAGAGCAGGGACTTGGAAATGTGTCAAGTTCAAGTTCAAATGCCATGGACTCACTATTCTTACGGAGATTCCTGAGTTTTCCTGAATGCGTGCTCTGCAGATTGCTGCAAGCCTTTGGTTCTGAAACGGTTGAGTCTGGTGTTTTTGCCAGTTCTTCTCATGACTTTGATGGAATAGAGAATCTCCCACTCTTGCTGACACCCTAGAGTTTTCTTTTATTCTCAGCAAATGAATCTGAATAGCCACCTGTGATTGTGGTACAAAGTCTCCCTTTTAAATTTATGCACATAAAAAGTGAGTCGAGGAAGCCAATCTGGAAAGATTATGCACGGGTTGGTCCCAAGTACAGGACAATCTGGAAAAAAAAAAAACGAAACGGAAAGGACAGTGAAAAACCAGCGGTCGGCAGGGGTTTGAGGGCAGGCGTTAGGGATGAATGTGGGGGCACAGGGCATTTTGTAGGGTGCTGGAACTATTTAATCAGATACTGCAATGGAGGATACATAACACGGGGTTGTCAAAAGCCCGGGGAACTGTACCACCATCCAGGGTGACCCCCAACACAAAGCACAGGCGTTGGTGGACAACCGTGGAGCGACACTGTGCCAGCAGCTATGACACGTGACGACACGTGACCCGCACTAATCCTAGACGGTGGCCACAGCGACACGTGTGCCGGGAGGGAGGGGGCATGGGAGAACTCCTTGTACTTTCTGTTCAGTTTTTTTTTTCCTTGTAAATCTGAAAGTACTTAGCAAAGCAGGATGTGTTAAAACTTTTTAAGGGAGTTGATTCCAGGAAACATATTCAGGGTAAGAGGATGGCAAAAAGCCCGTGGGAGGTGCGTGGGTGATTGACACTTAGAAAACATCTACGATGTCTGAAATGCAGGATAATGGGGAAATTTAAAAACAAAACCATTTTATTAATAACTTGAGCCCCGTTGGAGCTGCCTATGCTGCGCTGGGTGCAGCTGATTGTCACCTTCTTCTGTCTCAAAGTTTAATAGTTACTGGGGAAGAGACAGAAGACAGAAAGACAGAGCCTGCTAGAACATCAAGGCTGACTTTCAGAAAACTCCCTGGGAGGCGAGAGAGCGAAGCTTTCAGTCGAGAGCCTGGGGGCTGTGGGAGCACGGCTGGGAGCAGGGGATGCCCTCGGCTGCCTGAGAAAGCTGTAACCACCCAGCACCTGCTGAGGCCACGCTACCTTTTTTTTTTTTTAATTTGAAAGTCAGAGTTACACAGAGACAGGAGAGGCAGAGAGAGAGAGAGGTCTTCCATCTGCTGGTTCACTCCCCAGATGGTTGCAACGGCCGAAGCTGGGCCAGGAGCCAGGAGCTTCTTCCAGGTCTCCCACACGGGTGCAGGGGCCCAAGGACATGGGCCATCTTCTGCTTTCCCAGGCCACAGCAGAGAGCTAGATCAGAGGAAGAGCAGCCGGGACTTGAACGGGCACCCATATGGGATGCTGGCACTGCAGGCAGCAGCTTTACCGGCTACCCCACAGCACCGGCCCCAAGTCCATGCTTCTTGCTGGTGCCATGAGCAGAAGACACAGCCGGCTGAGGCAGGCTTGCAAACCTGGGCATCACAGCGTCTCTCGTCCTCATCCCGTGTTGTCTGGTTCTGTGCTAGGTCCTGCTCGGAACCTGGTAATGAACAGGGGACCTCTGACCTTTCACACGGAGCGTGACGGAAGTCCAGAAAGCAAGGGGCCTGCTGGGCGGGGTGTGAGAGAGCCAGGCGCACGCTCTGTGTTCCCCAAGGTCACAAGTCTAGTGACAGAGCATTGCCCAGCAGGGGCCCCCTTTCCCCCTCTACAAAACGGACACAGTGCAGGTGCAGGAGACACTCAGCGAGACCCTCCTTCCTTTGCGTGGGGCTGGGACTGTCCTGCCTGGTACTGTATCCCGGCTTCCCGGCACGGTGCTCGGCTTGTAATCGGTACCGCAACCCATGTGGGAGGAAGGGAGAAAGGGCAAGGATGGAGGGAGCTTGTTCCCACCCCGTCCTGCTCTCGGGCTGCAGCACAGGTCCTGACCCCCCCGGGAGCCTGCTGCCAGCCTTCGTCCCTAAGTAGAGCCACAGGGACAGTCTACTCTGATGCCAGATGCCCATCCATAGCCGCTGGCCCCGGTGTCTGGGTCTCTGACGTTTGGGAAGCAAATGCTAGAATCCAAAGTGATGTTGTTCGCCTGTGTCTTGCCATGGCCTAAGTACTCGGCACGGCTGCCAGGAGGGACGCGTGCTCCGTGGTGGCCGATTCTGTCCTTCCCCGGCTGCCCGCCGGTTGCAATCGCCCCTTGAGCCTTGAGCAGGAAGGCCAGCCACAGCCTTGTGTGATGCCCTGCCTGGACAGGAGAGCAACACGGAAAACGTGGGACGTGATGGCCAGGGCCACACACCTGCGATGTGCCAGGCACAGTGGGAAGGGCTGGGTGCTCCACCGGGAGGCAAGGCCTGGACCCCCGTTCTAGCTTGGCCGCCTTGGAGCTGGGGTGGCTTTGGTCGAGTCCCTTAGCTACGTGTCATGGCTGCAGCACCGAAGACCCCAGGCAGGTCTGAAGCTGCCCCTGCCCTCTCCCAGGGTCCAGTAGCATCGTGAGCTGAGCTGTGTGGTTGACGCTGTGTGACTTGGGGAAGTGGCTTTACCTCTCTGTGTCCCCATGTCCTTGTCTAGGCGAGGGTGGTCATTACAGAGCTTGCTTCGGGTGGCGAGGGCAAATGCGTGAACCTGTGCAAAACACAGAACAGCTTAATCAACACAGGCTTGCGTCATTAACGGCCTTAGGAATACCACAGCCCACACTTCTAGCAGCCGACACGGGGACTGTGCGTGTGCCCGGTCCGATCTGACCTCACAGCGGTGCCAGGAGGCAAGTTCATGCCCCTTAGGAATCTGAGCTCAGGCGGACAAAATGCACGGACTATCTGAAGATTCCCCCTCCTCCCCCTGCTCCCCCTCTTCTCCCCCCTCTCCCTCCTCCCCCTCCTCCCTCCCATACAGTTCCAAGCTTCCCTGGTCCTGCGCTGTCTCAGCCGTGAATACAGGGGCTGTAAGCAGGGGCCAGTTACTGGGGTAGGCATCATGGCAGACCTGGCGCCTCTGTCCTGGAGCCAGGAGCTCCCCGGAGTTGACTGCCCCATCTCCTCCGGGAAGGTCCCTGGTGCCATGGCCCTCCCTGGTGACTCCCGTCCGCCGTCTGGTCCCTTTCACCGTGCTGTTTGGCGTTGTGTCGTGCGTGGGTTCAGTTTTGCGTCTTCAGAGCCCCAGCATCCTGGCCACACAGCAGGTGCTTATGCGATGCCCTGAGTGGGTATCTGACTCGATCCTGGGCAAGCAGCGTAAACCGCCATGGCTGGAGACGGGTGACAAAGGGAGAGGCTGGGGCGAGATGAGGCCTCTATGCTACTGGCTCCTGTGTGGCCACCCAGACCCTCGGGGCACACCCGCTGTTCCCCCTGCTCCCTCACTCTGCCCGGGGGGAGGCTGGTCAGGACATCACGTCCTGGGTTCCCATGACCTCTGCCTCGGCTGGGTGTGGCCAACGACAGACACATCCGTGTGCAGGTTCAGACTCTCAGCAGGGGTGGGGACAAGTCCGTCTCTTCGGCCCCCCGGAGGCTGGGGGGATTATGGTGGCCTCTAGATCCCCGTCCCCCCCTTTACTGAGTCGTTGGCCCCTGGGGACCAGAAAGTGGGCCCTTTGCTGAAACAGAGTGCCCTGTGGAAGGATCGCGGCATTGCCGACAACAGCGGGGCCTCGAGGCTCGGTGCTAAGGGACTGCAGCGCACGCGCAGTCCTCCCCGGCACCCTTGGCGAGGCACAGCCTGCAGGCCGGAGCTGGGGCAGTCACTCTGGGGCCCCCGGACCTGCATTTGTGTCTTTCAGGAAATTATTGTATTGAAAGACAGATATACACACACACAGAATGAATGCATGGATGCATGAATGAATGAATCAGAAAGACACACAGAGAGCTCCTATCCACTGATCCACTCTGAAATGCCCTTAATGGCTGGGGCTGGGCCAGGCCAGAGTGGGAGCCCAGAACCCAGACTAGATCTCCCATGGGGGTGGCAGGGAGCCAGTCACCTGGGCCTCACCTGCTGCCCCCAGGGGTGAGTATTAGCAAGAAGCTGGAGTCGGGAGCGGAGCCAGGATTCAAACCCAGGTACTGGTGTGGGACGCAGGTATCCCAAGCAGCGTCATAACTCCTGGGCCGAGTATGTGCCCCTGGGTTTGAGTCCTGATCCCACTTCTGTGGCTGCGAGGCCTCCGGCGACACCACGCTGATCTGTCTCAACATCAGTGTGATGGGCACGTGAGGAGTGGCAGGTGTGAGCATGTTGGGTCCCTGTGCCTCCCGGCCCATACACCCCACGGTGCACGATGCCCTTGTCAGTTAACCCCTCGCACTTTGCCAGCACAGCAGGGTCTGCTCTGGCCTCAACTGCAACAAGCCAGCGAGAGCATTTCACACGCATGTGTGTGTATGTGCCGCCCTGGCCGCCCGCCTGCCTGCTCCTCTCTGTCCCACAGCCCGTCTGCCTGATGAACCGCTGCAATAAGCATCCAGACGGGACGCCGGGACCCACGGCTACAGCGAATGTGTCTGTGTTCGCCTTCACCAATCACGACTTTGTGCTGCCTCTGGGCCTGGGAACAATAAATGATGGCTCTCTGCTTCGTCTCAGGCACCCTGAGTTCTGTTCCCGGGTGTCCTCTGGACAGGAGCGTGTGCGGGGAGCTCCTCTGCGAGGCACCTCCTGGGGGCTGCCAGCCACCCCCATGCCAGGCAGGTGCGCCTCTGCCCTCGGCTGCACCCCTCCAGGAGCCGCAGGCCCCCTCCCACCTTCCAGCAGGTGGAACGACCTTCTCCCGATGCAAACCTGATCAGATTTCCCTAGGTCAACACACACCCATCTCAGGACAGAGACCCCTGCTTCTGCCCTGGAGTCCCCGGGAGCTGGCCCAGCACCTGCAGATGTCCCAGAGTCATGGCTCAGCCTCCCCGGCCCTGGGCTCCGCCACACCCTCTGCTCTTGTCCGCAGTGCCTGGGCCTCAGCCTGGACTCCTCCCCATCAACCCCACCGTTGGCTCCCGTACTGGAGGGCAGTCCCTTCTGGACCTGCTGGCCAGGCCCCATCCTCCCCGACGCCCTCCAGGAGGTCAGGGAGCTCCCCTGTTAGCAGCAGTTTTCCGTTGCACATTTTCGCTATTTCTTTGATGCACACATTGATCTCCATCTCCGCAAACGGACCGAGAGGGCAGCACGTGGTCTCAGGCTGGGCTCTTTGGAAGCAGATGCTGAGAAAGAACGTGGGGTACACCAGGATTATCGGGGATCAGCAGCTGTCAAGGGAGCTCATCCCCCTTCACGGCACCCGTCGCGCCCACAGATCCGCATCCTCAGGGCTCAGCAGAGGGCGCAGAGCCAGCCAAGCTGCCCCATTCCACCAAGGGAGTTGGGGTGGGGGTGGAGCCGCGGCCAAGGCACCAGAAGGTGCCTTCCTCAGGGCACCGCGTGGCCCGGCACCGTCTAGGATGTCCCAGAGGAAGGAGGTGAGCAAGAGTCCGTAGCAGACCGGTTTGTGATCCGTTACTGTTTCGTGAGCAGCTGGCTGCGTTGATTCTGAGTGCCTTCCCCGCTTTGTCGCCTAAACCCATCGGCCTGCACTGGGTCGGCCCAGACAGCAGGGGCTACCCCAGCCCTGTCACTTCCTCCAGCACTGGGGAAAATCCTTCTTGTTGGTTCAGAGAGGCAGAAGACTCTCACGGAGGTGTCTGTGTCTTTCACGGTCCCTGGGAGGGGCAGAGTGGAGTGGCCAGGGGACCCAGCCTGGCTCTCACTCTTGGTTTTCGGTTGGCTTCGTTAGCGCTGCAGGACGTCTTTCCTCCCGAGGGAGAATCCTTTTACTGAGAAAGCATCCTCTCGGCCCGCCAGGCAGGGAGAGCGGCGGCTCTTGGAGGTCCAGGCTCGAGTCCCCCTGGGGTTCCCCGTTCCCTCGCCCCTCCCTGCCGAGCTCGGGCTGCAGGGTCCACCAACTTCTCTCCTGTCTGCAAACCCATCCCCTGGCACTCTGCACAGGGAAATGAGGATGTTTGCCAAAGTGGGTAATGGGGACATGCAGGGCCCGGCTACACTGCGACACATCGCAGAAGGGAGCAGAAGGAGGGAGGGGCAGGCGTGAAAGTGACCAGGCTGAAAACGAGCAATGCGAGGAGCTGGCGATTGACTGGAAGTTAATTTTATAACATGGTGTGGACGCCAGTGGCTTCAAGAAACCCACGTGTGCATCAGGAAGGTTGTCTTGTTCACGCATGTCAGGAACCCCCCCCCCCCACACACACACACACACTGGCCACCATCACAGGGGTGAGGTTTATCGAGCGCTCACTGCATCCTAGGCTCCTAGGCGTGGTGCAAGTCGCAAATGGCTCTGTGGGCGTGGCGTTTGTTTTCTGTTTCATGGACAAGGGATCAGCGCTCGCCCCTGCCAGATGTCCGCCGGGTTTCTGTCCCTGGTCCACCAGCTGCTTCCCTGTTGGTGCTCACCAAGCCCAGAAGAATCCACCGACCTTGACCCCTTCTTAGAACCTGCAGGCGTTGCTCACAAATGCGGCCACACACGTCCATCAGCCACTGGCTGTCTGCCAGGTTCCATGTGGGCCACTCTGGGTGGACAAGAAATAGGTGGTCCCTGCCCTCCCTAGGGGATTTGTAATCATGCACATACATGTGCAAGGGTGTGTGTGTGTGTGTGTGTGTGTGTGAGGAGCCCAGCAAGTTAGAGAGACGTGTTGCTTGGTCTGAGAAGCGCTGCCATGGGAGAGAAATGGAAGCAGTGGCAAACAGAACCCTGAAAATATCAAAGGAACTTGGGAGGGAGGGATGGAGGAGAACTCGAAGCAATCTGACAGATGGGGCATGGTTGAAAATTCAGCAGGAAGGGTCGTGGGGGCCAGTGCAGGCCGTGAGAGCCCTGGGGAGCTGTGTCAGGAACTCGTGCCGGCCCCCACAGCACCGCAGAGCCCCTGAAGGATGCTAAGCTCGGCGTGGACAGGACCAGGGTTGAGTTCTGGGAGAAGGGCTCTGGCTGCGGGCTGAGCAGCTGGGAAGAAACGGGCAGAGGCGGGCGGTGAGCACGGGGATGCCTGCTGCCCCCACCAACCATACCCAGGAATGTGGCCTCCCCCGGGGCATCGCTGCCCCCTGTACAGGACACGGGGGAGACCAGAGGGTTCAGCACCCCCGCCTGCCACGCTGACGTCATAAATGATGGCGACTGCTGTTGGCGCCGTCCTGGGTCCGGCCCCCAGTGCCTGGGGTTGGACGTGCCCACACCCGGCCCCAGGGGCTTCGATGGTTCTTCCTCTGGGTCCTGACTGCCGAACCTGGGCGTGGTCTTTTGTGGTGGTGGCAACTCTCTGGTTTCCCCTGACGGAGGTCGGCACTGTCCCCAGAGCCCAGCCCCGAGGTTCTCACAGATATACGTCTTCAATGGGCACCTGTGACTCTCTCTGGTGGACAGGCCGTGAACTTGCTGCAGTCCAAGGTCAGAACTTGTGAGACAAAGGGGATCTGGGAGCCGCAGGCCGTGTCCTGGCCCTCCGCCCCTTCCCAGGCTCCCCCCACCCATGGCACGCATCCCTCTGTGTGTGGTTCAGACTCGGGCAGCTGGTCAGCAAGCTGTAAACAGAGGGGTGGTGCGGAAGGGGACAGGCCCGGCCTCAGTGGGCAATCCACTGGGCAGTCACAGGGCAGAAGAGGCGGGGCCCCGCTTGGGAAACATCTCCGAAGCTCCAGACACTCGCTGGAGGCTGCGAATCCCGGACCAAGCTGCCCAAGGCGCAGGGCATCCAGCGCAGTGGCTTCATTACACAGGCTGACTCCGTCCGTTCCCCGTCCATGGAGCCATGGCGGCTGCCGTGTGTGCAAGGCCGTGGGAGGGCATAGCTCACGGGGCGCCCAGCAGGGGCCTGGCTGTGAGGTTCCAAGTAACGGGTTCCAGGAAACAGCCATGCCCTCAGCGGGATGAGGAGGTGTAGGGAGGATGAAGCAGGTGGGTGGAGCCGAGGGCTGAGTAACAGCGAGTGTGTGACCAGTGTGCAGGTGGACGCCAGGAAGCAAGTATGTGATGGGCGCCTCCTGGGCCTGAGCCCTCCTGGGGCTGGACACCTGCAGGAGGCACTGAGGAGGAGCGGGAGGAGGAGTTAGGGTTGGGGCGGGGTACTCTAACCGAGGAAGAGGCGGTAGAAGGCAACAGGCTGTGTGCACACGGTGGGGAGGTCCTTCCAGGCCGGGGAGGCTGCAGGGACAAAGGCCTGGGGTAGCAGGATGTGTGATGTTTGGGGGACCAGCAAGGAGGCCAGGAGGTGGAGGGGAGGGAGTGGAGCACAGGGGCTGAGTCGCTGGAGGACGTGGGCTGTCGGGAGACAGAGCATGAAGGGTTAAGACACTGTTGAGGAGCATCCATCGTGTGCCAGGTTTGGGGCCCAGAGTGGGAAGCAGGCGGGGTGCCACCCTGCCCAGCTCTGTGACAGTTTCTCCCCAAGACCCTAAGGCCAACCGGCGCCGCGGCTCACTAGGCTAATCCTCCGCCTGCGGTGCTGGCACCCCGGGTTCTAGTCCTGGTTGGGGCGCCAGATTCTGTCCCAGTTGCTCCTCTTCCAGTCCAGCTCTCTGCTGTGGCCCGGGAAGGCAGTGGAGGATGGCCCAAGTGCCTGGGCCCTGCACCCCATGGGAGACCAGGAGAAGCACCTGGCTCCTGGCTTCGGATTGGCGCAGCGCACTGGCCGTGGCATCCATTTGAGGGGTGAACCAACGGAAGGAAGACCTTTCTCTCTCTCTCTCTCTAACTCTGCCTGTCAAAAAACAAAATAAAATAAAATAAAATAAAAGCCCCTAAGGCCGCCTGTGGGCCTGGCCTGACCCCATCCTCGCACGCACCCTGTCCAGCAGTCCCCACGGTGGGTGGGGGTGGGGCTGACTCCCTGCACCCCGGGTCCCAGAGGCTGAGCTTGAGGGCCTGCACATCTGGGCCCCCTCCTCTCTGACTCCCGGCTGGACCCAGCCAACAGGGGTGGAGGGTGAGTGTGGCTGCTGGGTGCGGTGGGGTGGGATGGGGAGGGCAGGGAGGAGGGTCTTTCTGAGGCTGCTGGGCCAGGGCGGGGACCCCTTTCCTTGTGCTTCTCTGTGCTCCCCTCAAGTGCGGCTGTGCCGGAGACACCTGTCTGTGCCCGGGTTCCCCCGAGCCACCCCACCCCTGCACAGGGCCTTGGCAACGTGGGAAGGCATGAGGCCTCCTCACTGCCCCCTCTGCTGAGTGACAGGGCATGTGACCTTGTCTGGGCCGATGAGTCTCGAGGAGAGGAAGCTTCCGGAAGTGTTTTCTTGGTCTTTAGAGTCAGGACATCCGTGTCCCTAAGGCTCCTGCTGGAGGGGACCAGCACCTGATGAGGCCAGGACGGCATGACCCAGGGACCTCCGGTGGGGGTGGGGCTGGGGGTGGGGGTGACGAGCTGAGGCAGGGACCGATTATGAGTGCCTCTCTGGGCTGTGTGCACGGTCTGAGTCCAGCCAGGCCTGGCTTTGTTCAGTAAACACGCCGGGACTGCTCTCGACGATCCAGCCACTGTTTTAGGCGCTGGGAGTTCAGGGGTTAAAAAGGCAGAAACGTGCAATGCTGTAAGATTTAGTAGACGTGCACCTGTTCCCCTTATCAGAGAGGCTGCAGCAGAGACTACGGGAAAGCACGCAGAATGCCGTGAAAGTCATCTGAGTCCGTCCCCGGCGGCCACCGAGGGACCACTCTTCTCTGTCCACCCTGCGGGTGCGTTGTTAGCATCAGCAGGATAATTCCGTGGGTGTGACTTATTAAGAAACGGACTCGGGAAGCCACTGCACAGTCGCACGGGTGGCCCTCGGGTTTTAGACCTCAACTGGGTCAAGAATGAAATCTTGCCTTTGGGGCTGGCAGAGAGAGAGAGATTGAGAGAGATTGAGAGAGAGATCCTCCATCCACTAGTTCACTCCCCAAATGCGCACAATACACAGGGCTGGGCCAGGCTGAAGCCAGGAGCCTGGAGTTCCATCCGGGTCTCCCACGTGAGCTGCTCCCTCCCAGGCTGCGGGGTACCAGAGGTCTGGACTGGAGGTGGAGGTGGGACGGGATCTGAGAGCCTCTCTATAGGGTGGGGCTGTCCCACTGGCAGCTGAGCCCTTTGAGCCACAGCCCCCTCCCTAGATCTGACTGTGGAAGCTGGGGATCAATCCAGGGTTCCAACGTCGTCGGTACATAAAACAGTCCGTCTCCCCGATGTCTGTGCTGCTTCCCGAGGCTTTTTCTGGTTTTCATTCTCTTCCACGGCTGAATTTATTAATTGCTAGGCCGCACTAGACTATTTAGATGATTATCATTTTGTAACGCGCCTTCGTATGTGCTTTTATTTTTGCAAATTGCTGTGGCTGTATGTCTTCCGTGTGCTCCATTTGCCGTATCTCATTCTCACCTGAAATCATGCTGAGATTTCTGATTGCAATTGTGTTCAGGTTATTGAAACACACAGGGCGATCGGCGTCTTTGTAACAAAGTTCTTCCTTCTTTTCAGACTAGGTCCCTACCTTACTCATGCATTCTTTTCTGCTCTTTAGACACATTTTGAAATTTTCGCCATAAAGCGAAGAGTTTAATTTCTAGGTAATTTCTAATTTTTGTCTCACAGCACACAAGGCCCTTCCCTCTGCATTGTGGATTTCTCAGGGGATCAACCATTTATAAATGTGTTGATTTGGCATCACTGGTACTCAGCACCGACGGGGCTGTGTCATCCCTGTCCATCCAGAGCGGGTTTGCTCGGGTCTGTCTCAGGGTCTGCTGGCAAGCTGTGAAGGGCCTGGCAAGGGAGAACCCAGCCTAGGGGAAGAAGGACCCAGTACAACGGCTGACCGCTGACAAAGCCCGGGGTCACAGGAGTGTGTGAGCGCTTCTGCCTGCAGCGGCGTGGCGTCGTGCCTGTTGGCATCTGAATGTGGCTTGAACCCCGGCTTCTCCGTGGCCTAGCACTGGGCCTTGGGTTAATTCCTCACCATCCCTCGGCCCAGTATCCTTAGCTGCACAGCGGGGAACCGAGAGTCCAGGCTGGTGCGGTTTGTGTGATGGTGAAATGAGGTGGTGCACGTGGCTCAGGGCGAATGCCTCTGCCAGGCTGGAGGTCTGCGAAGCCGCTGGTACAGGACTGGGGCGCTTTGCTGGGGATTCTCAGAGGCTGACTCTCCGTGGGCCTGGCCAGGTAGCATGGAGAGGAGTAGCCACGCTCTGCCATGTTTGGTCGTGTTTGTGGGGCTGACCCGTTGCCTCCAGGTCTCGTGGCTGCAGGTCCTGATGCCATGTGCCCAGTTGCATAGAATCGGAGACGAAGAGCGCCGCATGGTTAACCGGTCCCACCAGGGAGAGGAGTGGCATCGTCCACTCAGTCCTGCTTTTTCCAGTGAAAAATCCCTTATCAGGATCATCAAGACGCAACGTATGGACGCGCACGGCCTTGCTCCACAGCTGTCCTTGCTTCGGGAGAGAATCGTGCAGGCCAACACGCACTGGGATTTTCATCCTTTTCCATTTGTTCTTCACCTTAAGGGGTGGGGCGGGGTGTGGCCACAACTCCCAGAGCCAGTGGCATGTGAATTTGGCAAATCCTTCCGGATCCACAAGTCGAGTCCCAAGAACATAGAAACCAGGGATCCCGGATGCTGAACCAGCAAATGTCACAATGATGTCACATAAAACGAGTCATGGAGGGGGAGGGCCAGCGCTGTGGCACAGCAGGTTAACGCCCTGGCCTGAAGCATCGGCATCCCGTATGGGCGCTGGTTTGAGACCCGGCTGCTCCACTTCTGATCCAGTTCTCTGCTGTGGCCTGGGAAAGCAGTAGAGGATGGCCCAAGTCCTTGGGCCCCTGCACCCACATGGGAGACCCAGAGGAAGCTCCTGGCTCCTGGCTTCGGTTCGGCGCAGCTCTGACCATTGCGGCCATCTGGGGAGTGAACCAGTGGATGGAAGACCTCTCTCTCTCTCTGCCTCTCCTCTCTCTGTGTAACTCTGACTTTAAAATAAATAAATTTTAAAAAAACAAACGAATGGGTCATCGTCCGCATGTCTCTCCCCGCCCTCGCTCTAGACCTTGGTCTTTCCTTTCCTGCCCTTGGCAGAGCAAGCTGCTGTGAACCTTTGTCCCCTGCTTGTTCGCGTGCCCACTGCGGCCCCTGCATGGCTGTCATCGGGCTGCTGGCGGGTGTGGACCAGGGAAGCTTGGAACTGTATGGGAGGGAGGAGGGGGAGGAGGGGGAATCTTCAGATAGTCCGTGCATTTTGTCCGCCTGAGCTCAGATTCCTAAGGGGCATGAACTTGCCTCCTGGCACCGCTGTGAGGTCAGATCGGACCGGGCACCGAAGACCCCAGGCAGGTCTGAAGCTGCCCCTGCCCTCTCCCAGGGTCCAGTAGCATCGTGAGCTGAGCTGTATGGTTGACGCTGTGTGACTTGGGCTCTGCTGGGAGGAGATGAGCAGAGAGCAAATCTGTCACCAGGCGTCGTGACGCTGCCCTGAGGGAAGTGGCTCTGGGGGAGAACTTGAAGGGGATCACGGAGCAGGTCCCGATCGTGAAGAAGGAGAAGCAGCCAATCAGGACTGGGGTGGGGACAGGAAGGGATCCCAGGCAGAGAGGATGCTGGGAGAAACACGGCATGATGGGAAATGGGACAGGACCACAGCCAGCAGGGGTGTGGGGTGGGGAGGGGCGGGGCGCTGCATGGAAAGGGGAGAACAGTGAAAAGTGAGCTTGGAGACCTGACCCAGGGATTTTGATCTCTGTCCTAGGAACACAGAGGGAGGGGGACTGAAAGAGCTTAGGTGGGAGACTCAAGCAATAAATCGAGTTTCCTGCAGACGTCACTTGCAGTGTGGAAGACGGACTGGAAAGAGGGAAAGTGGAACCAGCAAGGCCAGGAGGGCCATTCGCAAGGGGCCATGCTGGGATGGGCTCAGGGGAGGTGCGGGAGGTAGAAGACACGCGTTGGCCGTGGCACATTTTGAGTCAGTTCCCACCAGGGTCCCTGGAACCAGGTGTGGGCACGGGAATACTTGTTGAATGACTGGATGAGTTCTAGCGAGCTCTCCTCTCCCATGGAGGATCCTTGCCACAACCAGCCTTGCGCTGGGTGCTAGGTCGGGCACTGGTGGCAAGTCGGGAAAGACTCGACACAGATAGTAATCAGAGATTACAGGGTTAGACCTTCCCTGTCTCCTTCCTGCTGCTTGACTGAAAGGTCTCACCCAAGGCAGATAGTGGAGTGGGAGTGTGTTCCTTGAAGCTGGGGGTTCAGCTTGAGAGTCTCTGGACTCTCAGCCTCAGCGCAGGACAGTTGTTGGGTGGATGCATGGGTAGACGGATCCAGAGGTGGGTGGCTAGAGGGATGATGGGTGGTTGGACGTGCATGTATGTGGACGGAGGGTTGAGCAATAGATGGACAACTGCTCTGATGGATACGGGCACGTGTGGGTGGTGAGTTGGTGGAGGAGTGCGTGGACAGGTGGACTTGACGAATGCGCAGCCTTTCTGCCCGAGGATTTTCCTGGAACTTTTCGCCTCTCTCTGAGCTTTCCCGTGTGTCACAGATGTGGGGAGTGTGGTTTGCTGGCATCACAACACACGCAGTAGGAGAACGGGGCTCAGAGCCGAGCAGGCGCAGGGGTCACAGGAGCGTGAGCAGGGTGTGCACGTTAGTTTCAGCCTCAAGCTGAAACCTCTCCTGGAAAGCTCTGAAGCTTTGGCTTCACTGGGCCCACATTGCTGCCCAAGCGGCTGGAGCCGAATAGGGACATCTCAGGGGCACTGTTCCCCTCCATGCCCGCCTCCCTCTCTGCCCATCCACAGCACACCTGGCCCTGTCTGGAGCTGTGGGTGGGGGCCATCACAGCTCCTGTGTGTCCTCTCCTCTTAGCAGTGACAGACCTCCACTGAGGTCTGCCCTGTCGGTAGCCCCACTTATTTTTTAAGATTTATTTATTTGAGAGGCAGGATTACAGACAGTTAGAGGGAGAGACAGAGAGAGATAGAGAGAGAGAAGTCTTCCATTCACTGGTTTTACTCCCCAAATGGCTGCAACAGCCAGAGCTGAGCCGATCCAAAGCCAGGAGCCAGGAGCTTCTTCCGGGTCTCCCATGTGGGTGCAGGGGCCCAAGGACTTGGGTCATCCTCTACTGCTTTCCCAGGCCATAGCAAAGAGCTGGTTGGGAAGAGGAGCAGCCGGGACTAGAACTGGTACCCATATGGGATGCTGACACCACAGGCGGAGGATTAACCACTGTGCCACAGTGCCGGCCCCAGGGCCCCACTTTAAGAAGAAACTCAGCTTCCCAAGTTCACTTCCCACCCAGCAAAGTGGCTGAGCCAGGATTCAAGTGGAGGCTTGTGTTCCCAGAGCCTCCTGGGATGCCGTGTGGAAGGCGCTCCGCTGACTGCCTCGGGCACCTGCCGCTGTCCCTCACCGTGCATTCGCTGGCTGCCCCCAGCCTCCAGCCACTGTCCTGAATGGCTGACCCATCCACACACATGACCTGGGGTGCTGTGAGCAGCGCGTGTGAGTGGGGGCCTGTGTTCCCATCTTCAGGATCCCCAGGGACTGGCCAGCGTGTCGGATGCCGCTCAGCTTCAAAGCACTTTCCAGCTGACTGGGTCCGGCTGACTGTGGTACCCAGGGGCTACACGTGCCCCAGGAGCAGCCTCAGCCACCAGCCGGCCCCTAGGGTCCTATGGCCTTGCCTCTTCTCAGGGGCAGCAGGGGGCGTGGGTCAGAGCCTGGACCTGGAACTCGGAGAGGTGTGGCTTTGGACCCAACGCCCTCCGCTGTGGTCTGAGACTCCTCCTCACCTGTGAGGTGGGGTTAGTAACGTCAGCCTGCCGGTGCATTAAGGGCGTTCAGCGGGTGTTGCTGCTGACCCAGCCTCAAACCGTCCTCCTCGGGAGAGGCCCCGCACTCCCACAGCCCCTCACGGGGCTGGGTGCTGTGCTTGGCAGACGGCAAAGCCATCGAGCCTCAAGCTCCCTCTGACACTGAAGCTGGAGCCCAGCACCCGGTGGGACTGCCAGGGCCACACAGGGACAGGACACGGCCGTCTTACGGTGTACGTGGCTGGTACCGCGAACGCGTCACTCTGAGAGGAGTGGATGTTCCTTGAGGTGAGGTCACGGAGGCCAGCAAGATCTTGTGTCTGGGCAGAGCACGGGGAGGCCAAAGAAAGTCCACCTGCACCGCTTTCCCTGGGAGTAAGAACAAGCAGCCGCTGGAGTCCTGCTCGGATTTTATAAAATAGTTCACACGTGGAATTCAAACGCGAGCAAGCACGTACCTGGATCACAGACGGCAGGTGTTACAGGACAGCTTCCGACAGCGCACGCCTCGCAGACGCGTCCCCTGGCGGCAGCAGGTCCGGCCTGACTCACTAAGTGCCTTTGTCTTGGAGTGTTTGTCCAGCTGAAAGGCGACCGGCTGCTCGAGGTTCGTCGACCTGAGTGGTGGAATCCAAGAATGTTCTCGCAGCCTCGGCCTTCAGTGAGCAGGTAACGCGCCTAGCAAGCAGGAGCTGCAGAATCTTCTGGAAGAGCTCCTGTGACCGCGGGTCAGCGGGGTCCTGCGGGGAGAGAGAACCAGGAGGGGACATACATGGGCACAGACACGCAGCGAGAGTCGCCGTGTGGGTCGGCGCACGTGACTGTGGAGCCCCGGAAGTCCCGGCGCCTGCCGGAACCAGGGCAGCAGGACCCCGCTGCTCCCCTTCCGGTCCAGCTCCCCGCTACTCACCTGGGAAAGCAGCGGAGGACGGCCCAGGTCCTTGAGTCCCTGCACCCGTGTAGGAGACCCAGAAGAAGCTCCTGGCTCCTGGCTCCAGCCTGGCCCAGCCCCGGCCATTGTGGCTATTTGGGGAGCAAACCAGCAAATGAAAGACCTTTCTCTCTCTCTGTATTTCTGCCTTTCAAATAAATAAATAAATCATAAAAAAAGAAATAAATAAAACATGTCCTTCCCTGCCTACGTAGTGCAACACCGTTAACTTCTAAGAGTTGTGATTTTTTAGCCTAAATAAATATCGCCAACTGTTTTTTAAAAATTCACTGTTGCAGCTGGAACCGCTGGAACCGTCTCACTTTTCCCTCCATCGTGGAAAGTACTGATTGGAGCTGTGTTCCCATCATCTTTTAGAAAATCCCGGTGACAGTGATAAGCACCCTTCCAGAATGTTCCAGCCACGCTATGGGAGCGCTCATCTGTGCTCCTAATGGGGTGCTGCGGTCAGGCACAGCTGCTTCCTGTGGCTGCCCGAGGCCCAGCTTTCCGCCTGTCCCAGGGCGGGGCATAGGGACTGGACACTTCCCCATGGGACAGACTCACGGGGCTCCCAGGCTGTGCAGCCTCCCCCAGAGGGCGTCAGGATGAAGGCTGGAAGTGTGTGGGAGGTGTTGGGTGCTGCGGGGGCTGGGCCAGCCTGCGGGGGACACTCATCCATCACGCGTCGAGTGACAGCAGGCGTGTCTGTGGATGTCACTGAAGCCCACCATGGGCTCACTTGAGAGGAGATGGAACAGGACAAGCGGGGGAGGGGGACAGTGCAGTCCAGGGCAAGGCCTTAGACGCAGGGCGGGGCTCCCCGAATGTGGGGAAATTCTGCTCCTGGACATGGCCGTGCCCGAGAGACCCGCCGGCTTCACAGTCCCGTCATCTCGCCTGCCCCCTGCGTCTCTGGTTGAACTCTGACCGATACAATAAGAAAGGGACAATGGGAGGAAACATCTCGCTGATCTGTAAGCTCTCTCCACCCATGAGGGACCCTCTGCCAGCTCCTCCACCTGCCCGAGGGGCGGCCCCTGACCAGACCAGAGGCTGGGGGGGTCTCACCCCCTGTTGTGCCCGGTTAGATCCCTGTGCATTTGCTGGGTTTGTCTCTGATGTCATCTTCCCGATGCACCTGCCTCCTCTCCGTCCTCCTCCTTGTCGCGTGTCCGTTCCTCAGGCCCTGTCTGTCCTTTCTGCTCCTTCCACGTGGCGTGTCCCACATGGATGGCTGCATAACTGCACGGCTCGGATGGAGGCTGTCGGACAAGGACTGAAAACCGCTGGGGTTTGGGATTCTGCGATGTGCGGCTGGCTGGCTGCAGTGCCCGGGCTTGGGCGGCTCTGGGATGTCCCTGCCCCCGTGGGTGGTACCTGGTCTTCCTCTCACTCCTCTCAGAAAGCTTCCGGTCTAGACTCTGCGAGCTGTGCACAGCCGTTGGTTCTGATGTGGACACTTTCTTTCACGTTGAAACTGTGTGCTTGGCGTGGCAGTGCTGGACACGGCCAGAGAGGAGGCACTTCATGAGCTTGAACCTGGTTCTTAGCCAGGCTGGCTGCACAGCGAGTCTCAGACCTCCTTCTCCCTGAGCTCAGCCGAGGGGGCTGGGGGCTGGGGCCGGACCACTCCCGCAGCAATGGCCGCTGGCTGCAGGTGCCGATTGTGTTCCATCAAGGAGCAAGATGGGTTATCACCTTGGCCTGAGCCTTCCAATCGCTGCTTGTGACTTCCACTGACCGCAGGGCTGTCCATTGCTGCAGAATGACCAGCAAAGTCACGGTCATTGGCTGAGGTCTCATCAGGTCCCCATGGGCAGTTCAATGGCCATTGGGTGACCACAATGAGATCGGCTCCCGGATGAATCCCAGGTGCTGTCCACCCAGCCCTGCTGGCTGGGGGCTCCCCAAAGGTGGGGCCATGGGCACCTTTCCCACTGTGGACCTAGAACCTAGAACAGTCCTCGGGGCCCCACCGTCAACCATCAAGGGTTAGAGCCAATCCTGGAGTAGGGACGAGAGCCGGATGCAAGGAGGGGAGGGGCGCCCTGCTGCCTGACACTCTGGATACAAACTCCCCGCCCTGGCATGCTCTGGGCCCTGGAGGACGAGCTGCCATGGCCTGGGAAGTAGCATGGGCTGGTGCGGTGGCCCCGCCCCAGAAGGGGAGCCGGGTCTCCCACGGGAGGCACCCGCTCCTCTGTTTCACTGCCCCGTGCTGTGGCTGCAGTCAGTCCCTCCGCCATTTCCCTCCCTCCCGTGTTTGCTGAGCACCTGCTACGTGCCGGTCTCGGGCTAGGCGCCATGGGGCACCCTTGGTTCAGAGAGTGTCTCTCCTCTGGGCAGCCGTGCCCCAGGTGTTGGGCACGGAGGCCAGCCCAGCATTCCTGGCTGGGGGAGAGCCTGGGACACCTGTCCAGGCTGAGGCAGAAGCCCAAGGAGGACAGACTGGAGCGGTTCTTGGTCAGAAGTCAGGGGAATGCGAGCAGAACACAGAGACCAAGGGGTGAGCGGGAAGACTTGGGGTCTAATCAAGGAGGGGTCTGGTTAACCCCGAGGGCCCTGGGACGCCACCCAGGGGTTTGCTCCGGCAGTGACGAGACAGCAGGCTGCTCCGGGAACGGCCCCTCCCCGGAAACCCTCATCCACCCCGGCCTCTGGCTGTCTGGGGCGCCTCCTGGGAACAAACGCTGTCATCCTTTCCCTCTGGGGGCGGCTCCCGCAGGGGACCACCCGGCCTGACCTCCCGCTGACCCATCCTCTGCCCGAGTCCACGGCTGCTGGAGTCGCCGCGTGGCCAAGGGATGAGCTCATCGGCCACCTCCTGCAGGGCTGCTGTCTCAGCGCGTCTGCTGCTCAATCAAGGGACAAGGCCGTTGTGTTCCGGAGCTCGACTCGCCAGCATCCTTGATGAGTAACTGGGACAATCAAGGGACGGGGAAGTGGCCACAATGCCACCATTGTGTTTCGCTCGAGCCCAGAGCGCCAGGCCCCCGTGGCGGGCCGTGCTGGCAGCCACAGCGACTGGCGAAGCCGCCTCCGGGCTCCTGGGCGGGTCCCGCCGCCCCCCAGGGAAGGCCGCCTGCGCTGGCCCGCAGACGCTCACAAAGCAAACGTGGCCCTGGCTGCCAACAACAAAGGACCCTTTCTGCAAGTGGACTGGGTGCAGGCCCGGCAGGGGGCGGGGGGCGGGCACCGAGGCGCCTCACTCGTTCCCTCTGCGTCCGTTCAGTGAGCGTGTGAGGCCTCGGGAGAAGGCCAGCCCTCGATGTTGCAGACACTCGGGCTCTCCCTCGCCGGGCCGGGAGTGCACCTGCTGGCACGTTCGATCGGCACAGCAGCCCGGCGGGGTGGGCTTTGCTAACGCCGGTGTCTCGTCTCCTCGGTGACACACAGGACGGGGGGATTTCAGACTCCACCCTTGGCCTTGCTGTTCACAGATCGGGAGACAGATGCGTCTAGAGGGGTTCTGCAGAATTAACTCGCACGTTTGGCCGCGGAGCTGGGAGACACCCCCTGGGCTGACACCCACAGTGACAGGATGGTGAATCGTGGGGTTCTCCAATGCACCAGAACACCATGTAACAGCACCAGGAAGTTACAGTAACACGGACGGGGCTCACAGACCCCATCTGGGGTGAGGGCAGAAGAGTTCGCAGTTGGGGGAGCCATTTATGCGAAGGTCAGAGCAGCTGGATGGGCCTGGGATGTTAAGACGGTGTGACAGCGGTCGTCCTGGGCGGGACGGGGCTGGGCGGGGCGGCAGGCCACTGTGGCCCCACACTGCCTTTATCATCCGAGTTTGTCTCCCTGAGTATGCTGCCCTCCAGTAAGAAGGAACAGACCAACAAATCTAAGATTCAGGAGTAAAATAAAGCACAAAAAACCAAACCGAATTATCTCCTCAATAACTCTCGGCTAAGGGGGGGGAAGAGCCATCTAGGACGTGGAAGATGCTGCTTGTCCCAGGCAATTAATCACGAACCTGTGCACTCACATGAGGCTTTTCATTGCCACGTGACTCAGAACCGTGAGAAACGGAATCACCTCTGTGTGGACCAGAGGCCACTGGGTAACCATGGCACAGCCACGCGCTGGAATAATACGCAGCCATTAAAACTACGCTGCAAGGAAGAAGGTTGATGTGGAAAGTTCATCATGTTTTAGTAAACGGTTAGGATAGCTTCGTAAAAACACGTGGTCTTTTGTACAAGGAAAAATAACTGGACGCCGGCGTGTGGGCAGCAATCAGCCTGGGTCACAGGGGAGCAGGTTCCTAACTGTGTTTACTCTCGTTGACATTTTCCAAATGCTTGGCTGTGAACTTGTGTTACTTCTGGGATCCGAGCAGGTGTATGGAAGACAGGACAGCGTCTGCACCCAGCAGTGTATGGAAGACAGAACAGCGTCATCGTGATTCCGGCACCAGCGCCTGGTGCAGATCTGGTCTTCCTGGATATTTCTTGAAGTGAGTGCGTGTGGGACAGGTTTCCAGGCTGAGTCTGGAGCCGTGAGAGGAGGCAGGAAGGCGTGGAGCTGGGACTGTGTCTGACCGGGGTGAGAGACCTGGGGAGACCGCACAGCGGTGCCACGCGTGTTTGTGGAAGGAAGAGAGAAGGCGGAGTGTCTTGGCACAGGGGGGACAGGAAAATGAGTATCCCAGCCCAAGCAGCCGATTGATTGAGCAGAGCGCACAGGTCTGGGGAGGCGTCTCTGAGCATGAGAGATGGCACCGCTCTCATTGGAGGCTCCTGTCACTGAAGCAGAGCAGAGGCGTGCATGAAGCCCAGAAGACACCCACCTGAAGTGCTTGTGCATGTTGGTTGTGAACACTTTGGGGGACTCACGAGCTGGGTCACAGCCGGCACGTGGCCACACCCTGCAATGGGTGAGCATGCACCCCGGAGCCCCCGCCCCTGTGCTCTGGAGAGGGGACTTCAGCATGGACGCTCTGGGGCCGCTTGCACGGTCACTGCAGCTCTCGAACACTTCTGCTCAGGGTGGACGGGTGTCCACACGGCCCTCCCGTCCACACGGCCCTCCCGTCCACACGGCCTGTGTTTCCTCTCCCAGAGCTGGAGACTTGGGACCATTGGCTGTTCGCGCATCGCGCCTTCCACCTCCCACAGCCTCCACCAGGAGGAGACCCCACCCCGCCAGCCCACATGTCCCAGCTAGGCCTGGTGGTGAGGCTGGAGTGCGGCGGGCCATGGCCTGCCAAGTGACACCACCATGTCCCTGCTGCCTTCCTGGTCTCACCAGGACGGGGTCTCCCATGACGGCCGAGGTGCAGCAGTCACAAGGATAACTACAGGCTCTTCCCTTGGCCTAGAACGTTCCACCACGGGGGTCCCCCCACCTCTGTCTCACCTGGACTCTTTCTTCAGGAAGGGGTCCCCCCACACCCCTCTCAGGCATGCTCACTTGTAGCCCTCTGCGTTTCATGCCGGCATTCCAAAAACCCTTGCTGAGGGCTGTGTATGTGCCAGGCTCACCTGAGATCCAGGAACCCTCGTCTGGCTTTCCTTGGGCTCCTGCCCAGAACCTCGCCTTCCTCCCGCGCCCCTGCCGCCGACTCGGGCACACACAGAGCGGGCGGCTCGCAGCAGGAGGAGCACGTGTCCACTGAGTCCTGCCCTGTTCTTTTCCTTGGATTCTCTGGCCACTCGCCGAGGCCGCCACTGCTGGCCACCTGCTCCCGGGTAACGCTGCGGCTTGTCCCTCCCTGGGCTGCGACCCCTCTTCCCTCTGCCTCCCGGCTTCAGCCCAGCTCAGCTCCCTGAACGCCGGGCCTTCCACTTGGTGCGCGGACGCCCTCTCCACTTTAGATCACGGGTGGGAAACGCAGTGGACATCTGGGGACAGCAGTCGATAGCGTAATAAAATCACTCCTAATCACTCGAAGCTTCAGTGCCCCCGGGGGCAGTTACCCGAAGAGCGCTTCTTTCAGCTTCCAAACCAGGGAGACGCATTTCGCCCGTGAAACATTTAGCTCCGTCCTTGCTAGCGCAGCCGGTAACTGGCCAGACCTCCCGGCTCCGACCCACCTGGCCAGCGGCCAGATGGAAGGCGAGTTCGGGCACGTTCCAGAGCTTTCTCGTCACGAGACTAGAGCAGGCGGGCGGCGGGCGGCCAACAAGCCCAGAGTTTATCTGCACAGCATCAGGATGGAAATTACTAATATTTCCATGGTAACCTTTATTGTTTTGAAACCTGGAGTTCTTTTCTGCAAGTAGGAGGGTGTGGAGGAATCACAGAAACACAATGCTTTCTGGCGAAGGCAGCACCAGTCTCAGGGTGGAAAAGGCCCACGCTGCATGCCACGGAAAGCTGCCACGGGACACGTGGCCAAAATCCACCGCCTGCAAATGGCGCTCCCGATCCCGGCAGCTCAGCTGGAGGCTTTCCTTTGCCATCAGACAGAGAACCAGACATGGCCGGCTTCCCACTCTGGACAGCAGAACCCAGCAGCAGGAGGGAGCATTGAGGGATCCGTTCCAGAAAGTTCCTGTCCAAGGGTCTTCCTGGCAGGCATGTGGTCACCTTCCTCGCTGAGACGGTCATGTTGTCCACCCTGCAGTCTGCTGGGCGGGTCCCCGCCTGCCCTCCTCTGGGTCCCACCGCTGCACACACTGAGGCACACTTGTCCTCTGTCACCACCCAGCCGCGAGCCTCGACCCTAGCAAGTGCCGGGAATTTGACAGGGCGATGGCGCGTGTGAAGTGGCAGAGACGTGGCCTGCGTGGGAATCTGTGTCCTGTTGCCCCCGGCTGTGCGTCCTGGGGCATTAGCGAGCCTCGATGCTACTTTGTTCCTCGCCTATAATGTGGTGCCCAACACCAGGTGTCAGCAGGATTAAATAGAATCAGCCTAGTGAGGCCACTGGGGCAGGGCGCTGGGGAGGGGGTGACACAAAACATCGCCCTCCGTGGCCATTGAGACAAATCTCAAACCCTTCCACATGCCCCCCCCCCCCAAGTCACCGGCATCCCGCACTCTGCTCTGAGCCTTCCAGCCACCGTGAGCTTTTAAACGTTGCCCTACTTCCAACTCCGCAAACTAGGTGGCGTCACATGGCAGCCGGGTCGGGGACCAAGGGGCCGGCGGGGCGGGCTCAGTCGCAGCGCTCTTGGGAGGGACCCTCCTGGCCTCCTCCAGCTCCTGCCGGGTGCTGGCTTCTTCTGCTGTGGTCGCGTCGCGGGCTGTCTGCCTCCGCCTCCACACGCCTGTCCTTCTCAGCATCTCTCTTGTCTCCAATGAGGACCTTTGTCACGGGATTTGGCACCCACCCTAAGGTCCAGGACGATCTCATCCCAGGAGTCCTGATCCCACCTGCAAGCATGTGATTTCCAAGTGAAGTCGCACCCACAGGCACCGGGGTTGGGGCTTGGGCGTGTCTCTGTGGCTGCACGGCTCAGCCGCAAGAAGGAAGCAAGGCTTGGCGTGTACCACGGCACGGCTCTCCTGGGGAGCACGGCTCTCCTGGGGAGCACGGCTCTCCTGGGGAGCACGGGTGTGGGCTGCTGGGAGGTGGCAGTTTAGGATGCACGTCTCTGAGGATCCCTTCCCTGGCCTCTCATTTGTGTGCCGACCTCGACTTTCCTTGGCCATGGCTGATTGGACCAGAGCTACGTAGCTGATCCGTGAGTGATGTGCACGCGGTGGGGTTGGGACACAGCTGGGGAGAAGAAAGCCCACACTCTGCAAAGGGCCGTCCGGGCTGTGACCGCTCCGTGGCTCTGGGTAGAGGTTCTCTCCGCGTGCAGGCTGTCAGCTCCGCGCTCATCTCCCGAGAAGATGGCCCAGCAAAACCCGCCAGTGCCCGAGGCGCAGCCGCGCACACCCAGGGGAGCCGTGGGGCGTCCTACACGGGGCACTGATGGGGCGTTGGGGGGCCCTCGCTGCCCCCCGCCAGGAGAGCCACTGCTGACTTCAGGCCACGTCTCTCCAACTTTCACGAGTGTCCTGAATCACGCGCCGGTTGGCCCAAGTGCCTGAGTCGGCGTTTCTTGCGAGCTCTCTGGAGAGGCGTGCTACCTGGAGCAGCAAAACTCAACACAGCAGGTGGGGTCCCGGGATCGGCAGCCTCGAGTCACCTGGAGACCCAGGAGGAATGCAGATCTTCTGCCTCGCTCTGGGGCCTGATCCACCCAGGAGTGTTGCCCCAAGGGAATAGGAATCCGGGCAAGGCTGATGCAACTGTGACCAGCAGGGGGCAGGGCTGAGTCCCTGTGAGCAAAGTCCTCCAGAGGAGAGGCTCACCAGGGTGGGGCGGCGGCCCCCCGACTGGCAACAAACGGCTTCCCTGAGGCTTGGGAACACCTCCAGCCTGCGTCTTAGCAGGTGGCATGGTGGTACACCTCGCACCTGTGTCCTGAAGAAGGTGGGGGAGGGAGGGGCAGGAGGGGGGGTGGGCCGGTGCTCCCTGCCCCACCCACCAGTCACATCCCACCCGACCTTCCCAGCTCAGCTCAGACTGGCCCAGGCCACGATGTGCTGATGGATAGGGCGTGGCGGCCCCAGGGCTGGCTGCTCTCCGGCCCACCATGCTCCTTTTGTGCCAGGCAGGGAGGAGGGAGGAGGGGGTGGGACAGCTCCTGGGGGACCAATTGCCACCGGGGGTGAGGATGTCCTGTTGACAACGCCCCTGTCGCTGCCGCAAGCGCGCAAGGCGGCTTTGCCGGGCCCTGCTGCCGCGTCCTCCCTCCCAGCCCGAGCCGGGCATCGCCCGCACTCCCCCTCCTGACTCTATCCCCGGCCCGGGCAGCAGCTCCGTGACTGCACGGACACCTCCAGACACCTCCCTCCAAGGGTCTCCCGGAGGCAGAGGGCGGCAGAGCCAGGGCACGAGGCAGCCTGGGAGAGCTTCCTGGGGGAGGTGACGCCCGAGCGTCTTGAGGGCCTACGTCTTCCCTTTCTCCGGGCCGCCTTCCAGGCTGGACACAACAACCAGATTCGCAAGTCGCTCACAGAAACCTTCTCCTGCGGTTTGAAGCCGGGCAGTTGGGCCGCCCTCAGGCCCAGCGGCGTCCAGGGGCTTATTTACAGCAGCAGGCCTGGCTCTTCTCTCCACATCTCTCACTCTTGTGTTTTTTCCCCAGGTGGCTCCATTGCAGGCAGGCTGGGCTCCCAGCGATGGCTGGGGTGGCCTCCACCAGCCCTGGGCTTCCACCGCCACCCCAGCTGTCAGGCACAGACCACCCTGATGGGCCCTCAGCGGGTCACCTGTTCCCTGGCCTAGCATGATGGTCAATGTTTGGACTACTCTGATTGGCCAGCTGGGATCACATGCCCAACCCAGCACGGGAGTCAGGGCCGTGTGCTTGCCGAAGCTTCCAGGTAGGAGAGGAACATCCCTCAGGAGCAAAAGACACTGGGGACCCCAAAACAGAAGGGCCCCCAGAGCCCAGGGTCTGACGCGGAGAGGGGGGTGGTTCCCTCTTCCTTTCCTCTCAGCCCCTGCTGGCCCCTGCCAGGCCCACCCCTCGCCCCCCCTCCCCCCCCCGTAGCCTCGGAAGGCCTGGAGCGTCCAGTGTGGGCGTGGTCAGGAGGAGGCAGTGCGCCCAGACACGCAGAGGCCTGGATTCCTGAAAGACGAGCAGACCCCTGCTGGCTCCCAGGAAGCAGTGATGAGACCTGGAGACACGAGCACCATGAAATTGCAAACCGCTTCTTGGGCGGCACGTGCGCTAGTGTCTGGCTCCTCAGTGCTGGAGGAGTGTTTGCCACGCAGGATGTCTGCGAACAGAGCGGGTGGCAGGCAGGGCCCGTGCAGCTCAGCCAGGTTCCCGAGAGCTCGGTGATGGGCTCGGCCTGGGGACTGATACAGCTCCCGAATCCATGGAGACAGAGCCGCCCCCCCCCCCCCAGGATTCTGCTGGGCTGAGTGGGAAGCGCCTAAGGCTGTGTCCAGGTAACCAGCGTGGGGGTTAGCATGGGGCTCCTGGCTGCCCGAACCTGGGGCAAATCTTGTCCTCCATCTGTATTTTTTTAAAAAATATATATTTGAGAGGGAGAGAGACAGCTCCTGTCAGATAAGTCCCACCCAAAACGCCCAGGGCTGAAGCTAGGAACTTCCAGGTCTCCCAGGTAGGGGGCAGGAACCCGGTTACCCGGTTACTCCGCAGGGAGCCGGAGTCGGGAGCCGCAGCTGGGAGTGCAACCCAGGTGTCTGGATGAGGGCTGCAGGCGACCTCACCAGCATCTAACCCTTAGGCTAAACACCCCCCCCCATCAATTCTTAGATGAAACTGCTGGGGAAAGACCATGCTGGCCAGGGCCCAGTGTGCACATCGCTGTCGGGCAGTGAGTCCAGGTGGTACAGGAACAGTTTTTATACATGGTAATAATACCGTGTTTTCTCTTCATGGTCACCTGGTTGGTTTGGCATTCACAGCTGGGTCTTAGGGTTTTCTTTGAAAACATATTTTCTTTTTCAGGAAAATCATTAGTCAATTTAGAGAGCGATTCCAAGCGAGCTCTCGCAGCAATGGGTAAGACACGAAGGGGGTCCCCAGGGGACTGGCGCTCGGTGGGGGGGACCAGCGGGGTGCCTGGGGTTGTGGCTGGAGTCAGGAGGCCAGGGAGCGGGCAATGTCCTGCAGGGCAGAGCGTGTTGGTCCATGCACCTGTTATGACTCCGAATCCCACGCGTTTGCAGCCTAGCATTGCATGATGCCCCCACGCGTGCCAGGCCGTGTCCTTCACTGTAGCCGTGAGTGACAGCGCCCGGTCCCTGTGGTGAAAGCCGCTCACGGGGCTTCCTCCGTGGGAGGGGCAGGCCCCTTTTCTTGCCTGTGAGTGAGCAGTGGTGCACTGAGCCGTGCCGGGCCTCTCTGGCCTGCCGACTCCCTGGCACTCCCAGTAAGGAGCAGGCAGGTGGCAGCCCCTGTCTTCTGAGGGGGTCCTCTCAGCCCCAGGGGACAGGAAGAGCCTCCTGTCCCCGCCTCGGCTGTCCTGGCTGCGGCCCCAGGCAGGGGGCCAGCCAGCTCCCAGTCCTGTCTAGACGGTACACGTGCCAGGCACAGCCGGGCCAAGCCAGCTGTGTGTGTGTGTGTGTGTGTGTGTGTGTGTGTGTGTGTTACCCTGGAATGTCTGTCCCGGCCCCTTCTGTGAGAATGTAGGTCATCCCAGGGAGGCGGGCGGTCAGGATTAGGGGTCAGGCCAGCCGGCGGCGCGCACACCGTATCCAGGTCACGGCCGCCTGGGAGCCGGCCTGCCGGGGCCCGGGCGCGTGCGGAGCAGCCAGGCTGGTCTCCCTCTGCGGCCTTTTCTTTGAGCACAATTCATGGGCTTGCTCACGTCTTCAGCCCGAGGCGTGTGGCTTTGCGGCCACAAAGACAAGAACAAGTGTCACATTGTACATCTCAAATAAGATCTTTCACGGAGCAGCCTTGGGCCGGGTGCTCTGTTATGCCGCTTCCCCCGCACGGGCCGTGCCAGGCCACCTCCACAGCAGCGCTGGGTGCAGGTGCCGTCATTAGCACCATAGCACAGCGCAGAAACTCCATCTGCATTTGCAGATGAGGGGACCGGGGCTCGGGGAAAGCTGGCCAGCTGTTAGTGACTGTCCTGACTCCCTGGGGTCTCAGCTGCCCGCAGCACTTGTGATACGTCTGTTCACCCCCCAGCGCCACCAGGGCAGTGACTCCCATTGTACAGATGAGGAAACTGAGGCCAAGCCCTCAAACCCGGTGCCTTCCAGCTCTTGACTTGGAGTGGAGTCCGTCGTCGGCTTGGGTCACTCACTGGGGTGCAAATAAAAACAGTGTGGAGCTGGAGGGGGCCTTGTGCCAGCTGCCAAGAATTTTTGGTTAGAAAGGGTGAAATGGGAGTCCTGGTGACACAGGCGGCCCCGGGGAAGTGGCAGCAAAGCCAGACCTCCTCCCGGGACTGCTCAGGGCCCAGGTCTATCTTTGGTACCCCCCACCCTCCCACCCTCCAGCAGAGTGGGGCCATGTTGGTGCACCTGACAGTAAGAATCTTTCAAATACCGAAGAGCCGGAGAGGCACAGCAAGAGCTTTGACGGGAGTTAAAGAAATTGAGGAAACGATGCTCAAACCCACCCCCTCCTGGGGCCTGGGCAGGCTGCACCCCCCCCCCAGGTGGCATTAGAAAGTTTCAAAGGCAGAGGGACCCCGGAGAAGCCCGTCGACCGCCAGAGGCTCCCGGCCCAGATTCCGCCCCACGTGGCTTGCTGTGCTGGGGTCCTCCGGTCTCCCCGCCTCTCTCCCGGGCAGGACACAGTAGGTCTGGCCAGGACTTTTGGAAGATGCTTTGAAAGGCTTAATTATTTAAAAGTCAGAGTTAGAGGAAAAGACAGAGATCTTACATTGACTGGTTCACTTCCCAGATGGCCGCTATGACCATAGCTGGGCCAGGCCAAAACCAGGAGCCTGGAGCTTCTTCTGGGTCTCCCATGTAGGTACAGGAACCCAAGCACTCGGGCCGTCCTCCGCTGCCTTCCCAGGCACATCAGCAGGGAGCTGGATCAGAAGTGGAGCAGCCAGGACTTGAACCAGCGCCCACATGGAATGCAGGCGGCGGCTGTGCCCGCTGCGCCACAGCGCCGGCCCTGGAAGTGGCTCTCGTGCAGGAAGCAATGGAGACGGAGCTGACCCAGCGAAGTCTGCATCAGCTCTGCGGCCGCCTCTCCCCCGCTCGGGGTGCGTTCCGCCTTTTAGCGCGAGGGGACTGCAAAACGCGTGCTGGAGAACGGAAGGAAAAGGTGAAAACAAGAAACATCGACGTTACCTCTCAGCCTAGGTTCCGTCAGTTCCAGGAGGCTTGTGACGTCAGCATCTATCCCATCCCTGAAGAACCGAGCGTCCCAGGCTGCCACCCCATCCATGCCACCTGAAGGAAGTGGGTGCCTTTTAAAGATGGGTTTTTAAGATTAGGAAACAGGGGCTGGCGCTGTAGCACAGCGGGTTAACGCCCTGGCTTGAAGTGCCGGCATCCCATGTGGGCGCTGGTTTGAGTCCCGGCTGCTCCTCTTCCGATCCAGCTCTCTGCTGTGGCCTGGGAAAGCACCAGAAGATGGCCCAAGTGCTTGGGCCCCTGCACCTGTGTGGGAGACCCGCAAGAAGCTCCTGGCTCCTGGTTTCTGATCGGTGTAGCTCCGGCCAATGCAGCCAATTGGGGAGTGAACCAGCGTTTGGAAGACCTCTCTCTCTCTCTCTCTCTCTCTCTCTCTCTCTCTGTAACTCTGACTTTAAAATAAATAATTAAATCTTTTTTTAAAAATTAGTAAACAAAAAAGAAGCAAGGATGGGCAGGGAAGCGCCCAGAGTTGCCGCTGTCTGGGGAGAAGCCCGCACAGGTGCATTCCGTGGTGGGCGAAGACTCTGGGGGAGCTCCTGGGTGTTTTTCGGCACAGCTTCGGCCGACTTTCTCCACACTCCCCCGAGAAGCAGAGGCTGTCATGCTTTGGCCTTCCAGAGAATCCTCAAGCCCGTGCTGTGAGCATCCCCGAGCGGCTGTCTTGACCTTTGCTCCCGCCTGGGCCACTCTTGCCATGGCTGTGCCCCCTCCACCTCTCGGAAGCCGTCGTGTTGTCTTGGGATAACAGTGCTGAAGTCACGTCTCCTCCATTACAGTTCTTCAAGGAGATGCTTCAGGATCGTGGGCCCACTTGTCAGAGATGTCCATGGAACCCTGCAGCCGATGTGGGTGCGTTGTTGGCACCATAAAGCAGAAGATTGTGCCACCTGTATTCTCCGGTCAGAGCCAGCTGATGTGGTGGAATGAGAAGGTCACACCAAGATGACCACTGGCAAGAAAGCATCAGTTATTCAGGAATGGCTTCAAAACCCATCTGGCAACAGGCTGTGATTGGATGGCTTCGGAAACTGCCTGGCAACAGGCTGTGATTGGTTAGGGCATAGACCGCCCCTTGACCTGATTGGCTGTCTTGGCTATATAAGCTGCTGTACCAACTGAAATAAACGAGTCTGCAGGCTGCTTGCCGATGGCCACTTTCACCTGACTCCCAGGGTCTGTGTGGTGACTCCGCCCCTCTTGCCCCCACCATGCTCCTCTCAGAACGAATCCACAGCAACAAGCTGAGATGTCCATGGCGTGGGTGACTGCTTCTGCAGGTCGTTGTGATGGGCGTGGCCTGGCACTGCGGGCTTCATCCTCAACATCATCTCCATCTGTGAACTGCTGACTTCTTGAGGACTTTGCCCCCCACCACACTTTCCATAAAGCATCGACGATCTCACCATTCTTCCACCCGAGCTTCACCATAAATTTGGTCTTTGTTTCTGCCTCAGTTTTCACAGAATTCATGGTGCTCTGATGGGAGCTCTGTTCAAACTGATATTTTAGCTTTCTTTTGTTTTTTAAAGATTTATTTTATTTATTTGAAAGAGTTACAGAGAGAGGTAGATACAGAAAGAGAGAGAGAGAGAGGTCTTCCATTGGCTGGTTCACTCCCCAAATGGGCGCAGTGGCTGGAGCCGAGCTGATCCAAAGCCAGGAGCCAGGAGCTTCTTCCGGGTCTCCCACATGGGTGCAGGGGCCCAAGGACTTGGGCCATCTTCTACTGCTTTCCCAGGCCACAGCAGAGAGCTGGATCAGAAGTGGAGCAGCCGGGACTAGAACCGGCGCCCATATGGGATGCCGGCGCTGCAGGCTGGGGCTTTAACCCACCACGCCACAACACTGGCCCAGAACTTTTGTGGTGCTTCAAACTCGAAACTGTTCAGACTTGTTATAAAAAGGTGCCGGCCTGAGCCAAGTGTGGCCAAGCCAAGTGCAGAGGAACACACAAGGCTGGCGCAGACGGGGGCTCAAGTCCTCCCCGTCCCCTGATGGCCATGTGACCTTGGCTCATCCATGTCACTTCTTGGAGCCACGACTCTCCCTAAGCCAAACGGGGTTCCAACTCCTATTTCACCGGGTGTGAATGGCGGCGGAAGGCCAGGAGGGTCCCCGGGCCTGGAGGGGAGGGGGTGGGAGCACCCTGGCCTCCCCGTCATGCCTGGACCCCACTGTTCTGGGGCAGGCCCGACTCACTCAGCTCCCAGGGATCCCCAGCCCAGAGTCCATGGGGCGGGATCTTGCTGGCAGGTGCTCCTGGGAAAACATCTATGCCTACGAAACCCACAATGCCCCCAGCTCAGAACACGCACTTGGCACAGTGTGTCCCCGGGTACCTGGCGTTGCAGCTCGCGCAAAAAGCCTTAGCAGACCTGCCAAGAGGAGGCAGGAAGTCGCGGGGCCGAGGCACTGCTTCCTGGCATTGCCTGGTGGATTAATTAGCGATGGCAGCCTCATTGACCACTGTCTGACCTCTAACGGGCGGGCACTCTGGGTGGGCGGCGTGGCCCCGGGGTCATTCATGTTGATGGGCGCGGATGCATCGGAGAGACAAGCGCTTGCCTGAAGACCCGGCTGGAAACTGAAAAAGCACTTGTCTTGGAGACCTGCATTGTTCCTGGCCTGGGAGGAGGCCCCCGGCCAGCGTGAGCGAGGGGCCCCGCAGCCGCAGATGTGGGCCTGTGACAGTGCTGCTGCTGGCAGGGCCAGAGGAGGGGCCCACCGTGGGAGAGGCCTTGGCCCTCCCTCCAGTGCCCCCGACTTTGAAAACAAACGTAGCCCGCGCCTGCCGGGAGCTCACCAGTGCTGGCACCATGTGGAATGTCTTCAGTGTGGGGTCCATCGCCAGCTCTGGGAGGAGTAGTCCACTAAGGGGCCCATTTTGTAGATGGGCAGGCTGAGGCTTAACGCGCTTCGGAAACACGCCCAGGGTGCTGAGAGGCGGATCCCGGCCTGGACCTGTTCTGTCTCTCGGCTGACGCTCTAACGGGACAGTCTTACTCTCTCCGCAGTCACCATTCTAGTGACACGTCCTTGTCCAGCCACGCTTGTGTCCACGCCTTAGTGTACATCACGCCACTAATCAGCCACCAACCCTGCCCGGACAGTGGGTGACCATTCGCAGTCCACGGAGGGCAAGGCTGAGGCACAAAGGGGCTAGGAAACTCACTCACCTGGTGCTTAATATTTTGTCCCCCAAAGATGGCGGGGTCACCGCCTGCGCCCCCTGGGGGGACTTTTCCGAGCAGCAGAGGCAGGGCTTGCACAGCGCAGACCCGGGCTTCACTGCTCCGGCCTCACTGCCCCCCTGTCTGCACTACGGTGGGGGCGGGCGGGGCGGGGGACACCCCCTCCCCATCCTAGCCCTTCGCTGCTTCGCTTGTCCACTGAGGGAGGCTGCCTCAGAGTCCACGGATCAGAGATCGTAGCTGGAGCACTCGGGATGGAGAACTCAGCCGTGAACTTGATTCTCCTCCGACCCCCCGGCCCTCCTCCCGTCACCGCCCTCGTGGCCGCCGCCGTAACCCCTGCCTTAGGCTGCACCTACGACACAGGGGCCTGTGAAGCGTGGATCTCGGCTCAGCAGTCTGCGTCCTTCTTCTGTCTGCGTGACACACACGGAGTATCTGGGACACACTGGCACTAAAAGACTTACTCATCGACGATCTGACATTCGATTTCAACAGGATGTCCACGTTTTATTTGCTTAGTCTGCAACCTTACCACCTGGTCCCAGGGAGGGGCGGGCCTCAGGGACCACTACCCCGCCCCCATCCTGCCTAGGGCTGGCTCTTGGCCCTGAAATGACCGTGACTATGACTTGACCCTTCAGTACCCCCCTTCTCACCTGTAATCCTCACTCAAGAGGGAGACACCTGCCCAGGGACACCTGTCAGTCAAAGCCCAAGCCCCTCACTGCTATGGCCACTGCGTCCCCTACGAATGAGACATGGGGTCCCCCGCTTCCCACCCGCTCAGCTCTGGACCGCTTCCTCCTCCCACCTGGCTCGGATTTAGATCCCCGTGTCCTGAGCGCGGCGCCTGCGCAGCACACAAAATCCCTTCCCCTTGAGCCTGGTGCCCAGAGACCGCACACCCTTCCTAGCTTGTCGGCTCGTGATGTGAGAGCCGTCAGCCGACCCGCCCCTGCCAGCTCTCCAGCGAGACGGCTGGAGTCTGCCTGCCCTTGGCCGCATCCCCTCCCTGGACGGCCATGTATGTGGTCTCTGGTGGACCGAGCGCCTCCACGGCTGTCCGTGGCACTTATCAGGTGGCGTCAGCTTCCTCCCGTCCCCGTCTCAGGGACCACAAGTGGCGACGACGCTCCAGGCGCACAGCTCTGCCTGCTGCTGCCTTACAGAACAAACAGCTCGGCTGGCCCCGGAGGCCGGCTTTTCTCTCGCCTCGTGGTTTCACGTAGCTGGTCCCACAAAGGTGGGTAGACTTTCCAGCTGCTCACCGCCTCCGGCCAGCTGCTACACCAGGCTTCACGGAGCTGAGACTTACACGTTAGTCTCCGCCCTGGTTTTCTGAAGCCTGGTTCTGCTTTGAGACGAGAGTGAGGACGGAGAGAAAGTCTAGCACGAACGCTGCCCCTGACGCCATCATGCAGATCCCAGGGACAAGTGGCCCTGGTTCGTGCCCCCGGCCACACACACAGGTTCACGGCCACCGAGACCTTCGCGGGCTCATGTCTGGAAAGTCACCGAACACGTGCTCCGCGCCTGGCGCGTCAGGGCTGTGTTGAGATGGCCGAGGCACACACACAGGATGAAGGACCTGAAGGGGCTAGACTGACCTGATCAGGCCCCCGGGACACTCACGCAAACCTGGCTGCCCGCCTGCCTGCTCTCGTGGGCCGTGAACCAGGTTGGCCCAAGCCCCTCGCCGGCTCCCTATTCCGGGCTCTGCTGCGTCCCGGCGGCCCCGTGGCACCACAGACAAGGCTGACACTGAAACGTGGCGGGGAGTCCCGAGACGCAGTTTATTCTCCTGAAAAAAGCCGCATCCTTGGGCTTTGCCTTTTCCTTTCTGTGGCACAGGCTCCGACGCGATGCTTCCGGCCCTGGGGGCTGTCTTGAGACCGCATGGCCACCAGGAAGACAAAAAGCCGCAAAGCTGGCGACGCCAGAGGGGAAGGCAATGAGGGCCCCAGCCCTGCTGATGCCACCGAGCCCCGGCCCCAAACCAGCTGTCTCACCCGCGCACGCCTCAGCCTGCGAAAACAACAGCTCCTGTCTGTTTAGTCTACGCTGGCTGAGGTTTGCAGACAGACGCCCTTGCCCGCTGGGACGCGGAGAGCTTCGGCCTCCAGACTTCTGCCGTCCCCTGGGTTTCCCTGAGCTGTCTCTGGAAGCCCCTTCTTCCCGAACTCCCGCTGAGCCGTGGACACTCAGAGCCCAGGGCGGTGTGCACCGAGCCCCGGTGGGCTGAGCACCCCCAGGGCCCTCTTCCAATCCACCTGCACACCCTCAAGGGCGAGCTGGCCCCTGAAGTCTGCATTTCTTTCTTTGTTGTTTATTTTTTTGTTTGTAAAGATTTATTTTTATTTGGTTGAAAGGCAGAGTTAGAGAGAGGGAGCGAGAGGAAGAGACAGAGACAGAGGTCTTCCATCTGCTGGCTGGCTCCCCCCATGGCTGCAACATGGGTGCAGGGGCCTAAGCACTAGGGCCGTCCTCTGCTGCTTTCCCAGGCACATTAGCAGGGAGCCGGATAGGAAGTGGAGCAGCCGGGACTAAACCAACACCCACATGGGATGCCGCTTTCACAGGCGGCAGCTTTGCCCACTACGCCACAAGGCCGGCCCTGAAGTCTGCATGTCTAACAAGTTCCTGGTGGTGCCAAGAAAGCTGGCTGGGGACTGCACTTAGAGCGGCTGGGACGTGCAGGGCGGCCGGCTGCACCCAGCACTGACCCCTGGTGCACACTGCCGTCTCCCACACTGGCGCTCAAGTCCGGTCAGGCGTTTCTGCGCCAGGTCCTGATTCTTTTACGTTACAGCCTTGTGTGGTGTGAGGAGACGTATCAGCTGTGCGTGACAACTGAATCCCCTGGGACCTGCTGGCCTGGTATGCCTGGGACAGAGCAGCTCCCGGGGCCCCTGGCAAGCCAGGCTGAGCTGGTGGCTCTGTTCAGGCTGAGCAATTAGGCACAAGGCAAGATGACTTGGTACAGGCTGGCGAGCAAACTGGGTGAAGGCCTGGCCATCAGCCAGGGACGCGTGCACCCTGGGTCAACACGGGAATTCATGGCAGCGGTCCACACCAGCAAGGGCGGGCCAGGCCTGCTCTTTGGGGTTCCCTCTCGTCACCCCACACCTGAGGCTTGGACAACAGGGGGCACAAAGCAAGCTTCCAGCCACCGTGGGCTTCCTGCCACCACGCGGGGCTGGAACAGGATGAGGTCACAGTTCCCAGCACCTCCGCCGCCCCCACCAGCCCTGGGAAAAACATAAGCGCGAGCTCCCAGCTGAGTGCCCTTAATTTGTCTCCTTTGTGCCTAAAGCACAGGGCGTCGGCCAACCGGTGTCAGCCAAAAGGCTGTCACGGCGGTGCCGTGTCTGGACGCTCGTCCTCTGCCCACGCAGCCCGCAGGGACCCTGTGACCTGGGCGACTCCTGGCTGTGGCCAGCCCCCACCCCCACCCCCAGTGGACGGGCTTCACTTATTGGCTCTTAGAAGAGTTTGGTTTTGTGGTTTTAAGAAGTGATCGGCATTTAAAAGTTGGAAGATTTTAAATCAAAGTCCATGTTCCTAAATTCTCCTGGAAACTCTGACAGTCCGACTCTGTCCTGACACAGGACAATTAGCCGGGCTGTGTCTCGGTGCAGCAGGGGCTGGGACTGGGAGCCTGGGGCCTGCAGCCTTGAGTGAGGGCTCCTGCAATCGTTCCTTGTGTTCTATTGTGGTTGTATGCCGACGGCACCATCGGGGTTGCTGTCGTGTGGGGTTTGCTCTCACGGGTGAGCAATGCTGACGCCATCACTGGGTTGTTATCAGCACAGTAATTCCCCCTCCGCTGTCCCCTGCCCCCAAGGGGACTCCCACACGGCCGGGAAGAGAAGCGCTTGCGGGTCTGGGTGGCGCTCAGCCGGGAGGCTCAGTGCCTCTTGCGCTGTTGTGTGCAGTGTGCATGAAGTTTGCAGAGCGAACCCGGGAGCGTCCCCAAAGGGAGAGAGGAGCCCCCGAGCCAGTGTACCGTAAGCAGTGATCGACATGTGTGTGGGAAAGAAGAGGAGCTACAGTGAAGTGCGTCCAGCTGCGCCTCTTAATTTAGGATTTAAACCTGGAACCATAAAGGAGAAAACGGAAGCCCCAGGACTCCGGCCATCACCGGGCACACGCCACGTCCGTGTCTGCCTGCTGGCGCTGTGGGACACTTGGGGCGGGTTCTCACTCATCGTCCTGAGCAGGCTACTTCCCCTTCCCAAAGCCCAGACACGCCCCCCCCACCACCAAGGACGTGCGAGAATTCACGTGCTCAGGTCCGTAGCACTGGGCAGTCACTTTTTTGAAGAGTCTAACGATACTCTGCTACGCTTATAACAACCTGTCTTCACTTCTGGCTATTTCCTTGGGCCAGATTCCCCAGAGCAGAGTTAATAGATAGAGGACTGGGTTTTGTTTTGTTTTGTTTTTTAAGACTTATTTTATTTATTTGAAAGGCAGAGTTACAGAGAGAGAAGGGGGAGACAGAGAGAGGTCTTCCATCTGCTGGTTCACTCCCCAAGTGGCCGCAATGACTAGGGCTGGGCCAGGCCGAAGCCAGGAGCCAGGAGCTTCTTCTGGGCCTCCCACTGTAGTGCAGGGGCAGAAGCACTTGGGCCATTCTCCACTGCTTTCCCAGACGCATTAGTAGGGAGCTGGATCAGAGTGGAGCAGCCGGGCTTCCAGCCAGTGACCATATGGGATGCCAGCATTGCAGGTGGTGGGTTCACCTGCTACACCATAGCACTGGCCCCTGAGGGAAATTTTAAACCTATTTTTACACAACTCACATGCACACACACCCAAGTGCACCCACATACCCCATACATGCACACATCCCCACATACACACACATGCATGCACTCACACACACATGCCCACACACAAATGAGCATTGAGTCCTGCTCATGGAGGCCATGATGACCTGAGATGGACGTCACTGCCTGGGGCAGCCCATTGGCAGGGTCATGGGGCGGAGGGCAGGTTGAGAACTGACCTCCAGTCTCCCTGCGGCACATCAACTTCTCTGGGCGCTGCAGGGGGAAAGGCCCGGAGAGCCCCGACTTCCTCTACAATCTTTAGCTCCTGTCTCCTCCGCTGGAGTGCATGGAGCAGTACTCGGCCCTGGAGGATCGCAGCGCCCAGGACAGGGCCAGACGCGTGGAAGGCTGAATGACGGAGGATGAAAAGACAGAGGCAGCTTCGTGAAGACCCAGCGTGGAGCCACGGCCCTCCCGGTGCTGCCACGGTCGGAGACTTGTGCTCAGCAGGAGTCCGAATCAAGGACAGCATCGCTGAGATGGCTGAGGGGGTCCTCTCTGCCCCAACAGACGGGGCTCAGAGCAGCCCGAAGACCTCCTTCCAGACCCCTTGTCACCACGTGGGAGGTGGGAAATTGAGACCTAGCCTAACAGAACTGCAGCGAGGGGCTCCCCTCCAGGCGTGCACCTGTGCCTGTCGCGGGATGTCCCAGCAGTCCCCGGGTCCACGTGGCGCCTGACACCACGCCTTGGACACAGGTGTGTGCAACCAGCTGAGCTTGGCCCCGCAGCGCGGAGTCCACCCAGGACGAAGGCCACGGCTGCATGTTGCTGACTTGGTGTGCTGTTGTTCACGCGTCTTTGGATGTGGGAGCTCCTGGCCCTGCAGCATCGATCGCACGCGTTCTGGGCCTTGGACTCTCTTAGCCAACACTTGACTGGCACCTGTCCGACTTTTCCACCCAAATCCCTCTGAAAGGTGACGGGCGAGGCACCAGGCTCAGGTACGTGGAGCTGTCACTCTGACACGGCCCCACTCTCACACTGTGTGGGTCCCGCGTGCCAGCGACTGTGAGTTTGCACAAATGGAACTGGGCTGGGGGCAGAAAAACGCATGCGTGTCTCCGTGCAGCTGGTAGGCTCTGGGTCGTGTCCATGCTTCTGTTCCAGAAGTGCCTGGTCCTTGGGGGGTGCTCACCCCAAAAGTAAAAGGGGTGCTTTGTCAAAGGAACCTGGAAGGCAGAGGGTTGCAGGAGACATGCGCAGATTGGAGTCTGGACCTGGGGGGTGAACCGTGGCCGGTGTTTCCACACCGCAGCCCCTGTTAGCATCCGGCCAGGCAGGGTGCACCACACCCACTTTTCAGGCACCGACTCAGCACAGTTATCACAGCTCTGCACCAGGGGAGGCCCTACCCCTTTCCTGCGTCTACCGTTGTGGGAAGCCGCGTGGGCGTGGCGGCCTTGTGGACACACCCTGCCTGGGGCTGCACTGAGAGCTTAGGAATCAGGAGGGCTTGCTGCCTGAGAGCCTCGGCACGGCCCCTAAATTGGGGGTGACCAGCCCGAAGCTTGGCAAATGACGGAAAGGGAGCGAGCAGGCGTGGGGAAGAAAGAAGTGTCAGGGCCTGCACTGGGGCGTAACCGCCACCTGCAGTGCCAACATCCTATATGTGCACAGGTTTGAGTCCTGGCTGCTCCACTTCTGATCCAGCTCCCTGCTGACGCTCCTGGGAAAGCAGTGGAGGATGGCCCAAGTGCTTGGGCCCCTGCACCCACATGGGAGACCCAGAAGAAGCTCCTGGCCCCTGGCTTCGGCCTGGCCCAGCCCTGGCCATTGCAACCACTTGGGGGAGTGAAACAGCAGATGGAAGCTCGCTCTCTCTCTCTCCCTCTCTCTCTCTCTCTGTGTCTCTCTCTCTCTCTCTATCTCTGTCTCTCTCTATCTCTCTCTCTATCTCTCCTTCTCTCTCTCTCTCTCTCTGTATCTCTGCCTTCCAAATAAATAAATCGTATTTAACAAGAAAAGCGAGCAGCGTTGTGCAGCAAAGCAAGGTCGTTAAGGAGAGCCTGAAGCTTAAGAGACGGGTCCCTGGTCCTCACCTCCGGCCACCTCCGGCCGCACACTGGGGTCACACGGGGTTTGGGGACTGCGGATCACTGCCTGGCCCCACTTGGCTGGGGCGGGCTTGGCCCGGTGCTGTTTGGGGAACTGCGTGCAGCCTCCGCTGGACGCCTCACTCCCAGGCTCAGGACGGAACGTTCTGGAGCCAGCGCCCTCCTGCCCCTTTCCTCATCCTTTTGCTGTCTGTGAATTTTCTTCCCACCCCTTGAAAGAGCCCCAGAAGTCAAACCAGGTCCCCCGGTCCCCATGCTCTGGCCTTTCCCATTCCCGTCCCCGTTCCTGTTCTGGTCTCTGCTGCCTGGACTTGCGTTGGAAATGACTGCATTTCATTGTTTTTCTCCTCATTTCTGGCTGAGGCTCAGCCTACGCGAGGGGCCTTGAAAAGCCCATGACAAACGGAATCAACAGATAGACTTCTCTGGTGACAACGATTTTGCAACCCATGCACAGTTTTTTCATAGTGCGCGTTTTCCACTGACTTCCCGGCGCGCCCGGGCACAGACGGCTCCGGGACTCGGCGGCGAGGATATTTTTGACTCTGCAGCTGCAGTATCCCTGGAGGCTTTGGCTGCAGAAATCCCACGGCGGCGGCAGCGCCCTAACGGGATAATAACGCGCTGTTTCCGCTTCTTTCTGTAAGGACTCTCACGTCCTGGAGTGACCTTGAGCATCCTGGGGCGGGGGTGGGGGAGGCTGCTGGGGCTGCGACCCTCTGTCCTCTGCTCCTGGCCATGCCCCTGTCCCCCTCTGCAGTCCACAGCTGGAGAGGAGCGGGGGGCTCCCCCGAGCTACCTTTGACAGGCAGGCCGGCAGGCGCTCTTGGCATCCACCAGGCGGAAGCCAGGGGTCCTGCCCGACATCCAGCAACACAGGGGACAAGAGCAGAACCTGGCCCCAGTGCTGGTGTGAGGGCTAGAACCCCTGAACTTGACCCTGAACCGGAGATCCTCGAGGGCTGCTGACGCTCTGCGTCCTCCCTGGCAGCCCTCGGGTTTGTCTTTGCTGAGCTACACCAGGGTTGCATCCACCTCGGCTATTTTTGTGCCGCGATTATTTATCTTACTTTCCTGATTCTCAGAAACATGAAATGGAAACGTCATAGACGTACAGGATTTGGAAACCAGCATCGCGTGCCGCTCATAGGCAGTGCACGGGAGATACAGCGAGTTCCTCATCCGTCTGGCTGGAGACGGTGGCCTGGAAATTTCTGGAACCTGCTTGGGTCCTGTGGTGGCACTGGGCCTCGAGGGCCGGACAAGACACACACACACCCTGCAGACGCGTCGCCTTTGCTGCCACAGGTTTACCTGCAGGAAGAGCCTGCTTTCTTTCGTTCAATTGAGAAACTGGCTTGAGGGGCAGAGACAAAGCTTCCAGCTGCCTGTTCACCCCCAGATGCTGGGGCAGGAAAGGGCACTCCCCAGCCCCCCAGCGGAGGACGCTGTGGCCGGGGTCTCCCTCGGCAGGCAGCCTGCTGGGCTCAGTGCCTGCAGAGAGGCTCCCGGGCTGCCAGCCTCAGGCTGCGCCTGAGCGGACGGAGACTCTGCTGTCGGCCCCGGGGAAGCACGCAGCGGGCGGTGACCTGGCTGCTGACCGGGCCCCGAGACGGGGAGCTGCAGGGGTCTCGAGGCCTCCACCGAGCCAGCCAGGAGCTGCGGCACAGATGAGCGCCAGCTGCAGCCCCGGGGAGCCGAGGAGCCAGTTCCTCCCCAGTCGGGCCTCCGGGTGAGCAAGCAGCCCAGGTGGTGCCTGACACAGTCCTGCGAGAGTGGGGCCCCGGCCGAGCGCACCTGCGGTCCTGACCCGCGGGAACTGTGCGGTGATGAACGTGTGTGGTTTCCAGCCCTGCATCCACGGTGAATCCTCTGGCCGTCAGAGAAAGCAAATGCAAGTAGAGGTTGCAAAAGGCGCCTGTACACAGCAGCCTAGCAGGGGTGGTGAACCCACCCACGCCCCTCCCCCCTCCCCCCTCCCTTCCCACAGGAAGTTCAGCATCCGGCGGAAGTGCTCGCACCGGGACCACCGGGGGACAGGGCTCCATGTTGGGGGTCCTCACTGGCCGGCTCACTGGTCAGAAGGTACTGAGGGTCTCACTGTCTAAATCTGAGCTCGGAGGTCCCTACGTGTGTGTGTGTGTGTGTGTGTGTGTGTGTGTGTGAGAAACCAAGACGCCAGCCAAGGGCTAGGTGGACAGGACACCCCCTGTTGCCTCCCCTCCCCTCCCCTCCCCTCCCCTCCCGTCCCCTCCCCTCCCCTCCCCGGCGTGGGCTCAGCCCCGAGGGAGGGGCGGGGGGCTCCCGCGTGGGTGCCGCTCCCCGGCTGGCTGTCCGCAGGGAGGCAGACACAGATGTCAAATATCCATAGCAAATGTGAGACTATTTAGGTACAATTTAGCGGAGCGAGTCATCCTGCAGACATAAACATTTTAATCAGAGTGACAATTTATTCAAACAATTTGACAATGCTTACACATGCGGAACAGATGGCCTGGGGTGGGGGAGGGAAGCCCCCAGCGGAGACTGGCGGGCCTGCTGGGAGGGGCTCAGCGGGAGACAAGGGGCTCCCTGGCTCCCGCCAGCAGACAGGCGCTTGGAAGGACCCCAGGTCCCTGCCCCGGGAAACCCCCGTTTTGTGTCCCAAACTCCTGGGACTTGTGGGAAATGCAAGCATTGGCTCATTCAAAGAGCAGTTGCTGGGAGAGCCCCTGGGAGGTCACGCTGCGCCTGCCGCAGGAGCTCCGTGTGCGCCTGATTCTCACCGTTGCCGGTGGCTCTGCAGTCTGCATGGGCCTGGAGGCAGCCGGAAGATGAGGGTGCCGGGGCGGTACCCCCGGGAGGAGGCACACACGGCATTGCTGATGTACACCTGTCCTCGAGGGGGGTGCTGTGGGATGGACGGACTATAGCCTGCAGCTGCACACCCAGGTGAGAGCCAGCTGAGGCTGGGCAGGCCCCAGAACTGAGAGAGGCAGCAGCGAAACCTTTGCGTCCAGGTTTGGGGCGATCCATCACCCCAGCAATAGACAGCAGGACCCTCTGTCGGTGCAAGGAGCAAGGTTCTGCCTTACGATGAGACCTAACCTAGCACACGTGCCATCGGACCCCATGCTGTGTAGACACTGGGAGAGCACAGAGGAGAAAGCCAGGAGAATGGGTTTGAAAGAAAGCGAGGGCCCCGCCTGCACTGCCGGCGTCCCATACAGGCGCTGGTTCAAGACCCGGCTGCTCCACTTCCCATCCAGCTCTCTACTATAGCCTGGAAAGCAACAGAAGATGGCCCAAGTCCTTGGGCCCCTGCATCCACGTGGGAGACCTGGAAGAAGCTCCTGGCTCCTGGCTTCAGAATGGCCCAGCTTCGGCCGTTGCAACCATCTGGGGAGTGAACCAGCGGATGGAAGACCTCTCTCTCTCCCTCTGCCTCTGCTTCTCTGTAACTCTTTTTTTCAAATTAACTAATTAATTAAAATTTTAAAAGCGAGAAAATGTCACCGGGATACAGGGGACAGGGCTCGGCGTGAGGGGCTGTCGGGAAGTCTGGCTGCCCGGCCCCCAAGGTGGAGCAAATGACCTCTGCAGTCTCACGGGGAAGCAGCCCAGGCCTTGTCTCGGAGGCGCTGTTGGCTTTTCAGCTGCCCGGGATGAAACAGAAGTGGGGAGAGATGGGCCTGGGAGGGAGGCTCCAGGACAAGCCAGGCTGCCCCGGGCAAGCAGAGCTGTGGCCGGTGCCCAGCCCTCCCCGCTGCGAAGTGGTTACCAATTGGGCGTGGCTTCCCAGAGGTGCCGCCAGCCGTGTCACACGTGGAGCCTCCTCTGTGCGTGAGGGCATCCCACCCCCTCCAGTAGAGAGCCGGGCTCTGAGACGCCGAGGGTGGCAACCTGCACCCGGACCCAGCTGACAGGTGTTTGTGGGCGTGGCTTTTGCCTAATGGAGTGAGCAAGGGTTAAGAAACTCGGGTTTTAGAGGAATCGCATCCATGTGGGCTGAAAGGCTCTGAGATAAACCGGAAAGAGCCCTCTGGGCACTTGCGTTTCCACGGCAGGAAGTGGCTGAGAAAACCTACCCAGGCCCTGCGTCCTGTACGGAAAGAACAACACAGGAGGCAGTGCAGACAGCCGCCCACCCGCAGAGCAGCCCCAGCGAGCGGTGCGGGCACTGCCAGCCCAGCTGCCGCCGCCGCCGCTGCATCCCAGAACTGCCAGGGCCAGCGACCCCTGTGGCAGCCCGGGCCCCTCCTTGTCCTCTGAGCATCCTCTGTGTGTAAGGAGCAGATGACCTGTCTTCTGCTTTAAAGAAATATACACTGGGGCGGCGCTGTGGCACAGTAGGTTAATCCTCCACCTGCAGCTGACATCCCATGTGGGCGCCGGTTCTAGTCCCAGCTGCTCCTCTTCCAATCCAGCTCTCTGCTATGGCCTGGGATAGCAGTACAAGATGGCCCAGGTCCTTGGGCCCCTGCACCCGCCTGGGCGACCCGGAAGAAGCTCCTGGCTCCTGGCTTCGGATTGGCACAGCTCCAGTTGTTGCGGCCAATTGGGGAGTGAACCAGTGGATAAAAGCCCTCTCTCTCTGTCTCTCCCTCTCACTGTCTGTAACTCTACCTCTCAAATAAATAAACAAAATCTTTATTAAAAAAAAGAAAGAAATAGATACCAAGAAGCTCTACACAGGGGATGGCCCCATGGTGAGCAGATTAAGCCTCTGCCTGCGTCACTGGCATCCCCTGTGAGCACCAGTTCAAGTCCCGGCTGCTCCACTCCCCATCCAGCTCCCTGCTGTGTTCCTGGGAAACAACTAAAGATGGTCCTAGTGCTTGGGCCCCCACCGCCCACATGGGAGACCCAGATGGAGCTGCAGGCTCCTGGCTCCTGCCTGGTTCCCGCCTGGCTCCCCTGGCCTGTACATGTCTCTGTGTGTGTGTGTGTGTGTGTCCGTCCATCTCTTTCAATAAATAAAATAAAATTTTTAAAGATTTATTTGGAAGGCAGAGTCACGTGTGTGGGGGTGGGGCAGCTCTTCCATCCGCTGGTTCACTCTCCAGATGACTGCAACAGCCAGAGCTGGGTCAGGCTGAAGCCAGGAGCCAGGAGCTCCATCCACGTCACCCATGTGGGCGGCAGGTCCCCAACATGTGGGTCATCTTCCGCTGCTTTTCCCAGGCCACCAGCAGGGAGCTAGATCAGAAGTGGAGCAGCCAGGACATGATCTGGTGCCCATATGGGATGCCGGCATCTCATATGGTGGCTTGACCTGCTGCACCACAGCCCTGGCCCCGATAAAATAAATCTATAGAAACAAGAAGCTGTACCTCACAGAACCCATCTCCAGTGTCTGTTGACCTGGCTTGGACAGCAAGATCCTAGACTTCAAGCTGACGTGATCGTGGGTGAGACCTGCTGGTGTCGGGAGGGCCAAGGGCGTTTGCTACGGGAGGACGTGGATTGCTGTGGTCGGAAGCCAGTCTGTGACCGGCTGTGTGCTCGAGTGTTGACAGCCCCACATCTCGCAATGCGGTTCTGATGCTCCTACCACTGAGCCGTGGCTCTTGGTGCCCGCGCCCTGCCCTGGGCAGAACTGGGAGACGGCCTCAGGGGCTAGGGTTTGAAAGAAGCTGAGTGCCACGGTGTCCCAGGCCAGGACCTGACAGGGCCAGACCGTGCCACCTTAGACCCCTCTCTTCCACGCCTGGGGCCAGGCTGGGGGAAGCCCCAGTTGCCTCAGCGTCGCAGGAGCTGGCGGTTCTCAGGCTGTGTCTGTGCCGGGGCCGGGAGTTCCAGACTGTGGTCTCCGCCATCAGACAGGCTGGAGGCCAAGGAAGCCTTCGAGATGACCACCCTCTGCACACAGCCTCGTCACAGAGCTGGAGTGGGAGCCGCACGGGCAAAGCCATGAACGCCGGAACCACGGGGGAACAGCAGCGAAAGCGTTGTCTCCGTGAAGGCACCAAGCGCTGGGCGACACGCAACCAGGACACGTGTGGGGCCCCAGAAAGTTCGTGGAAAGTGTGTATGACGGGGAAGAGGCAACACACGCACGGATTTCAAATTTCTTGAGCTAAAATACTCTGATAATTCCATTTTCCCATGAATTGTTTTGCAAGGTGGATGGCGCCTTCCGTGACCTCCTGTGTCGGAGCGTGAGGGGCCTGTGCTCGGCTGCGGAAGCCTGGATGCGAGTCTCATCACCTGTTGGGAGGCTGAACCCTGTGGACCCAGCTGGGGGGAGCGGGGAACGCCCCGTCCTTGCCTGATGTGGGGGCAGGCACCTCGTGTCGTTTGTCATGGAGTGACAGCTGTGTCTGCTTGGGTGACGGCCGAGTCCTTGCCCGAGAAGTGTGAGCGCCTCCTCCGCTCTGCGAGGTAGAGTTCAGGGTTCGCTCTCATCACAGGATGGCAGCCGAGGACCTTGCCTTCCTCGTTGGGGCCATCAGCGTCCTTTTATTTTTATTTTTTAATTTTTTTGACAGGTAGAGTTACAGACAGTGAGAGAGAGAGACAGAGAGAAAGGTCTTCCTTCCATTGGTTCACCCCCCAAAAGGCCGCTATGGCTGGCGCTGAGCCAATCCGAAGCCAGGAGCCAGCTGCTTCCTCCTGGTCTCCCATGCGGGTGCAGGGCCCAAGCACCTGGGCCATCCTCCACTGCACTCCCGGGCCACAGCTGGACTGGAAGAGGAGCAGCCGGGACTAGAACCAGCGCCCATATGGGATGCTGGCGCCGCAGGCGGGGGATTAACCAAGTGAGCCGTGGCGCCCTTTTAGAACCCGAAGAAGGCTGCAGGCGCAGTCTCCCCTGATGGACGCCGGGACGTCTCGTGCTCGGGGACAGAGCTGTGGAGTCCCTGTCCTCCGATGAGCTCAGGGCGGAGCCTAATCCTCCCCTGGTGGAAGAGGCGAGCCAGCTCCCGACCTGTCTACAGGGGAGTGTCCCGCTCTCACCCGCAGGAATCGAAGGCGCCGTGGCCCATGAGAAGGGAGGATGCCCCCCCTGCCTTGCCCGAGCCCCCTCCTCCCCAGTGGGAGCTGAGCCCCCTCTTCCCTGGTGGGAGCTGAGCCCCCCTTCCCCTGGTGGGAGCTGAGCCCCCCTTCCCCTCGTGGGAGCTGAGCCCCCCTCCCCTGGTGGGAGCTGAGCCCCCCTCCCCTGGTGGGAGCCTGGACCCCCCACACCCGTCTTCTCCTGGTGGAAGGGTAAACACAGCGCCCTCCCTTGTCTAACTGCCGAATTCCGTGTCCTCCCCTGACCGAAGGTGACTGCCGGGTCCTCAAGGTCACACAGGGCGAGTGTCAGGAGTGCCAGTGCAGGAACTGGGTCCCCTCGGCCTCACCTGTGCAAACAAGCCAGCGCGCGGCAGTGCCTCCCTGTACCGGAGCCGGCTCGCAGGCTGCGGCCCAGACAGCTGGCGGAACATCTGGCTTCTTGTTGCCTCGCGTTTCCCAGGGCGTGAATTCCTTTTCTCTGCTTCTTTCATCTGGCCCCGGGCCTGGTCCCCTGGGCACACAGAACCAGAGCAAATATTTACCTGCGGCACAGGGGCTGCCCCGCGGGCTGAACGCCTTGTAAAGATGTAGAAGTGGAAAGTGCCAGCCCCGGGCTGAATCCCTGCGGCCGCAGCCCGAGGGGGTGGACCGGAGGGAGGGCAGTGGGTGTGGTGGGAGGCAGGGCCAGCTCCCCGGGCGCAGGTGAGGGTAGCAGGAGTGGCAGTGGGGTGGCAGGGACCCGGCCACCTTGAGCCACCTGGAGAAGGAAGGACACTGGCCGGCTGCAGAGGGAGCTCCCTCAGGCAAGGCTCCGATTCTTCTGGGGCTGTGAGGGAGAGGCGAGGCCCGCCGTCCTGCCCGCCGGCTGCACTGCTGCCCCTCTGCTCTCACTAGCACTCAGCTGAGTAGGGCGCGGCCTGCCCCTCCGTGACCACCATGAGACTCCCCCATCTGCAAAGGGCTGACTCCAGAGACGGGCGCTGCGCCCTGCGCCCTGCCCAGGACCCCCGTGACGGCTGTGCTCAAGGCTTCGCAGACTTGGTTTCCCTCAAGGCTCTTCCTGCCTGCCAAGAAGGGACAGCAACGGTCCCCATGCTGGGGAGGCGGGAGTAGCGCCGAGCTTTGGGATCCCATCAGCAGATAGATGTGGCTGGCTGGATGGTGGATGGATGGGAGGATGGATGGGTGGATGGATGGGTGGATGGATGGATAGATAGATGGATGATAGATGGTGGACAGATGGTGGATGGATGGGTGGATGGATAGATGATAGATGGTGGATGGATAGATGGATAGATGATAGATGGTGGATGGATGGATGATGGTGGATGGTGGATGGGTGGATGGATGGGTGGATGGGTAGATGGATGGATGGATGGTGGATGGATGGGTGGATGATAGGTGGGTGGATGATGGATGGGTGGGTGGATGGGTGGATGGGTGGATGGGTGGGAGGATAGATGGATGGATGGTGGATGGATGGTGGATGGGTAGATGGTGGATGGATGGGTGGATGGGAGGATGGATGGTGGAAGGATGGGTGCGTGGGTGGGTGGATGGATAGATGATGGATGGGTAGATGATGGGTGGGATAGATGGATGGGTGGGTGGATGGGTGGATGATGGGTGGGATAGATGGATGGGTGGGTGGATAGATGGGTGGATGATGGGTGGGTGGGTGGCAGATCGTCTGGGCTCAGACCTGAGCTCCTCCCCTCCCTGCTCTGTAGCCTTGGACAGATTAACATCTCTGTGTCCCAGGCTCCTTGTCCGTTTTATGGGAGTAATGACCGTGTGAATTTCAAAGGGGTTTGTGAGCATAAATCAGTAAACATTAGAAGTGTTTAGAAGGTAAGTGCTGTGCACACGCTGGGTTATGTTAGTGGAGGGGCCAGACGTGAGCAGTAACCACGACATAATCACAAAGCGAGCTAGCGCACCTCTGGTCAGTGCCACGCAGAGAGCATCTCACAGGGTGGGCTGAGGAGTGAGGGGACGGTTGACCAAGGCAGCGGGGAGGACAGGCAATGAGCATGGCCTCTGAGGTTCCACAGACTGTGTGTGCAAAGGCCCTGTGGTGGACACGAGAGCAATGGACAAAGGTCTGGGAGAAGGCCCCGTGTCTTAGAGCTCAGGGACAGTGGTGAAGGTGGAAGAGAGAGGCTGAGGTCAGCGGGTGAACCTGCAAGGCTTTCACCGTGTCCAGAGTAGTGGGGCCAGAAAGGGAGAGGTCACGCCCACAGTCCAGGAGGAGGGAGACTGTCAAACACGAATCCAGAGTCAGAGCTGAGGACCCCAACACCCCCGGGCTGGTCAGCTGCTAGCAGTGCAGTGGACACCTAGGGCTGGGCAGAACTGGGGTGCAGGCCCCTGGGGTGGGTTGAAGGGTGCCCATTCTCACTTTAAACAAAGCAGATTTGGAGAATGGTTTGCCTGGTACATGTTTTTGAGCTTCCGGAGATGATACAACACAAGAAGAGTTCTTCTGCATGAATAAAAGCAGGAAGAAAAGAAAGAAAAGGAGGCTGCTGGGGTGGCGCAGTGGGGAAAGCCGCCTCCCAGGACTCCAGCCTCCTACATGAGCGCTGGTTCGAGTCCCAGCTGCTCCACTTCGTTCCAGGTCTCTGCTAACGCACCTGGGAAGGCAGTGGAGGATGGCCCAAGTGCTTGGGCCCCTGCCCCCATGTGGGAGACCCGGAAGAGGCTCCTGGCTCCCGGCTTCAGCCTGACCCAGCGCTGAGTGCTGTGGCCATCTAGGGAAAGAACCAGCCATGAAAGATCTCTTCTCTCCCCACCCCCATCTCTGTAACTCTTCCCCCCCCCAAAAAAGGAGACTGCTTCTACGCCAAGCCCCTCATCCTGAGGCCCATGTGAGTGACAGGGCTCGCTTCCCAGTCTAGCAGGAGCCCCTCCCCCACCCTACCCCCCACACACTTGGCTCTGCTCCCGCACCGGTGGGGATTCCTGGGTGTTCTGCACGTCCCGGGGTTGCACCAGCGACTGACACACTCAGCAGCTTAACAGCCACGTGCGAGCAGCCCCGCAGCTCCATGGGCTGCATTCTGAGCGGGGCTGGCTGGGCGGCCACCCCCCTGCAGGCTCCCGGGGAGGTCCATGCCCGCTCTGGGGCTCTTGGTCCTTGCGGTGGTGTTTCCGGGGTCCCCGTTCCTCGGCAGCTGCCGCCCAGGGCCTCTCGGGCTCTCGAGGCCTCACCCTGGCCCTCCGCCATCTCAGAGCCAGCACCAGGCCCGGCCGCCGCCCTGTCCGTTCTTTGGACTTCACTCCTTCTCCCTGCAGCTGGCAAAGTTTCCTCACTTAAAAAAATTTAAATAATTCTAAGTTGTGTTAAAATACTCCGAATTGAGCAAGAGTATGCAGCCCAGTGGTATTAAGCGCGTCCGTGTCCGCCAACAGTGTCCACCTGCGGAACTCTCTCACCTGAACCTGAAACCCCAGCCCCTCCCCCGCGGGGCCGGGCGAGGTCCTGGGTGGGGAACAGCATCGCATGGGAGCGTGGTGAGAGAGACGAGGAGGCCAGCCCACCCTGGGCGTGATGTGCGGCCTTAGAAGTCGAGGAGTCGGGGCAGGGGAGCTTCCAGGCCGCGGGAACAGTGTGTGCAAGGGCCCTGAGGTCAGAAAGTGTTTGGGGTGTTCAGGAGCAGGAGTGGTGGAAGTGACGGAGAGAAATCAGTGGTGCCACTTCCCCTTCTAGAAACATCTGCAGTGGTGGGCCTTGTCTTCCCTTCTGCAAAAATTGTGAAAATCCCACAGCCAGGCGTCCGTGTGGGGCCTCTTACTCAGCCGGGACCCACGGGACGGGCGCCTTCAGCAGGGTAGGCAGCCGCAGGCCCATCGTTGGGGGGGGGGCTAAGCACACATCCACGAGCCCAGAGCTGAAGTGGGGGCGACCTCCGGGAGTTAGGGAGCGTGGGGGAGCTTCCGCCATTGCTGTCTCCCCCCCAGGGCGCCCCCACCCGCCGCGATCCTCGTCACAGGCAGGGGAGTCCGGGAGGCAGCTCCCGCGGTGACAGCCAAGCCAGACAGATTCATGTAAGGTGCATCTGCTGTAGATTAAACATTTGGAAAAGCCATTTTATAAATATTTTTTCCCACAACCACATCCCCATATGGCCGTGAGCTCCGGTCTCCTTGGGCGGCCGTCCACATATGCATTTAATGCACATGCCGGCTCGAGGCGTCTGTTCTCAGCCCCCTGGGGGGCCGTGGGGGCTCCTCTCACTCCTTGGGGCAGGCAGGGCCCATGGGGCCCCGGGAAGCCGAGTGACAGCACCCCTTCCTGGTCTCCTTGGAGCCCGCTGGCCACAGTCCTGTGTGGCTGCTCTGCATGGCGGTAGGCCCAGGAGTTTCGGAAAACCAGAGCCTGGCCTTCCTAGAGGGTCTCAGCCCAGAGCCAAAGCACCTCCGGGGCCCCTCTGCCCCTCGAGCCACGGACCCTGCCCGAGAGCCTGCAGCTCTGCCTCCCCTGCCCACTTCCAGTGCCCCCACCAGTGCCCCCACCCAGTGCCCCCACCCAGTGTCCCCAACCCAGTGCCCCCACCCAGTGTCCCCCACCCACCCAGTGCCCCTCACCCAGTGCCCCCACCAGTGCCCCTCACCCAATGCCCCACCCAGTGTCCCCCACCCAGTGCCCCTCACCCAGTGCCCCCACCCAGTGCCCCCACCAGTGCCCCCCACCCAGTGCCCCTGCCTGGATCTCCTTGGCCCTCGGTGCGTCCGCCCCAGCAGCGTGAGGGCCTCCAGCAGACACCAGGGGGCTTCGGGCCTCAGTGGGGCGGCTGGCCCTGCAGGAGGGCCCAAGGCCACCTCCCGCTCCTCCGGCCTTGAAATCACCTGGACTCCGGAGAACATGAGCCCACCATGCGGAAGGAGAGCCGACAGCCACGGCAGGAGCAGAGACGCCTGGGACCGTGGGCCGAGGGCTTGCCCCTGTCACGCAGGCTCCGGAAAACGCAGCTCTGAGCGCTCCGGAGGGGACAGGTCCCATGAATCCACACAGAGGCTGCTGTGAGGCCACGGACTCCGGGCTCCTGTTGGTACAAGGGGCAGTGTGGTCCCCGCCTGAGCTGACGTTGCCCCGCCCCCGCCCCCGCCCAGGACCTTCCTCCTCTGCCAGGGTGACAGACTCCATCACGTTGCAGACTCTCACGGGGGAGGTTGCACGTGGCGTCTCTGGTTTGGAATGGCAGCTCTGCACCAGCTGGGGACCGAGGTGTCTCCAGGGGGGCCGGAAGATGGTGGCCTTCGCTGCAGCTCGCCTCCTCCTGGCTGCCATGGCTCGGTCGCAGCAGGTGCACACGGCCAGGGTCACGCACCTGGCTAGCTGCAGGGCTGTTCCGGCCGTGGCTTTGACCGGCAGGGGGGAAGGGCGGAGGGAACCCGCGCAGCCCTAGGCCTGTGAGACAAGCGCCTGGGTCAGGGAGGTGGTGCGGGGCAGGCTTGGGCTTCGTGGCCTGGGGAGACGTCCTGGCACAGCCGCCTCGCCCAGCCTCCACATCCGGCTCTGGCTCCTTCCCAGCCCGCCCCGCGCCTGCCTGCCAGCAGCCGATACGGTGGAGGAGCCCCTCCCTCGCTCCACGTTGCCTCTGGACCCGAGCCTGTGCGGAATGTGGGCGCCTTCTGGCCGGGGTGCTGTTGCACCCACCCAGTGGGGACCAGGGCTGCACCTGACCGTGGAAGGCTGCTCCCGCCAGGAACCACTTTCCCAGTGTCAGGCTTTGAGAAAGAGGCAGCTTCACCCCCTGCCCCGCCTGCTCTTTCCGAGGGGGGGGGACAGAGACAGGTGCAGCCGTGGGCTAGAGTCGGCAGGTGAGCAGAGGTGGGGTGGAGGAACGAGAGACAGCGTCTCCCTTCTTCACCGCAGGACGGAAGCCAGACTGATGGTAATGGGCAGCCCAGCGATGGATGGCACCCCCTCCCCTATAGCGAGCCTCCGAGAGGGAGCCCTGGGGAGGGGAGGGGACTCCAAGTGCCCCAGCCGCAGCACCCACTGCCTGACCCCACAGCCCTTCATTCCAGGTCTCTGCCTCCAGCCCCTAAAACTCCCTGGAAGGGGGTGCATGGTTCTCGCCCACACTGCACTGGCAAAGCCTCCCTAGCCCCAGCTCTCCAGATGCTGCCGGGAGCGCCCTGGGTACCGGCCCCTGGACCAGGCGCCGCAGGTGCACAAATGAACCCATGACTGCTCCAGGCTTCAGGGAGCTCCCGGTCCACTGGGAGGCAAGGCCAGCTCTCAGCTGGTGCCATAAGGGACCACCCCCACCACGCTAGGGACCCTTGGGAGGGGGCGATTGGCTCTCGTTAGCAGAGAAAGACACACGGGGGAGGGGGCACCCCAGCATCCTCCCCCCACCTTGCTCGCTCTTCCTCCAGGGAAGGGGGAGGGGTGAAGGTCTACAGACCACAACCTCCAACCCCAACCCTCAAGCCAGACCTAATTCAAGTCCTTTCCAAGTTTAGAACCTAGGGGTGCAAATCCAGTCTTCCCCACCCCGTGTGCTCTGCGGGTCACCTCCTGGGCCATCCAAGCTGGGCCATGGAGCGCGTCCTGATGGCTGCAGCAGGCTCCTAGGTCAAACTGTGCCTGAAGGACCCCTGGAGTCTGCGTTTGTTCAAGGCGATAATTTGCCTGCTTTGCTTAAGCCTTGGGGTTCAGGTTTTCTCTCTCGTGCTAGATCCACATAGGGGACCCCAGATCCGCAGAGGGGACCACAGCGATCTTCAGGGAGGGATCCTTGCTGAGGTGGGGTCTTTTTTTTTTTTTGACAGGCAGAGTGGACAATGAGAGAGAAAGACAGAGAGAAAGGTCTTCCTTTGCCGTTGGTTCACGCTCCAGTGGCCGCTGTGGCCGGCGCACTGCGCTGATCCGAAGGCAGGAGCCAGGTGCTTCTCCTGGTCTCCATGCGGGTGCAGGGTCCAAGCTCTTGGGCCATCCTCCACTGCATTCCTGGGCCACAGCAGAGAGCTGGCCTGGAAGAGGGGCGACTGGGACAGAATCCAGCACCTCAACTGGGACTATAACCTGGGGTGCCGGCGCCGCAGGTGGAGGATTAGCCTAGTGAGCCACGGTGCTGGCTGAGGGTGGGGGGTGGTCTTGAAAACAAACAATGGTGACACAGAAGGACCGAGGCTAGACATGGAGCCTGATCGGGGAAAGTGCAGGGCCCCATGGCACCGTGGTGCACATGCCCACGCATCCCAGAATCAACGGTGATGAGCTGCAGCGAAACTCGGAGTGAGGGGGCTGGTGACTACGTAGAAAATTCTGGAAGGACACCTCGGACAACTCGCATTCTCCGTGAATGAGCTCAGTGAGCAGAGTGGTCACCGGGCTCCCCAGGCAGGGACCTGTAGCACTGAACTTTGGGTCTCCCAGAAAACCGCCCGGGACGAGGGACACTTCCCAGATGATCCCTCATGAGTCTCCCTTCCGGGGAGAGCCTCACTCTGGATCCAAACCTGCGTCCTCACCCAGCCGGCAGGTGCGAAAGCGCTGAACGTCAGGTCGCAGGTGCCAGAAGCCGCGGTGGGAAAGGACTTTGACCATGCACCGCTTTTGTAGATGGCCGGAGAGAGAGGGCCCCCTGGCGTGCCAGGAAGTGGCTAGGGTCTCCGCGGCCAGGCTGGGACCCCAGCAGGGGCTCCGTGACCCCATCGGGAGCACAGCTCCTCTCTCCCAGCACAGACCCTGCTCTGTGTTTCCAGGATTTCGGCCACGCAGGAAACCCCGGCGTCAGTGCCATCAATGCGACCGCGTCCCTGTTTCCTCCCCCACAGCCTTTGATCGTATGAATGGAGAAGACTCGGCCTCACTCCATGCAGGCTCAAAGTCTGCCTGTTCCCCGCGGCAGCCCCGAGCCCAGGCCCCAGCTCACCAGTAGGCGGAGGCGGCGGCTGCCTTCCTGCGCGCTGTGGGATGAGAGTTTCTGCGACCCTGTGCTGCCAGGAAGGCCAGCGGTTTCTACCTCAGGTCCAGCCCTCCCGGGGCACCTGCTACTGTCCCTAGTGCCTCTGGACGTCAGCCTTGCCCTCTGCTGGGCCATCTCTGAGCTGTGGGGAGGGCTGGCATTGAAGATGCTGCCACACCACACCAGGTACCTGGTTCGAATCCTGGCTCTGGCTCCTTACTCCAGCTTCCTGCTAGTGTGTGCCCTTGCAGCCACAGATGACGGCCAAGCAGCTGAGTTCCTGTTCCCCTTGCAGGAGACCCGGATGGAGCTCCTGGCTCCCAGCTTTGGCCTCAGCCCAGCCCCGCCGCTGCAGGCGTTTGGGGAGTGAGCCAGTGGTTGGAAGCTCTCTCTCTCTTGCTCTCTCAAATACGCAGAAACTTTTGGTAAGGCTGTGAAGTTTCCCCCACTTTCTGAGAAAAATCCTCCACCTGCCCCACACATGTGCCCGAGTGACAGCTGAGTGGACAGCCCACTCTGGAGCCTGGACGCCCCTTCCCCACCTCCATCAGGGGAAGTCCCCGTCTCTCAGGCCCCTGGGGGGGTGTGGGCAGTGCTGAGCGTCATGTCAGGGTGTTCTTAGCATCCAGAGCTTTGGGGAGCCACCAGAGGCCCCCAACCTTCATCCTTGAGTCCTTCCATCCTAAGGTGATACCAACCCAAGCCCAGCCCCACGACAGTGACAGTCTGCTCCCTTGTGTCCGGTTCATCGGCTAGGACTCCAGTGATACACATACACACAGACGCCCATACGTGGGCACTGTCGGGGTCGGAGTCCATCCGTGTGTGGTGTCCCTGTGCAGAGACGGTGCATGGACCCACTCCTCTCCACTACGAAGTTGCAGCCCCGTGTGGGCCTGCAGCGATCGCCACATTAAAGAAAGCAAACTGAGGGGCCGGTGCTTTGGCACAGTGGGCTAAGCCTCTGTCTGTGGCGCCAGCATCCCATATGGGCACTGGTTCAAGTCCCAGCTGCTCCACTTCTGATCCAGCTCTCTGCTATGGCCTGGGAAAGCAGGAGAAGATGGCCCAGGTCCTTGGGCCCCTGCACCTGCATGGGAGACCTGGAAAAGACTCCTGGCTCCTCAGCTCCAGCTGTTGTGGCCATTTGGGGAGTGAACCAGTGGATGGAAGACCTCTCTCTCTCTCTCTCTCTCTCTCTCTCACTCACTCTTCTCTCCCTCCCTCCCTCTGTATCTCTGCCTCTCAAATAAATAACTAAAATTTTAAAAATAAGGAAACTGAAACCTACAATTCCATTTGATAAGGACTAGGACTGGGCTGTGTGGGGACGGACAAGGCACCCAAGGACAGGTGGGGAAGCAGGGGAGAGCGGCCCCCGGGCTGAGGCCACCGAGAGGGCAGGAGCCATCGCTGAGAGAGGGACAGAGGTGTTTCTCGGCGGCCGGCACCATGGGAACAAAGACCCAGAGGCAAAGGACACTCCGCTCCCTGGGACAGGGAGAGACCTGCAGTGGGGGGGGGGGGGACAGCCCAGGGGGAGGATTCCCACGGCGAGGCAGGGCACCCAGGGCCGGCTCCTCCGCCACGCTGGGCACTTGGGCCCTTCCTGCACAGTGACGGGCACTGAGGGGGCTGGGAAGGCTGCCAGCTTCCAGTGCTGTCGCCGTGTGACTGTGGTGGCTCCAACCAGAGAGACTGGCAGAGGCTGCTTGATACTTAGGGCCCCCTGCAGGACACACAGACCCAGCCCCCTGGGCAGGGCTGCGGGCACATCACAGTGACACACCTGCCTGGTCGGGATGGAGACACATTCAGGTCTCAGAAGCGGGGAGAGGGCGGGGTAGAGCCCTGCCACAGCGAGCAGCCATGACACAAAGATGGGTGTGGGCCTGGTCGCCTCCCGGAGAACCCAAACTGGCCACAAACACGGTACGTGGCATCTCAGCCACACTGGCCTGGCCGGGAATGCTCAACTGGCCCAGTGTGTGTTCTGAGTGTCCCTGGGGGTCTGCTGAGCCGTATCCAGCAGCTGCCGGGCCCCTCGGTTCTGGAAACACCGCTGGGCAAACACGCCAAGGAAAAAAAAGTGCCCTTGAGATACATCGTGAACTAGAATGGCCATGTCAGGAGACTATGTCAGGAGGCCACGTCAGGGGGCCATGTCAGGGGGCCATGTCAGGGGGCCACGTCAGGAGACCCCATGCATTGTTGCCGCACAAACAACAAGGCTGGCGTGCCTGCAGCTCCCACGGCCACCCTGGCTGCCAGCAACCCCCTCCATGGGAGAGAGGAAGCTGGCCCCATTCCTGTGCCTCCCACCACGAGGTCTCCCGGCCTGGGGGCCTGCCCAGAGATGGGAGTGATGGCAGCTTCGGGAAGTTGCCTCACCCTTCTGAGCCTTGGTGGTCATATCTGTAAAATGGAAGGGTGCATGGAAGACATGGTAAAATTTCAAAAAGTGTCAGTTAGTGCAATTACTGCTATTAGTCTAATTACGCCGCTCGAAACATGGCATGTAGCCTGCTCTGCCGCAGGCCTGCCCCTCGACCCCGCACCCACCAGACAGACTCGCCCTGGAAGCTGCGTTTCCCGCGGCTGCACCCTGGGCCTAGAGGGGCCACAGCACAGCAGAGCCAAGCCTGGTGTTGCTCCAGAAGAACCCCCTGTCCTGAGGCTGGGCCTCCCCTGCCAGGAAGAGAGGGAAGGGGCAGTGAGGCCTGCGGCCACTTCAGCGGGGCCGAGAGGGGGACGGGGTCGCTAGGCGCACAGTGCCGGCCGTCCTGCCTGAAGCGGGGGGAGGGGGGGTTGAGGCTGGGTTTGGAGACTGAGGGCCCAGGCGCCCCAGCACTCGAGGGCTCATGGGAGACGGTGGTAGAGCAGGAAGGAAGACTGCTCACTCCCAGCCCTGCTGAGGGAAGGCGCCCCGCGGGCCCAGGCAGTACCACGTGGTGTCGCCGATGGCCCCATCGAGCCAAGCCTGGGCCAGCGCTGGGAGCTCTGCTTGGATGCCTCTTCCCGCAAGGCCGCTGGAGCCCATGGAGCCCAGGGTGTTGGGTCGTCCATCGACCCCGGGCTGGCTCCCGGACTGCGTGTGGACCGAGGCCCAGGCTCTGTCCACTCCCCCCAGAGGCTGTCCCTGCCCAGATTCTCCTCCGGGCACAAATCACCTGCCCGCAGATTGTCACCGCAGGGCCTGCCCCCGGCACACAGCAGTTCCATCCTCTGTCACTTGAGTGTGAGCCGCCCTGTGGTCAGCGGAGCCGGAGCTCGAGGGCCTGAGCAGACAACCGCGGGGGAGCCCAGTGGGCCGAGGGCCCCGCGTGTGGGCGTCTGCCGTGGCGCCTGGGCCTCTAGTGGCTGCTCAGGCGGAAGGAGCAGGGCCCGGGGGTGAGAAGGCTGACCCCTGCCCTGGCTCCCCATCTGGAGGAAAGCCTCGCACCCAGCACCGGCTCCAGCTTGGCAGGTGCAGAAGGCGCGAGGGAGCAGGTGTCACCTGGGGCACCTGGGTTTCATTCCTGGCTCTGCTCCCGACTCCAGCTTCCTGCTAATGCAGAGCTGGGGAGGCAGTGGCGGTGGCTCCGGTGACTGGGTTCCTGCCACCCACGGGGCGACTTGGATCGAATCCCTGGTTCCTGGCCTTGTCCAGCTTGTCGTGGGCATGGGGGGAGTGAGCCAACAGATGAGCACCCCACCCCCCTAAAATAAAAAAAGCAGGCCTGGAAACTCAGCTCCTGTGAAGGCGATGCCTCAGCGCGGGCAGGTGTGGCGTGGAAGACAGCCCCATCGCTGTGGGGTAAAGGGACGGGCCAGGGTCTGCTGCCAAGAGCAGAGTCAGGGAAGTCCCTGCTGTGGCAAAGCTGCCGCACAGAACCTGCGGCGGCTGTGAAAGTCCAGTGGGGCTGCTGGGTGTCCCCGCCGGGAGGCACACTACGCCAGTGTCAGAACCACGCCGGCTGACGCTCCCACCCGTGTGGTGCCCCGGATGCCCTGACACCCCTGAGCCTCCCTAAAGGGCCACAAGATGAGCAGTCACACACCCCAGGAACTCCCTGTCCTGCCCCAGAAGACCCCCCCGGAGCCCCTGTGGCTCCAGCTCACTTGCAGGGTGGCCGTGAACCTCCAGGACTGGGCGCGCCCCAGAGCGCACCCACGCTCCCTCTGGGCCAGAACTGACTTCCACTTGCTGAAACTTCTCAGCCCTCACCGCCCTTCGTCCACACCTCATCCTCGAGCTCCTCTGTGCTTGGAGGCTAGAGCCTGGGCCCCGGCCCCTTCTGCACTTGCGCTGGGCTGTAGGCACCGTGATTAAGCTGCGAACGGAGACTTCCGCATTGTCCCGGAACTGGTTCTCGCCCAGGGCGCCCCGTGCCACCCTCTACCCCACAGACCTGCAGGCACCAAATTCAAACCTGAGACCTGGCTGGAACCAGGGCTAGCAGCCAGCACCCAGTTAATCCGCACAGCAAACGGATGAGGGGGGACTACTGACCCCCTTTGCAGATGGGAAAAGTAAGGCTCACAATCTGAGTTATGTAGGGAGAGGCTCGACAGATACAAATGAAAAAAGTCGGGCTCGTGAACCACTAGGAATCAAGACGCAGAGAGATTTGGGGGGAGGCGTCTGCATGAAGGGCAGGAACCACTCCATCCGGAGTGTGTCCTCGCCTGTGAGTGTGCATGTGTGCGTTTCGTTTGTTCGTTACTGTTTCCTCTCCTCTGGAACAGAGCAGTAAACATTTCCCCGTGGTAAGGCGAACCCGCCGGCCACCTCTGCTGTCTGCCAGAGCTGGGAGCGGGGAGGTGGATCACACGCCCCAGGGCCGCAGGGAAGAAGTGCGCCCTCCCTGAACCGGCTAATGGCGATAATTACACACCGTAAACAGTCTCGGATGCAATTACGGCGGGAGGCCCAGGGCTGGGGCGCGCTCCCTGTTGAGACTGGCATCGTGGGACGGTGGGGGCTGCAGCCTCCTCCCCCCACCCCAGACACCTGGGCCCTCTGCGGTCTCCCAGTTCAAAGCCTGCCTCCCAGTGGGAGCTGCGTTCTGGCTGGATGCCTGGCTGGGCAGAGGGATGGGCCCTGCCTCCCAGCTTACACCGAGAGACATGCAGCCGGGGACCCCGGGCCCAGGGGCGAGCCTCACCACGGGAGAGAGGTGGGGCTGCTCCTTGGAGACAAGAGTCCCACTGGGCGTGAATCCACCCTGGCCTCTTCCCCTGCCCCAAACAGCTCCGTCCCCCTGGAGTCCACTTGATGCCCCCGTGCCTCTCTGACCTACAGCCCTTCTGTTTGCGAGTTCACTGATTCCACAAACGTCCACTGGGCGCCTCCATGAACAAGGACAATCAAGGCTGCCGTCCAAGGGTCTCCATCGCCACACCTGGCCCCTGCAGCAAGCCCTCACCACCTCCTCCCGGTCCCCAGGGGTCCTCTTCAGCCCCTCTAAGGTAAGGCCGGAAAACCCGGGTCTAGCCAGCTCCCTCCTATGCCTGCGGACCCCCCAGGAGCAGCATGCTGGCCTCGTGCGAGACCAAGTCCTGGCAGCCCCTGCCCGGTGAGGCCCCATGGCTGTGCCACGCCCCACCTCTCCCCTCCCTTGTGTTCTGAGCTCCAGGCACTGGGCCTTCTCTCGGTCTCCCTGCCTCTGAGCCTTTGCACACGCTGTTCCCCATCACAGATGAGCTCTCCTCCTCGCCTTCTCTTGCCCTGGAAACTTCAGCTTGAGTCCAGTTTGAACAGGAAGCCTCCTCTGTCTTGAGCCAAGCACCCCAATGCAGTATACTGTACCGAGTGTCCCGGATGTGCCTCCTGGTAGGTAAATATTTGCAATTACTTGCTCAGTGTCTGTCTCCTGACAATTTTTCCAAGTCCCCCGCTAGCAGGCCCTTCCTGGCTTGCTCATTGCTGCGTCTCCAGCGCCCTGCCCGTGGTGGGTTTCCTCGTGACTGAAGGAACGAGTGAGCAGGTGAATGAGGGAGTCAGCGGACAAGGAGCAGAGGCGACATTGGTTTCCTTTCTGCTTCCTGGTGACCCACGTTGAGCCTTCTGTTCCTTTTCGGCTTCGTTCTTGTCACTGTTCCTCCTGTCCTTTGGTTCCCAGGACCCTCGGGGTTCAGGGTTGTGGGGAGGAAGGACGGCTACCAGTCATTTGCTGCTCCTCCCATGGAGCGGTCAAGTCCAGATCCCCCTGAATCCTGGCTGAGGGGCGACTGACCTGGCCCATCGAGCCGGTGGAACAAAGGGGCCACCTGCACCAGGTCCGCCAGTTCTTGCCTTCAGCGGGGTGTCAGGGGGGCGTCAGTTCTGCCTCCATCCTCCCCGAGCACGGGTGGGGCTGTGAGGCTGCCACGCTCCGGGGAAGCCCACACCCAAGCAAGCCATCATTGAACTATGCGGAGGAAGGGGAGAGAGAGCGAGAGAGACTCAATGGCTTCTGATTGCCGTCTTCCCAGCTGAGTTCTCAGATGCCTGCTGCCCCGGCTGAACACTGCTCACCCATCCCACAAGGCTGTGACCCAGCACAGCGGGGAGCAGCCGCCTTCAGGGGCGATGCTTGGAGAACGGGTTTTCCTCGGCTTTGGCGGAGAAGACGACGCTCTGAGACATCACACAATGCCCATCCCCCCCCCCCCCCCCCGCACTTGCAAGTCTCCCACAGCACTCCGTGGCTAAAGACAAACAGACGGCTGCAGATCTGTGGGTTTCTGACTTGGGGGCAGGAGCATTCCTTTGGTTTTTGTGTTTTGGAGAGTCTGTCCTCGCGGTCTTTCATTTTTCCAAAACAGACTGGCAGTTGGTTTTCATTATCCGTGTGACTGCTGGAAAATTCTAATCCCTCATGCAGGACCTGTATTTTAAGATTGTCAGTCAAGGGAGCTAGGAAGAAAACAATATCCAGATAGAACAAAGCATTCCAGAATGTGTGTGGGGGAGAGAGGAGAGTGCCCCGTCTCCGGCCACGACGTCATACCGCCCAGGGTCTCAGCCTCCTGTTCCCCGGGAGCTGGCGCATGCGGAGCCACAGCCGGAGGTGGACACTGGTGCATGCAGAGCCACAGCCGGAGGTGGACACTGGCGCAGGCGGAGCCACAGCCGGAGGTGGACACTGGTGCAGGCAGAGCCACAGCCGGAGGTGGACACTGGTGCAGGCGGAGCCACAGCCGGAGGTGGACACTGGTGCATGCAGAGCCACAGCCGGAGGTGGACACTGGCGCAGGCGGAGCCACAGCCGGAGGTGGACACTGGTGCAGGCGGAGCCACAGCCGGAGGTGGACGCTGGCGCAGGCGGAGCCACAGCCGGAGGTAGACACTGGTGCAGGCGGAGTCAGCTGGCCGTGGACATGGACTCATCTGAGGTCTGGAGGCACCGTCTGCCCTGCCCGAGCTGAGGGCCCCGTCTCGCCCGCTCGTCTGTTGTGGTGTGCTTGCTGGCTGAACGCAGGTGGACCCTGCCTGTCTGTGGGTCTTGTCTCCGGGCGGAAATGCATGTGGTGCCCGAGCCGGGCCGTTTCATGGTGATACTGTGCACGCGGCAGGTGGATGGGCCACTCGCACAAAGCACGGGGTCTCCCGTCAGAGCCTATCCCAGACAGAGGGCCTGGGAGGCTCTGTGCCACCTTCACGACGCGTGGAGCAGGAGCGCGCCAGAGATTCGGGCAGGTTTACCTGGAGCGGGAGCAGCTGTTTCCTTGGGGGGGGGGGGGGGGGACTGGCTCCTGGGTTGGTAAAAATGACAAAGGGAAGAAGAGAGGGGAGGAGGGACTGTAGGGAGGAGGGAGGGGCTAAGTGGGAGGGTTTGGGTGAATCCCAAAGCCAGAATGGGGCTGCCGGGGAAGATGAGGAGCTAGAGCGACCGCCAGAGTGGCCCCGGCGTGGAGCGTGGGAAACCAGAGAACCAAACGGAACACTCAGGGTTGGTGTGGTCAGGGAGCCGGAGGGCTGGCCCGGCTGCAGGTCAGCGGTCCACACGCCGCGCTCCACCCCGAGGCCCAGGCCTGCTCTTCAAATCCTGCAGCGGCTCCTCAACGCTCTCGTGGGAGACCGAGCCCTCCCGAGCTCCCTCCTGCCGCCCTGGCTTGGCCGATTTCCTTGACTTTCAGGAAGGCTTCTGGCTTTCTCCGCTCAGACGCACCAGGCTTCTTTCCCTGCTCGCTCCTGCCTCGGTGTCTGCACACACGGATCTGGCTTCTCGCTCTCCCAACCTAATCAGCAGCTCCTTGTCCTCTACCTGCTGGTCAGTCTTATTCTGCTCAGAGACGTCCCTTGAACCCTCTGGGTTCTCAGCTCTCCCAGCCCCATGAGTTTCTCCCCTGGACCCCAATCCCGAGTTAGCGTCGGTAAGAGGTGCTTCCCTCGAGGGAGGGGTAGCTCTGTAGGAAGCAGCTAGAAATGCTGTTGGAGGAGTGGGCGCTGTCACTCACCGAGGTGCCGAGGGACGCCTGGGGCTCTGTCCTGGTTTGCTTTAGACTCAGCGGGAGTGACCCAGACAGCCCCTGGGGAAAGGGCCAGTTATATCGGACTTGTCCTCCACGAGGGAGCCGAAGATTTGGATCTAATTTATGCTACCACCAAGGCCACAGGCTTAAAGGCCCCCAGAAAAGCCCGCCCTTCCCTCTCATTCATTGTGAACGACACTGATTTGCCCAAGCCCAGAGCAGGCTGCGGCTCCGCTGACCCCTACCTCACGCCAAACACAGACAAGCAATTCTGAGAGTGTGAATCTAAATGCCGCGGATCAAACTGTCAGATTTTGTGATGCTAGCAAAGGAAATTCCATTTCTGACCCTGTGATAGGCAAGGAGTTCCTAAGCGGATGCTTAACACATTGATTGAGATGGAAAAGACGGCCCAATTGGACCATCTGATCGCTAACAGCTTCGGCCCCCCGAAGGAAACCACCAAGAAGGTAATAGAAGGCCACAGAGTGGGAGCAAATATTTGCAATCTAGACAGTCAACAACAGGCTCGTAGCTAGAGAATTGTAAAGAGCTCCTATGAACCCTTAAGAAAAAGACGGAGAACCCCATGGAAGATGGACAAGGGACTGGGAAGGGTGACCCACGCAGGAGGGTCTTTCAACAACCCGTGGACGTGTGGAGAGCGTCTCCCCTTTCGTCACTGGGGCACTGCACATCAAAGTTACAGGAAGACGCCACACGCACCTGCCAGAATTGCCGAAATTCAAAACTCAGGTAGCAAGTGCTGAGCGTGGGTTACCACGAGCAGCGTGAGTGGAAGCGGCTCAACCCCGGGGGCGCGCTGGGGCAGCACCTCATAAAGCTGGGCCCATCCGTTCTGTGGCGGGGGGGCAGGCCTCGCAGCCCGGACACAGCCACAAAGGCGTGTACCAGCACGGCCACAGCGGCCACGGCCACGAACATCCACCCACGGCAGGGACACGCGTGGTGCATTCCGTAGGGTGCAGGGAGCGCCACAGAGAAGGGAATAAGTGAGAGCTCCATGCTTGCCCCTAGGCCTGTGCCGTGGAGTTGTGCAAGAGATGCCAGACATGGGAGGCTGTGCACAGCATGGCCCCGTGGTGCCCGGTCCGAGAGGAGACCCCGCCCATCTCCAGGACATCTGGGGTAGGGACAGGGAGGGGGCTGCTCACGTGGAGGGCGGCTGGCGCTGTGATCTCTTGGCAGAGATCCGCAGAGCTGAACACCTGTGGCTTGTGCACGACTCTGAACGTGAGCTGACTTCTGTGAACGTTGGCCCAGAACACGAGCGGAAGGCAGCCAGACCCTCGCCCTCCTCATGGTGCCGGAGAGCGCTTCTGACCCGTCCATGCCTGGCAGCTGTGGCCGTGAGGCTCGGGGTATCTGTGCCTCCGCTCTCTCGTCTGTGAGAGGCAGGCAGTAAGGGTGGCGGGGGCCAGCACTGGCTGCCACAGGGGCTGAGACGATATCTACAGAGCGAGGGCAAGCGAGCGGCAGCCCGGACTCGCACCCGGATCTCCTGACGGCAGGGTGGTCCCCACGGGTCAGCCGCCTCCGGCCAACGTTCGGACCTGGTCTTGCTCTCCCTCTGGCTGGGGCTTGGCCGCGGCAGGTATTTAGAATATCCAGCAAACGATGGGCAGGGAGTCAGGGGACCTTTGAGGCAGAGCCACTCGGAGCACAGGTGGGCGAGGAAGCAAGGGTCCCAGAGACTGATGGTTTCGGGTCCTGGGGTAGCGGTGGGGCCACTGGCCTGAGGCTCCCGGCTCCCCCCACAGCACCTCCCTGGGGAGCAGACCTGTGGCGCCTGGGCCCCTGAGCACACCCAAGTCACGGCACGGAAAACGGGAGGCACGGGAGAAGGAGACCCCTGAACCTTCCAGAATTTCTGCTGCCGGCGTGGGCTGTAAGGACATACGGGGACCGCCAAAAGCCAGGAACAGCGTCGTCCCCCGAAGGCCTCGGACGTGTTGCGGAAGTCGCCCCTCCCCGTCCGGGGGCAGCCCCCCACTCCCCTTCCTGCCACGTCCCCACCCAGCAGCGGGCAGCGCCCAGATGGCAGCAGGGGCAGGAGGCCAGGACGCAGGCTCCCGCCCAGGGGGCCCTGGAGCCCGCCGGGAATGCACCCCCCCCCCCAGGGGTAGGCGGGGAGGCCAGAAGTGTCAGTGTTTTAGAGGGAAATTTTAATTAGTATGCAAATTCGGCTGGCGGTGCTGAAATGTCACTCGCTAAGTAAATGCTGCTATTTGTCTGATCCCGCCCTGCCAAGGTGCCCCGTGGGTGTCCCGTGTGTGATTGTAGCGTCGCAAAAACAAGACGGTATCCTCGCTCGGCTCAGGGCCCCGCCGCCCGCCGTGTGCCTGGAAGCCTCCAGGCGGCCGCCACCGGCTCTGGCCGCTGCACACGTGGCCTCTCCTTCCTGCCCCCCGAGGTGGGCTGCGGGGCTGCCAGGGAGACCCTCCTGCCCCTGGCCAGCAGCCCACCCCCCACACCCACCAGAGCACATCCCAGGGGTCCTGAGGAGGACACATGAGTGCCCGAGCCCTGTCAGAAAACCCACGTGACCCAGCCCAGAGGAAGGAGGGCGGATCACAGGGGCCACGCCTTCCTCAGTGCCAGGGTGATGGGTCCCAGGAGAGCACCGAGCAGCCTTCGCTGGGTTGGGATCCCCTCCCCTGTTGCGATCACGGCACAGTTTGAACGGTCGTTACAACTTGCAGAACCGTCATACATGTGTGCATGTATGTGTACTTGCACGGCACATGTGTGTATGTGTTCAATGCATGTCAAGCATTGTGTGCATGCATGTCACATATGCACTCGTGCATGTATGTGTATTATGTCGTGTGTGTGCATGTCACATGTGCATGTGTGTGTCACACGTGTGGGCACACGGCCCCAGCCCCACCCAGCCCACTGCTCACTCAGCTCCCACCCTCGTCTAGACAGTGACTCTGCCAGCCCCAGCTGGGTCTCAGCCGCTTGAGTGCATGCATGCATACGTGTTGCAGGCATGTGTGCCTCAGGAGGCCTTGGGGCATGCATGTGCACACATGTGTTGGGGGAATTCTGATAATCCCACTTTGCTGGAGACACCACCCCCTCCCGTGCCCGACCTGCCCTCCTCTGCCTGACCCCGTGCAGCAGTGGTAGGAACATGGCTTGGCGGGCAGCCCTGAGGCCTGGGAGGCACTGGGTGGCAGTGCCCGCATGGGAGTCAGTTCTCAAGTTGGCCCTGCCGCTGGCCGGCTGAGACCACAACCACTGAATCGCTGGCCCCCAGGGCTGCTCCCCGACCCCCTTCTTTCCAGGTCGAGTGATGCTGCCAGCACCCAGGTGGCCACACCGCTGGCCGGGGCATCCCCTGGGGAAGCAGAGAGGCCAGAGCAGGCAGGAGTGGAGTTCAGGCCGAGCAGCAGCTGCCGGGGAGCCAACTGGGCTGCGAACACCCGCCTCCGGCTCCTGGCATCCCCTGGTGAAACCCAAGCCGACTGGCAATGCGGCACCCTTCCCCTCGCTCCATCACGCTCTGCCCTCTGCGGGGACGAGGAAACACGGGGGCGAGGCGTGCGGGCGTCTCTAAGGACTCCTCTCTCTGTCCTGCCACGGCCGTTAGCAGATGCAGGCTGCAGACCCGCTGTGCACCAACCCAGGCTCAGCGCTGGGGCTGAGCAGCCATAGGTGGAGCCCACGGTTTTTGTGGAGACAGTTGGGACGGAGGCCGGGACGGGCTTCTAAGGAAGGAACTCGGAGAGCAGAGACGGACAGGAGGGCGGGGAAACCCCAGAAGGCCACCAGACCTCTCCCAGCCTCTGCCGAGCACCGGGCTGGGGGGAGATCAGTGATCCCGACGCCAGGGCCCAGGGCCTGTCCTCTCTGCACATCCTGACCTCAGCCGCCGGGGGTGGCTCTGCCCAGGCACTCTTCTCTGTTCTCCGCCTCGGAGCCTTCTGGGAGCAGGAAGCCCCTCAGCTGCACCTGGGTGCAAGCCAGAAGCATGGAGGGGGAACAGGTAACAGCAGTGGAGACTGCTTCCCACCAGGCCCTGCACAGCCCCAGCCTGTGGGCCACCAAACGGAGCCCAAACAGAGCCCCGGCTGAGGGGAGAGCCTTGCCACGTGAGAGCAAAGGAAGGAAAGTAGCCAGCGTCCGTGCTGGCCCCAGTGAGCGTCACAGCGCCCTCCTGGCTGCCTCTGCTCCCCAGTCCTTCGCCTGCCTCCCAGGGGTCCCAAGGTGAATGCCCGGGTTCAAGGCTTCTAGCCTGTAAAGCTGCACACGCGTACACGGGGCCTTGGGGCCTGGAGGGACTAGGAGGAACTGGGGTTTTGTCCCCTGGAACGGGGGACCCGGCTTCTCCTCCTCTAGGGGCCCCCTGCCTGCTGTGGCCACCCTACAAGGCGCCCTCTGGCCCAGCAGGTGGATTTGCGCTGGGCATTATAAAGAAGACACATGGGGACAAGGACCGGGCGGGTGTCTGGCTGTGCCTGGGGATCACCTGGGCGCCTCTGATGCTCCAGTGAGGCCAGTGTGCACCTCACAAGGCTGGGTAAGCCGGGGGACAGTGGCCTGACCTGGCCCCGGTGGACCCCTCCCATGGGGGCTGCCTCTGAAGCTCTGAGAGCTGGTGGGCAGTGCCGGTCACCTGGGGCCACCTCTGGGCCAAGCAAAGGGGAGCACGGGACTTGGCCTGCCCTGGGTCTCCATCGCTGGCTGGCTAAGGACTGGGCTGACCGGCAAGAGAGGAGCCTCTCTCTCCACAAACATGGGGCCTGGGAAATGGGCACACAGGGGTTCGCAGGTGCGGTCAGTTCACCTCAGCCTCCCCAGCCTGTGGACCAGGGCTCCATTCACCCGTGCACACTCACGGCCAGCTGCACGGGCGCATGGTGGAGGGGCGGAGCATCCACCCACTCCCCGGGGGCCCTGTGGGAGGGCCGAGTCTCCTCCCCTCTGGGAGTCTGGGGGTGGGGGAGGGTGAAGGACCGGACGCCATGCCGATGCCTTGATGCTAGGGCTCCTTAAAGATGCGCTGCAGGGAAAGGCGGCCTCGTCCCCTAAGCAATGCTGAAGGCAGAGCTCGGCGCCTGGCCCAGCCTGAGAGGGGACAGGTGGCCACAGGGGCGTCACACCTGGCGGAGGGAAGGCCACCTCGCTCTTGTCCCTTTGCTTCCCTGCTGGACCGGGAGGGTGGAGCACAGGGCTGCCATCTGTGCCCTCGGCTCCAGGTCACATTCTGGGCTCACTGAACGCCACGGTGCACCCGGCTTTGCCAGCTCCCCGGAGCTTGGGAAACGGCTCCTGCTCCTGCCCCTCCGCATCCTGCCCGGCCACCTCGGCAGGTCTCCGGGACCCGCTCGCCCACGTCCACCTCCCCGTCCCTGCCCCGCCCTGGCCACTGCCGGCCTCCTGGGCAACCGCCGTGGCATCGCCCTGCTCCACCCCACCTCACACAACCCACGCTCCATGCAGAAGCCAGGAAGGCCCCGCAGGAGGTACCTCTGTGCTCTCTCTTGCCTGCCAGCCCCCAGGGCGCCCACACTCCCAGCCAGCCCAGCTCCTTGGCCTGTCCCACTCCAGTGTGCGTGCGGCCTTCAGGCCCCATAGGGGGGGTCTCCCACCCTGGTCAGGCACCCCAGCTCCTGGCTCCTCGTGCTGGCTCTGAGATCCCCGAGGGGAAGGGCAGCGTCTGTGTTCTCCCCATGGCAGCGGCTCGCAGAGCCCTGATGCTGGCGCTCTGCTGGATCTGTTCAATCGGAGCTGATAGTTCATGTCGCTCGGGGTGTATTCCTGTCCCACACTGCCCTGAGCAGCGCCAAGTGCTGGCCGCCTCACTGCCTCCATGCAACCGGCTGTGCGGCTGTGTGGAGGACAAGTTTAAGGCCTACTGAACGCACAGGGAAGTTGAGGCCTAGCGCGTCACCTGCCCCGCAACCCACAGCCAGCGAGCGGCAGGGCTGGGGATCAATTCCAGGCTGAGGGGCTCGGGGAGCCGTGCTCACAACCCCAGCTGCACTGTCACCCCTCAGAACGAACAAGTGGACAATTGAATGAATGCCTGAGGCCCGGGCAGCAGAGGGCTCCAGGCTCACCCTGACTCGCCGTGAGCCTGGGCCAGCGCCACCGTTCTCTGGGCCTCAGTGTCCCCTGGAGAGTGCCGGAGCCCCCTCTGGGGTTACCCTCAGCTTCCCTACCACGCTGTCTCTTGGCGACCAGCCCGTTTCAGCCCCCTGGGGCTGGTTGCTTCCAAACCGAGACCCCAGTCGGGTAGGTGCCCGTACCCCTGGCCTTTGCTGGCTTCCCAGGCCGTGACGTTTGTGTAGCAGATGGTGCCGGCAGCCTGAGTCCCAGCAGAGGCAGGAAGTGGGTTGGAGAAAGGCCAAGCTCTGCTTCTCGGCTGTCCGGAGCCTCCGCTCAGCGCTGCTGTCGCGTTCCAGGCCAGCGTTGCTTTCCGGGCAGCCCAGAGAGCCACACCAAGTATTCGTGACATCAATGCACCGGCCAGCATTTCAAACCCCTGCGCTGGGGCCCGTGCGCTTCTGCGGACGATGGCGCCACGGCAAAGCGCGGGTCCTGCGGGACGTGAGAGCACCATACGTGGTCCCTCGGGGCCCTGTGTAGCCGGTGCCTTGGGGACATTCAGCCGCTGGTGGTGGCAGGACCGTCCTCAGGGCGGCTTCTGATGGATTCATTCCCCTCCCCCAGCAGGAACCTTCTGGAGAACGTTCTATAGACAGTGTGGAGAGAACTCAGGTCTGTCCTGGCCCCCAGGACACAAGATGGCCTTTCGCGTCTCAGCCCGGGGGTGTACAGGCCCCGGGATATAAAACCCACACGGGTGCTCTCTGGGGCCCCTCAGTGGCAGTGGAAGGGGACACACGTAATCGAGGCGCCTCCTGCCCGGGGGCTCGCTCCGCCTTGGGGCTTCTGCTGTCCGTCGGCTCACTGTGACGTGCTGTGTGCGAGGGTTCTGCCTGTGAACTCACAGCCGGCGGTGACCAGTGCACCAAGCACCTGCGTTGCCTGAGAGCTCAAGTGCTCAAGTCTGTCTGGCCCAGGGCTCTTTAGCCCTCGGGCTTCCTTCCAAGGCACCTGCACAGGGCGGGCGCGGGGAGCTCGCGTCCCCCTTCCCCTGAACGTGGGCTTTTCCTCAGCACCAAGTCTGACGAGGAGTGTCCTGTGCGAAACGTGCGTGCTTGGAGAAGCTGTGCAGAGAACTAACCTAACCAGGCCTAACCAGGCCTAACCAGGCCTAACCAGGCTCACCTTTCACGAGTTCCTTCACGGAACAGAATCAACGTTGGCGAAACCAAGGCTGCACCAAGGCCCTGAGCTTTTCTCCAGCCTGAGGTGTGAACTCCTGGCCCGGAGGAGAGAGCCGCACCTACTCCCTTAGGTTAGGAGGAGGGGCCCTGCCAGTCCAACCAACTTCCTCTTCCTCCCTCCCTCCCTTCCTTCCTTCCTTCCTTCCTTCCTTCCTTCCTTCCTTCCTTCCTTCCTTAAAGAGTTACACAGCGAGAGGAGAAGCAGAGAGAGAGAGAGAGAGAGAGAGAGAGAGAGAGGTCTTCCATCTGCTGGTTCACTCCCCAAATGGCCGCAACGGCTGGAGCTGCACCGATCCGAAGCCAGGAGCCAGGAGCTTCTTCCAGGTCTCCCACGTGGGTGCAGGGGCCCAAGCACTTGGGCCATCCTCCACTGCTTTCCCAGGCCACAGCAGAGAGCTGGATCAGAAGTGGAGCAGCAGGGACTAGAATCAGCGTCCACATGGGCACATAGACCAGGGCATTAACCCACTGTGCCACAGCGCCGGCCCCACCAACCAACAACAGAATTCCAAGGCAGTGGCACTGTGTTCCCAAGAATTGGGTGTGGCTGGGTTGAAACGGGCCTTAGTGATTCTAGTAACTAACCAGAGCCTATTATTTAGATCACCTTTGAATTTGAAAAAAGGAAATAATGTTATTGAACTGAGGAGCGTTACTACAAGGCCAGGGACAAGACCTTCCAAATAAAAGTACTAAAACGATAGAGCCCCTCTTCAGCCCTTGTGGGTGTCACACACCTGGGAGCTCTGGGCGGGGGAAGGAGGTCCTCCCCTTGGGCTGTGTCTGTTGCTGTCAGTTGGGGCAGGGGTCGCCCCGCCGACTTTGTGAGCTGACTTTGTGGGGTAATGCCGTCACCGTCTCGAAGCCAGGGCAGGGGTCAAGGCTGGACAGTGCAAGGTTTGAGCTTAGGTCAGGGTCTCCCTTAGCAGTGGGCAGTGTCTCCAGCCTCTGGACATCTGCAAAGTGAGAGCATCAGAATGGCCCCTTCACATGTCCATGCACGTACACATGAGCACACACAAGCACACACGCACACACACGCACACACACGCACACACATACGTGCACACATACGCACACACGCAGGCACACGCACATACGTGCACACACACGCACACATACACACACACACACACACACACACGCACACACACACACACCCTCCACAGGCAGCCAGAAGCACAGGTGCATGGGGCATGTACGCGTGTGCACACAGGGGTCGGGGGACAGGGGTGCGGAGGCCTCTTCTGCACAGGGTCACCATGGAGACTGAGGAGGGTTCATCCCTGTGTGGGGGCCACTGCCGTCTCCCCCATCATCATCGCATGGGGTGCGGGCGGCGCTGTGCCATGCTCTTTCTCAGATGAACTCAGAGAGGTTGGACGTCTTGCCTCAGGACACACAGCCAGCGAGCGGAGCGTGAGGCCCAGGCCGAGGCTGAGTGATGGCAGCAACAGAGCCTGGAGCCCCTGAGCGGGTCCTCCTTTGCAGTCAGGTTCCTGACTCAGGTCAATAAATCATGTGGGCATTTAGAATTTTTCAATCAGTTTCAAGCAGAAGCCCTGGGAAGATGGGGTGCCTCCCGACCCCAGAGGTGAATGATACTGGCGTGGCGCAGGCGGGGCGGCTCAGGGAACAAGGGGTTAAGGAGACAGATGCCCGTGGGCCCCCCTGCGCCTTCCCCTCTGCCCCGCGCCTGATTTACACACGCAGACATACGGGGCGGCTCTGCCAGACGAAATAGCTGCCTAATACCTTCCTCATGTTGCGTAACGGCCCTGCAGCCTCACGGGGCACCCCAGGGAGGCCCTGTGAGCCGAGCGAGAGGGCCGAGTGCGGCTGGGGACCACACCTGGCCTTGAGCTTTCCAGAGCATCCTAGGGACTGGAACCCAGCAAGCCCCAGGGGATCTGCAAAGGAAATGGGGGAGGGGTGCAGACAGGAGCCGCTCCGTCCCTTTAAGAGCAGAAGCGAGCTGTCCTCTGAGGTCGCCTGTCCAGGTACCATCGGCAGGGCCCCGTGCCTCCTGTCCGCAGGGGCAGCCCAGGGCCTGGCCCTCAGCCTGACCAACGGGAAATCTGTAACCCTGAAGCGTGCACACTCAGTCCAGCTCCTACCTCAGCCCCTGTTTTCTGCATGTGGTCTCCTCCCTCCCTCCCTCCCTCCCCTCTTCCTTCCTTTCTAAGAACATCAGGTCAGGGCTGCTCTCTGGACCTCAAAGTGCCCATGAAAGCCACGAGGAGGGGAACCCCATTGAAATGCAGGTCTTGGGCCAGTGCCACGTGCGGCTCACTTGGCTAATCCTCTAGAGGCCCGCGGTGTCAGCACACCGGGTTCTAGTCCCAATCGGGGTGCCAGATTCTGTCCCGGTTGCTCCTCTTCCAGTCCAGCTCTCTGCTGTGGCCCAGGAGTGCAGTGGAGGATGGCCCAAGTGCTTGGACCCTGCACCTGCATGGGAGACCAGGAGAAGCACCTGGCTCCTGGCTTCGGATAGGCACAACACGCCGGCCATAGCGGCCACTTGGCGGGTGAACCAACGGAAAAGGAAGATCTTTCTCTCTGTCTCTCTGTCTCTCTCACTGTCTAACTCTGCCTGTCAAAAAAAATGCAGGTCTTGAGCCTGCAGATCTGTGGTGAGGCCCTGCATTCTGTAAGTCCCACGGCTCCCAGGCCGTGCAGTGCCGATGCCACTGGCGCGGGGACCACACTGGCAGAAGCAAGTAAGGAGGGTACACTGGTGACCGTGTGTGGCTTCTGTGTGCAGACCCAGACCCAGAGGGTGGCTCTTCCGTGTTTGGAGGCTGGGCCAGGACTGGGTCCTAGAGGGGGGCTGGGGAGGGGATTGGCTTTGGGGACAGAGACCTGGGGCTGCCTCTGCCCATGGTGACATCCTTCAGGCCCAGGGACCCACAGGGCTGAGGCTGAGCCCTGAGGCCCAGCTGCCACTGACAGCGCCACTGGGATGGGGGGGGGTGCTTTTTCATTTTCCCTGCACCTTCCCTCAGCCCAGCTCTGCCCTGGCGGTGTCCAACGTGGGCCCTTCCGGGGTGTCCCTCACCCCCCTACACCTCCCACCCCGTTGTTCAGCCACTGAGCCAAATGGTGGAGCAAGCGGTGTGGCTCGGCGTGGCTCAGGCAGCCAGCAGGCGGGCCGGGCGCATGGCTACTGCCTAAAGGCTTTGCTGGTCTTCGATCATTGCAGACTTGCCGGAACCTGACCGGCCCGGGTTCACCAGCGGTTACTCTTCCTCCTTGCATCACCATCCGCATTGTCGCAGCCTCTGTCTCTGCGACTCCATCTCCCCCTGCGTGCCTGTGTCGATTTTTCTAACAGAGTGTTGGCTCCCCCGGCGGTACAAAGAGGGCTCGAGCCAGTCTCCTCTTAGGGTCCAGAGAGCTCACAGCCGACCCTTGCACCCCCGTCTCTGCGCCCACCCTGGCGCTGTGGGCCCAGCTCGCTGACAAAGCAAAGGAGGAGAAACACAGAGTGGCCCGATTCGCTGCGCATCTGTTGCAAGTTTTCTCGTTCACGGTCATGAAGAAGAAAGGAGCGGGAGGCACCAGCCTGCTCAGACCACGTTCAGGCTCTGAGGCGAAGCCGGCTGGTGTCAAGGGAAACAGACCACAGACCAGGGTGGAGCTCCCCCTGCCCACGACCAGAGCACCCCCTGGGGCAAGCAGGGGCAGGAGGGGCTGCCACAGGGTCAAGGTGGACAGCAGTTGTGTGGAGAAGAGGCGTTCCCGGGTCACTCCCGGCCGCCTGAGTGTGACCACTGCTGTGCACCGCCAGGAACCACACGTGCAACCCGGAGCCACACTGGCGACCGGGAGCCTGCACACTCTCCGGCTGGAGTCTGCTGTGTTTGGCCGGGTTGAATGCGCACTTGGAAAAAATAAAAGGAAAAGGCCCGGGCGGATGGGGCTGGAGCGAGTCCCCGGCAGCCGAGGCGCCGGCTGCAGCCCAGGCCTCGTGGAGTCTTGCGTGAAATCTTGCAGGCAACGTAAACAGAGCCGCGGCCAGGCTCGCACCAGAAACACTCAATAATAAAACACAGCTGTCGGCCCTGGCACTTCCCAGCCAGGCTCTGTCGTCGCTGCCGCTAGAAATGCTGACGGAGACAAAACCAGCCGGACCCGAGCCAGCTCTCCTCTCCTCCCCACCCCACCCGGGAGGAGGGTTTCTGGGAGCTGCTGGCTAAATGTTCACTTCAGACCTGAGCCATGCAGAGGGATAATCGAAGCCAGAGCTGCTTCCTGGAAACGCGTGCGGACCAAATGTGTGCGAGGGACCCTGGTGGGGCCTGGCCAGGATCCCCGCTTTGATTCGAAATCCGGGTCTCAATCATTAGCATGGCCTCGGGTCCCGCGGCTCGGGTGGGTGACCGGGCAGCAGGCTCAGTGCCCCTGTGCACGCTGGCCGAGGCGGCTGGACCCGCCTGGCTGGGGCTGGGGATTAATACATCTTGCAATCGGGACGTGCAAGGAGAGAGACCCAGAGTGGGCAAGCAGAAACATCTGGAGCCTCTGGCCCGAGGCAGCCACTCCCGGGGGTCCCGGGATAGTGGCAGGAATTTCGGTAATAAAAGCCGAACTTTACGAGGGGCGGGGGAGGGGGGAGGAAGCCAAGAGCGCAAGCTTTATGTGACTCTGTTCCCAGATTCTCCCCTGGGGACGGCTCACAGTTCACGCCCACGCACCGGGCCCAGGGTGCGGGCTGTGGGGGTGGAAGAAGCTGAGGGGGGAATGGGAGTGAGGACGGGCCCAGGGCGGGGGGGGGGGCGCAAGGGAATGTGGGAAGCAGGCAGGGGCCGCCTGGGGCCCAGGGAATATTAGGGGTTTTGAGCCCAGAAGGTAGATTTATTCAAACCTCTGTGCCCAAAAGTAAAAATAAAAATAAAAAGATGAACTCAAAAAAAAAAAAAAAAAACAGAAAGCACAGGCATGTTGGTGAAGCGCGGGGAAGTCTGGCCTTGACTGACAGGGACTTGGAAGACTTTGCGGAGTCTGGGTATTGAGGGATGTATAGGAGTTTTCCCGGCAGGTGGAGGGAACCCCAGGTTCAGTGTCAAAGGCATGCAGAGCACAGCTGGTGGCTGTGGGAGGCAGCTGGGCTCCTCAGAGTCTGACGGTGCCACGTGGTGCCACGGTGGTGCCATGGTCACGCCAAAGCACCCCGCAGGACCCTCCCTGGCAAACCTCGCCCCAGGCCCCCGGCAGCTCCTCCTCGCCTGCTCACAGTCATGGCAAAACCTCACCTTGGCATCTAGGAGGAAGCATGGCGGCCCTCGGGTCTCCTGTACTCCCTGTAAAACCCGCGTGGGGGTCTCAGAACAGGGAGGGGCCGTGAGACCCTTGCAGCTGACACACGATTCACAGGCGCGTTTTCAGGGTGCAGCCGGAAGACTTCTGACGAAGGAACCGGCGTGCGCCCTCCACCCAGGCGAGATGGAGCTCCCGCCCGACACTGGCGAGCTCTGAGCTCCACATCCGCAACCGGAGCTGGTTGACCAGCGACCAAAAAGAAAGAAACAGAAGCTGTGGTAGCTTGCGAAGCTACGCGGGTTTTCAGCGTGAGAGCTCCTGGTTTACCCCAACCGGGCTGTTCCCTGCCCGGGGCGAGCTCAGCGCCCACCAGAGTCACCTCTTCCCCGGGTGCAGCGGGAGGGGGCTGCGGCTCCGTCCCATTGACTCCACCTCCCAGGGAATCCCACAGCGTCACCTCCCGGACGAGGACCACACGCCCCACGAGGCAGAGGTGGCCACAGCACCCCGAGGAGGGACCCCTGCAGCCTGCCCCCAGGTCCTCGTGATTGAAGCAACGAGCATGCTCTTCAGACCCACGTCGTCTCGAGTGTGGTTCCGGATTCCAGAAGCCAGCCCAGAACGGCGAGCGACTGGGTCGCCAAGAGGCTCCTGCCATTGCCCGATCTTCCTGCTGCCCCTTGCCTTGTGAGGCCCGTGGAAGTCCGCCAGAAGTGCCCGAGAACAGCCATGCTGTTACAGGCACGAAGCACTCGTAACAAGGGACGAGGGACAATGAGAGGATGAACAGTGTGACTTTAAAGAGCAATTTCTGGGGCCGGCGCTGTGGCGTAGCAGGTAAAGTCACCGCCTGCAGTGCCGGAGTCCCCTACGGGCACCAGTTCACGTCCTGGCTTCTCCACTTCCGATCCAGCTCCCTGCTAAGGGCCTGGGAAAAGCAAACGATGATGTCCAGGTGCTGGGGCCCCCGCTACACGCGTGGGAGACCTGGAGGAGGCCCCTGGCTCCTGGCTTCCGCCTGGCCCAGCCCCAACCATTGCAGCCATCTAGGGGTGAACCAGCTCTCTCTTTCTGTCTCTCCCTCTCTGTAGTTCTGGTTCTCAAATAAATAAATCTTGTTTAAATAAAAGATGGCAATTTCCCAGCAGCCAGGGGACCGCTGTCACTTTTCCCCAAATTCCAGGTTTATTTATCCCTGCTTCCCGCCGCGACGTGCGACCAGCGGCCACGGAGCTGCTCAGACGCCAGCGACTGCCCTGGTACTGCAGGCCCCTCGGGCCCACGCGCGGAGCCTTAGCCCCTCACGTAGGGCAGCGTCCAGGGAGACTCGCGGTGGGCACTCGGGCTGCCTTCTGGCTCCCTCTCTCTTTGCACTTCCTTAGACAGCCAAGGGCCCCTCGGGAAGGGCTGTGGGGTGCGGGCTGTGACTGCAAAGACACAACGTCACGGGGCACCGGCAGGTCCCGCTTCCGAGAGCCCCAGCAGCGGGGTGGACTCGGGCGCCTGCGCTGCCCCTGCGGCTCGCGGCTCGGGGAGCGCAGGCGGGGAGGCGCTGACCACCCCGCTGTGTGGAGACGCAGCTGAGGGACGCTCGGACCCCCAGGTCAGCCGGGCCTGCCTGGGCCTGCGGGGGCTCCTGGCCTTGCAGGATGACTTCTGCTGAATCGCAGGGTCCCAGGAGGGGTGGGCAGAGGGGACAGAAGAGAGAGAGACAGACAGACAGACAGACAGAGAGAAAGAGAATGTTGCATTTGCTGGTTCACTTCCCAGATAGCTACAATGGCCAGGGCTGGGCCAGGCCGAAGCCAGGAGCCAGAACCCCTCCCCCCCGGGCCTCCCAGGCGGGTGCAGGGCCCCAGCACTTGGGCCGTCGTCCACTGCCTTCCCAGGTGCATTCGCAGGGAGCTGGATGGGAACTGGAGCAGCCGGGACTCAAATCAGCACCCGTATGGGGGACGCCGGCGCGACAGGTCATGGCTTTACCCGCTGCACCACGACGCCGGCCCCTTGAGTGTCTTTTTGCCACACTGAAGAGAGGGAAGAGAGGAGCTGCAGAGTCCGGGACAAACGATGCCCCTGCCCTACGCACCCGGCCGGACACCGGTGCCATCTCCTCCCCACGGCGGCTCTGAGGCGCGTGTGGCATCCCCCACCCCGGGCTCCTGAGAAGCCCCCTGGGTGGCGACCCCTTCCCTGAGACATCGCAGGGGAGGGCCTATGGCTTCTAGCCCTGTCTGGGTGCACAAACGCTCATTGTGGACCTACTGGGTGTCAGGCAATCAAAGCCACCAGCACGCAGGCAGCACCAGTCTCTGTCCTGAGACCTGCTGATACCGGATTCATTCATTTCACCTTCAGAACACCCCGGGGGGGTGTACAACGTCCCTCTCCCCCCACTGGACAGAAGTAGAAACCGAGGCTTCAAGAGGCGATCAGTAGCCTGAAGTCACCGTGGCTGTGCTTGGGACCTCACAGGTCTGCCCCAGAGCGGAGGCCCACGGCCACTGCAGGTCTCTGGCGTGGGACAAAGTCCGAGCCTGGGTTCCCAAGACAGAGCTGCCGACATGCAGCTGCTGAGGCCCAGCATTGGAGGCCTCGTCCAGAGGAGCCCATGGGTCAGCGTGGCCAAGGGTGACCACTGCGACCACGACCACGGACCCCACGGCCACACTGCTGGAGACCACTGCTCAGGGCACGGCCCTCGCGCCGGGAGGAAGCCGGAGCTGCGCACAGAGCACCAGTGTGTGGCGGCATCCGCCCAATCAGAAGTTGTACCTGAGTCGTTGCAACTCCGACTCGGCTGTCGCTCCCAGCCCCTCTCCCACAGCTATTTTGAGCCCAGGAAAGCCCACAGTGTGCCTATTCTAAGACAGCGACACAAAAAGATCCCGGTAGAAACTGCTCGGAGCGACCTGGGGATGAGACTCACTCCCACACCCGCCAGCACTCAGCTGCTCCCGCGCCACAAAGCGGCTGCGCAGAAACTGCTGTTAGCCTCTGCCCCAAAGGCTGTCGGGGCCGGGCTGACGATGCTGTCCATCAGCTGGATGGCTGCCCCTCCCAGAGGCCTGGGGGAGCACCCGTGGGGGAGCACCCATGGGAGCACGGGTCCTTGGGAGCAGGGCCGAGGGCTCCGTGCCCGGCCGGAGGAGAACACAGGGACCACGTGAGGCACCGAGGCCCGGCAGCAAGAAACAAAGCTGAAAGCAGCCATCTTGGCGACCCCTTGGCGGCCACCCAATGCTGGGGTCGGGACTGTGCCAAGCGGGGCACACGGACCGCCTCGTGGAGTCGCCCCAGCAGCCCCGACGATGTGTCCTGTTTGAGCGTCACAGCGTGAAGAGTCAAGGCAGAGAGGGACTTAATGACTTCCCCAGTGGCACCCAGCAGAGCCACGTAGCCACGGCCTGCACCCGGGGCGCCCACTCCTCGGTGTGCTCGTGCATGTGAGGGGGGACCAGAGATGACGTCATTCCGCGTGAGCTGGGCAGACCCTGAATCCACGAGACACAGAGGTGAGGGGACGGCCCGTGATGACGGAGGCAGGGGCTGGGGGACGCAGCCAGCAGCCTCCAGGCAGTGCCTGGCTTCTGTGGGAGAGGCAAGGGAGGCCCCCAGAGCCCCCTGGGAGCAGCGCTCGGCCAGCACTTTGGGGGTTTCTGGCAGCCAGAACGGTGAGAGAAGAGCGACCGTGGTGGGAAGACAACGGTAGCCCCAGTGCTTTGCCTTAGTAACCCGACAGCGCCCACCTCCAGGGCCCCTCGCGCAGGCGGCCGTGGGACAGGAGGAATGGTGGATGTCGGCTGAGCTGGGTGGGCCAGGGACCCAACCAAGGCCACGGACACCTGAGCAGGGCGTGGGCAGATGCATTAGCGCCAGGAGTCAGCCTCTGTCTTTGAGCCATGGCTGGCACGAAGCCAGGATGGGCAGGGAAGGAGAGGGCCTTACGCAGACCCAGGGAGGCCACTCCCTGCTCCATGTGTGAGTGGGAGGAGACGAAGGCCACGGCCTAGACCCCCAGGGCTGCCTGGCGGGCTCAGTGTGGTCGGGGGTCCATCAGGGGAGGCACTCCCCACCCCCCCAAGTCTCCTTGCTGACCTCGGCTCCAGAAGCCTCCTCCCCTCCGGGAGGCAGCGCAGTCTTGGAAGGCTGAAGCTTTGAAGTCAGAGAGCCAGGCCAGCGATTCTGGGGGACCTGCCGTGGGCACCATAGCTCCACGGGCCTCTGGCTTCTCATCTGTAAAATGGGTGCACTGCGTGAGAGCAGAGGGCACTCCAGGAGAGCACTCAGCACCAGGTGTGGCGCGCAGGAAGCCGGGAATCGATGCCACCGCGAGGACTGCTCTGCGGGGGAGAGGACCTGAGCCTGCTGGGATGGCTGAGTGGGCAGCCAGGGCCTGGGCGGCTGGCGGCCGACCCCTCTGCGCCGCCACGCCATCCACTTCATCTTCACAACCTGCTCGCCTCCCCAGGCTGCTGACGACAGAGCCAAGGCCCAGTGGCCGACCGTCCTGGCTTGCCTGGGCCTGAAGGTTTTCACACGGGGACAATCCTGGGCCATCCTAGGACGGAGCTAACGCAGTGGACCCGGGCTGTCCAGCCTCCTGCAGGCCCCTGGAGAAGCCACCGCCAGGCCTGTCTGGAGAGGTATTAGACCGGCTTCCCAACAGCCCCATTGCACAGACTATGTAAACTGAGGCCTCCAAAGTCAAATGTGTTCCTTAAAGCCTGTCCCTGCACAAGCCCTGGAGGTCCGGAACGACTTGGGAAATCCTGGGAACAGTTTGTGGGAAAGAGGAACGCTGTGGCCTGGGATTCATTTGGACCCAAACATGGTCACAACCCACTGAGTCATCGTGTGGATTTCCCACACCCAGTCCAAACTGAAGCAAACAGTGCAGGGGGCAGCCGCCTGCACCAGGCACCCAGTCTGCAGCCATGGGGGTGGCGTAGGGGCCCAGCGTGACGGGGTGGCTCCCGCAGCTGCAGACGCTGAGTCACAGCGCTGCAGAGTCACAGCGACACTCGCTCCCCCGCGGGGAGGGATCCCACCCACGGGCCCTGCTACACCCCCCCCCCCCCGGCTCCTCCATTGCCCAGCCCTTGAAGCCAAGAGCTTGGATGCGGACTAGTGATGGGCTCCGAGTCCGCCTCTGTCTGGGTCTCAGCGTTTGTCCCTCGTCCCCCTGCTCCAGCGGTCATGGTCGTTGCCAGCCCACGCTTGTCAGGTTTCTGGCTCAGGACCACCCCAGGTCCTCGCTCCCCCCGGAACACTGAATGGGGTGCAGGGAGTCACCCAGGGTGTGGGCCCAGGATGAGGGGGAGTGCTCGTGGTGGGGAGGGGGCGGGACAAGAAAGGCACAGCCATGAGCAGCTTCCCTGGGGCAGGGGTCACCTCGGAATTGTCCCCTGGGGACCGGGAAGCCATGGTCTCCACCCCCGACACCTGCCTGCCACTCCTGACAGAGAGGCCCAGCCCCTTCCAGGCGGCCCCTGCCCGCGGGCCTGCGGGCTCCTGGGGCTCTGGACAAAGCGGGCAGGGGGTGGTGGAGGCTGAAGGTGGGCTGCCGGGCTGCAGGTGGTCCTGGGATTAGAGCAAGGGAAGCCTCGGGCAGGGTGGGGGCTGGGGAACATGGGCTCCGCAGGTCCAGGTCCCCTCTGAGAACCCCCTGTTCTGCAGGCTCCCCATTTTGGGTGCTGTGCCGTGTCAGCTTGCTTAGTCCTACTAGTGAGCGGCATCCGTATGGCTACTTTGCGAATGAGGACACGGAGATAACCCCCAGAGAGATCACTTCCCCACCCACGGTGACGCCGCAGGTGGCAGCCCGGGAGGAGCTCGGGCCGTCTGCACCTGAGCCCCGTGCTCACACCCAGGCCTGGCCACGAGGGTGCAAAGTGTGGGGCAGCGTCCACTCGGGGTCCTGCCTCCCCCCGGCCCTGGCCCCGCTCGGGGCTCTGCACAGACCACCCCCGGGTGTGCTCCCCCTGCTAGCCGCTGTCACCGTCACTTGTCACCTGCCATCCTGGGCTGGGCAGAGGTGTGGCCTGGCTGTCAGCTGACCTGTGGCCACCTGCTCCCACGCACTGCAGGCTCCTGGGACCACGGAGGCCGTGGCGCAGCTGCGTCCTACAAGAGACGCTTGTGCCCTCGAGCTGGCCTCAAGCGGCTGGCAGCGGCTGGCAGAGAGGGCCTTCCGGGCTGGTTCGCACAGGCCCTTCCAGCCTTGGCTGCAACACCCACAGCGCTCGGGAGTTGCGGTTCTCGGCCCCTCAGCACGAGCGAAGAGGAGCGAACAGAATCGACAACTCAGCCCCTTCGGGGAAGTGAGGCCGCAGGCAGATGCTGCCCAGCCCTTGGGGGACATGGGCGGACCAGAGCGACGGCTCACGGGGACCAGAGCGTGGGGCGGGGCCTTGGCGTGGGTGTTACCACGCAGCGGAGGCTATGTGGCTTCTCCTGGGCTGGGGCGCCCGGTGATGCCCAGGGGGCCCCACAGGATCATGAGTTTCCTTCCCAGAGCCTCCTTGGGTTTTCAGGAAAATCCCCTCAGGCTGCCATCACAGGAAACGGACAAGGACGCGTTTTGAAATACGCCCAGAACATTCTGTCCTGAACAACGCTCTGTGCATATCTGACCCCGAGGTGGGCGCAGTTAGGCGACCGGAGTCCCACGTGGCCTTCCCGCGTCACGTCCGTCGTCATGGGCAGAGAAGGGCGAAAAGGCTACGGAACCTCCTGGGGGTCCCGGCCCATGAAAGGAAAACAAACGAAAACAGCCCAGAGCTTCCCCCGGCCCTGCACCTCCCGCAAGACCAGGGCCCTGATGCAACCGCCGGCCACACCTGACGCCGGCCACACCTGACGCCGGCCACACCTGACGCCCGCACGGCGCAGGGCTCACCCCGAGAAGGGCTTTCCAGGAGGCGGTGGAGGAATTCAAAGCCTCTGACACCCACAGCCTCAGCCGCACTAGACGCGGCCCAGCTCCGAGCCAGACGCACGCGAACCGCTGCAAGGCCCGTTCTCGGCTCCTCCCGACCCAGCAGGCACCAGACCCGGAAGGCAGAGTGGGCGAGAGAACCAGGCTGGGATCGGGCGGCGGCTGCGGGATCCACGACCGACAGCGCGCCAGAAGGAAGCAAAGATGCAAAAACAGCAGGTCGCGGACGCCCTGGGCTGCCACCTGCAAGTTCACGAGAGACCGCTGATGAGAGCATCGGCAGAAGGGACTCGAGAACAGGCAGTGAGCGCCACAGACGCCCAGAAACTCCGAACTGAGAGCGGAGAGAAAACCACAAGCGGTGCTGCGGTGTAGCGGGGAAAGCCCCGGCCCGCGGCGCCTCCACCCCTCACGGGCACGTTGGAGCCCTGGCCGCCCACTTCCGACCCGGCTCCCAGCTCATGCGCCTGGGAGAGCAGTGGAAGGAAGGTGGCCCAGGTGCTTGGGCCTGCACCCACGAGGGAGACCTGGAGGGAGCTCCTGGCTCCTGGCTTGGGCCTGGCCCAGCCCGGGCTGTGGTGGCCATTTGAGGAGTGAACCAGCAGATGGAAGACCTCTCTCTCCCTCTCCCTCCCTCTCTCTCTCTCTCTCTCTCTTACTCCCTCTCTCTCTCTCTTACTCCCTCTCTCTCTCCCTCTTACTCCCTCTCTCTGTCTCTTACTCCCTCACTCTCTTACTCTCTCTCTCTCTCTCCCTCTCTCTCTCCCCCCTCTAACTCTCTCTCTCTCTCTCTCTCTCTGTAACTCTGTCTTTCAAATAAATCCCTAAAAAAGAAAGAAAACAACAAAACCACACAACAGAATACCCATGAACTCTGGGACAGTGACAGTAGGTAGATGGTCCATATAGAGAGAATGTCAAAGCCGAGAAGGACAGGAGCAGGTGAAATGCCATCAGCAAAACTGACCGAGATTGATCCCAAAACTGGTGCCTGACACCCAGAATCCCAGGGGACGCTGGGGAGGACAAGGACCAAAACATAGGCACCTGAGCGTGCTACAGTCAAACTGGACAGGCAGAACGAGGAGATCTTGAAAGAAGCCTGTGTGGGAGCGCAATCGACCTTGGAGGAGCGAGAGTGACAGCCGTCCAGACGCACCTGCAGACGCCACTGACCAAGGAGAGGATTGAGTGGCCCACGCACGTGAAACCAGGACAAGAATCCACCAGCACAGGTCCTGCGTCCAGAGAAATTTCCCTGCAAAAGAGAAGGATTTAGCCACCACCTGCAACACCGCCATCCCACATGGGCGCCGACTCAGGTCCCAGCTGCTCTGCCTCCGATCCCGCTCCCCGGTGATGCGCCTGGGAGAGCAGTGGAGGATGGCCCAGGTCCTTGGGCCCTGCACCCACGTGGGAGACCCAGAGGAAGCTCCTGGCATCAGCCTGGCCCAGCCCCAGCCGTTGCAGCCATCTAGGGAGTGAACCAGTGGATGGAAGACCTCTCCTTCTCTCTCCCCCTCGTCCTCTAATTTTGCCTTTCAAATAAATAAAATAAATCATTATTTAAAAAGAGAGAGAGAGAGAGAAGGAAAGGGGTGGGCTTTGATGCAGCATTGAGGCGCCGCCCGGGACGAGCACATCCCACATCAGAGCGCCCGCAGTCTGAGTCCTGGTTCTGCTCTCAACACCAGCTGCCCGCAAACACAGGCCCCGGGGACAGCAGGCAGTCGCTAAGAGGTTGGGGCCCTGCCACTCACGTGGGAGACCTGGGGTGGAGTCCCGGCTCTCACCTTCAGCCTGAACCAGCCTTAGCCGGAATGAACCATGGGAGATTGCTGATTCTCTCTCTCTGTCTTTTAAATAAAATAAATAAAAATATACCTTTTTAAAAATATTTTATTTATTTATTTGACAGGTAGAGTTACAGACAGAGAGAGGGAGAGACGGAGAGAAAGTCTTCCATCCACCAGTTCACTCCCTAAATGGCTACAATGGCTGGAGCTGTGCCAATCTGAAGCCAGGAGCCAGGAGTTTCTTCCAGGTCTCCCATGTGGACACAGGGGCCCAAGGACTTGGGTCACCTTCTACTGCTTTCCCAGGCCACAGCAGATAGCAGCAGCCAGGACGCAAATCCGCGCCTATATGGGATGCCGGTGCTGGCGGCAGAGGCTTAGCTACTGCCCCACAGCGCTGGCCCCAGTAAATACACCTTTCAAAGTGAAGGAAAATTTGAGACTTTTGTAAATAAAGAAAAAAACTACAGGAATTTATTGCCAATTTGCACCTTCCTGCAAGGAAGTTTAAAAGTTCACAGGGACTATCATTGTGGCGCAGTGGGACTCCAGCGACCTGAATGAGCCAGGTTCAAGTCCTGGCTACTCCACTTCTGATCCAGATCCCTGCTAAGGAGCCTGAGACTGCAGCAGAAGATGGCACAAGCATGTGTCCCCACCCCCTTCTCTCGCCACCCATGTGAGAGCCCCGGATGGAGCTCCTGGCTCCTGGCTCCTGGCTCCTGGTTTTGGCCTGGCCCAGCGCCAGCCGTAGCAGCCATTTGTGGAGTGAGCCGGCTGATAGAAATTCCTCTCTCTCTCTCTCTCTCTCTCTCTCCCCCTCCCTCTCTGTATCTCTGCTTTTTAGATAAATCTTCTGTTTAAAGAAGCTATTCGCAGAGAAGGGAAAATCAGATCTATCTCTAGGAGGAGCACGAGATAAGGTATCAATTAAGGTCAAATAAAATCTCTTATTTTTCTCATTTATGATTGATCTCATAAATAACTGTACAAAATAATAATACTAAGGCATTGCGTTGTTCCAGCCTGTGGATAAGTGACGAGGGTGACGGCGACGTTGCGGGAACAGAGGGACAATTCGATCGAGGATGTTCTGTTGCCGGGTACCTCCACCACCCAGGAAGTAGCACAGTGCTTGGAAACTCCAGGGAAAACTCTCAAATACAATTTAAATAATAAAATGCTCCATTAAACCCAAAGAATGCAGGAAAAGAGAAGACAAAAAATCAGTAACAAGTGTAACGAACACAAACTGCTGCAAGTATCGTAGACTTTAATGTAACTGTGTCAATAATCACTTTAAACATCAAAATCTTGAGGCTGGCGCTGTGGCATAGTGGGTTAAGGCCCCAGTCTGTAGCTCTGACATCCCATATGGACACTGGTTCGAGTCCCGGCTGCTCCACTTCTGATCCAGCTCTCTGCTGTGGCCTGGGAAAGCAGCAGAAGATGGCCCAAGTGCTTGGGCCCCTGCACCCACGTGGGAGACCTGGAAGAAGCTCCTGGCTCCTGGCTTCGGATCGGTGCAGCTCCAGCCAACTGGGGAGTGAACCAGCAGATGGAGGACCTCTCTCTCTGTCTCTCTCTCTCTCTTTCTCTCTCTCTCTCTCTGCCTCTTGGTGACTCTGACTTTCAAATAAATAAATAAATCATTAAAAAAACTATTTACCAAAATAAAAAAACCATCAAAATCTAAGTACTGCAACTAAAGACAGAGATGGACAGAGTGGGAAATGAGATCCAATATATGCCTTCTTGGCCCTTTGGCTAAGATCAGTGTGTGGAAATCCAGTACCCATTGTCTGCATGAAACTCGGCTTTCACACCAGAGACATGGACGGATTAAACCTAAAACGACGAGGCAGGGACTTGGCTCAGTGGCTAAAGCACCACCCGGGCAGTCCCAGCCCCGATTCAGAGTGCCTGGGTTCAAGTCCCGGCTCTGCTCCTGATTCTAGCTCCCTGCTAACGCGCCTGGGATGCAGTGGTCCTGGCAGAAGTACGTGGGTCACCCTCTCCCCTGTGGGGGCCCAGACTGAGTCCCGGATCTTGGTTTCTGCCTGGATCAGCCTTAGCTGTTGTGGGCATTTGGGGAGTGAACCAGCAGACGGAAGATCTCTCTCTCTCTCTCTCTCTCCCCGTTGGGCTGCCTCTGTCTCTGCCTTTCAAACAAAATGATAAAGATTCACTGTGCTGGCAGTAGCCGCTAGGCAGTGGCAGCAGCTGCATTAATTTCAGGCGGAGCGGACTTGGGAGCAGGGACACTTGTCAAGGACAAAGGGGGTCGGTTCTCCAAGATGCCACAGCCGAGCGTCAACACGTGTGAGGTGAAGACTGAGGGAAATGCAGGAAGACCCGACGGACCCGCTGTCACAAACGGTGACTCCACAGCCATGTCAGAAACGGGCAGACAGGCAGCGACAACAACGTGGGCCTCGACAGCGCTGGGCGTAACGGGCGCTGGGCGTAACGGGCACTGGGCGTAACGGGCACTGGGCGTAACAGGCACTGGGCATAACGGGCACTGGACGTAACGGGCACTGGGCGTAACGGGCACTGGACGTAACGGGCGCTGGGTGTAACGGGCGCTGGGCATAACGGGCGCTGGGCTTAACGGGCACTGGACGTAACGGGCAGCTGTCAAATCCATGCCCGACAGTCACCGCGATAGAGCGCGTCTGGGCCGTCCAACTCACCTGCCCAAATTCAAAAGGCCGGAAACCACACAGCGTTCTCTCCAACCGTAATGCACCTGAACAGGACAGCAGCCTCAGAAAGACACTGCAGACTCTCCACGTTGCTTGAGGTTAAACAGCCCTTGTACACCATCAAAGAACGAAAAAACAAAAACCAAAACAACAACAACAAACCTTAGGAACATTTGTAACTAAAAAAAACACACCTCATCAAAATCTGTGCGATGCACCGAAAGCAAGGCCTAAGGGTGAACTCGTGACATTGAACACACGTGTCAGAAAAGAAGAAAGGGGCGGGCGCTGTGGCACAGCAGGTTAAACCCCAGTGTGCAGTGCCGGCATCTGACACGTGCACAGGTTCGAGTCCCGGCTGCTGCACTTCTGATCCAGCTCCCTGCCGATGCACCTGGGAAGGCAGCGGAAGATGGCCAAGTGCTTGGGCCCCTGCACTGACGAGGGAGACCCGGAAGAAGCTCCTGGCTCCTGGCTGCGGATCAGCTCAGTTGTGGCCATCTGGGGAGTGAACCAGTGGATGGACGACCTTTCTCTGTCTCTACCTCTCTCGAGATTGAACGTGATGATCTAAGTGTCCCCCTTATGGAGCGGGAGAAGGACACGCTTCCAAACCTAAAGCAGCAGAAGACAGGAAACAAAAGGAACCGGAGAAGAAATAAACGGAACCGAAAATTGGAAATCAATAGGGAAACTCAATGAAACAAAAAACTGGTTCTTGGAAAAGATCAATAAAATCGTTAACCCTTTATCCAGTCTAGCTAATAATAATGATAATAATAATAAAAGGCACAAAGTAGGCTGGCACCATGGCTCACTAGGCTAATCCTCCACCTGCGGCGCCGACACACTGGGTTCTAGTCCCGGTCAGGGCGCCGGATTCTGTCCTGGTTGCCCCTCTTCTAGTCCAGCTCTCTGCTGTGGCCCGGGAGTGCAGTGGAGGATGGCCCAGGTGCTTGGGCCCTGCACCCCATGGGAGACCAGGAGAAGCACCTGGCTCCTGGCTTCGGATCGGCGAAGCACCGGCCATAGTGGCCATTGCGGGGTGAGCCAATGGAAGGAAGACCTTTCTCTCTGTCTCTCTCTCTAACTGTCTAACTCTGCCTATCCAAAAAAAAAAAAAAAAAAAAAAAGGCACAAAGTAGTGATGTCAGAGGTGACTGAGGCGCCATGATGAGCCATCTGGGTTCCTACGTTTTCTGTCGCTGTAACGGCACCTGGGCCCGGACAGCTACAAAAGGAAGCAGGTTGATTTGGCTCCTTGATTCAGAGGCTGAAGTCCAAGATGGAGTGACCCTGGCTGCCCAGCCTCTGGGGAGGTCTCGTGGCCAACGGAGGGCATGGCAGCCCCAAGAGCCCGTGGGGAGCCCGGGAGAGGCGGGGCCTGGCTTGCTCTCCAGGGTCTCACCTCTCACATCACTCTGGGGGCCCAGGCTTCCAGGACACGACTCTTGGGGCACACACTCCAACCCCAGCATTCCGCCCGGCCCCCAAGATCCATGTCCCAGTCGTAATGCACAAGAGATCCCTTCCATCCTTGATACTCCCAGGCTTTGAATTAGTTTCCGGGTCACTCCAGAGTCCCAGGCAAACTCCTCCCGAGTGGGAGCCAGTAAAACAGAAGAGCAGGTTACCTACTTTCAGATACAGACATGCGGGGGTGGCGAGCATTCCTGCTCCAAAAGGGAGAAGCGGAGAAGCAGGAAGCAGCCCCCAGCTAAGTGAAGAGACGGACAAGCCCACAGTCACAGCAAAGCATCTGAAGCAGAGCCCGGGCTGGCATTGTGGAGCGATGGTTAAGCCGCTGTCACACACCGCCGGCATCTCACACGGGCACTGTTCCCCATATGGGCGCCGGTTCAAGTCCTGGCTCTTCCACTTCCGATCCAGTTCCCTGCTGATGCGCCTTGGAAGTCAGCAGAACATGGCCAAGTGCTTGGACCCCTGCACCCACGTGGGAGACCCAGGTGAAGCTCCTGGCTGTGGCCTGGCCCAGCTCTGGTCGTTACAGCCATTTGTGGGGGTGAATTAGAGGATGGACGATCTCTCTGTCTGTCTCTCCCTCTGTGTGTGTAACTCTGACTTTCAAATATACAAAATAAAACTTTAAAAATATACAGCTTTCTCAATAATTTATTTTTAAATACATCTTTATTTTTATTTATACAGAGTAATTGTGTTGTGGTATTAGTAATTTAATTTTAATATTTTTTAAAGATTTATTTATTTGAAAATTAGCGTTACAGAGAGGCAGAGGCAGAGAGAGGTCTTCTACCCATTGGTTCACTCCCCAAAATGGCCACAATGGCCAGGGCTTGGCCAGGCCAAAGCAGGAGCCTGGAGCTTCATCTGGATCTGCCATGTGGGTGCAGGGGCCCAAGGACCTGGGCCATCCCCTGCTGCTTTCCCAGGCACTGTAGCAGGGAGCCGGATCGGAAGTTGGAGAGGCCGGGGCAGGAACTGGCGCCCATACGGGATGCCAGCATGACAGGTGGCGGCTTTACCTGCTGCACCACAGCGCTGGCCCCAGCAACTGACTTTTTAAAAAGCAGAGATTGATAGAAAAAATCCATAAGGCTATGGAAGATTTAAACAACGATAATCAGCTCGGCCAGTTGATGCTTATGGAAATGCCACCCAACAACCACAGAATAAATTATCTTCAAGTAACATGAAACATCCACCAGAGTGTACCATATGCTGTGCCATAAAAGGAGTCCCGGCGCGTTTCAAAGCCTTGGAAACATCCAGAATATGTTCTTGGCTAACCAGAAATCAGTTACAAAAGGATAACCATTCCCAGATACCGTGGAAACTAAGAACACACTTCTAAATAACTCGCGGATCGTGGAAGAAGTCACAAAGAATAGTTTAAAATATTTCGAAATGAAAATAAACATGAAATCTGTGAAACGAGCTGAAGCAGTGCTTAGAAGGGCGATGCAGAGATTCAAAAGCACAACTTGAGAAAGCATAAAATCAGCGACGCAGACTTCCATCTCAAGACGCGAGGGGAAAGGCGCACACTAAACTCAGAGAAAGAAACCAAGAGCAGAAACCAGTAAAATGGAAAATCAAGTCGGGAGAGCATCAGCGTGGAAACTCGCTTCTCTGAACGGACTCATAAACCTGGTGCCCTGCAACGAAGATCCATGAACCAGCGCCGGGGTGGATCCCACCTCGGAGCCCCCAGCGGGGTCCCCACAGCTGTTCCCCAACCTGAAACCTGCAGACGTGGGGCTGACGGTCAGCACGGCAGCTGCGGTGCTCCCTGAGATGCCCACGATGCCTACCGAGGGCCTGGGTTCCCAGCCTTCCCCCCGACGCTGGGAGGCCGCAGGGATGGCTCCACCGCTTCAGTGAGCTGGGTCCTCGCCACCCCCGTGGGAGCCCTCCCACTCCGGCCTGGCCCAGCCCTGGCTAATGCAGGCACGTGAGGAGTGGAGCAGCACAGGGCAGATCTGTCTCACGCTCCGTGTATGGCCCGGGTCCTGTGTGCAGGTGCCTCAGGCATGGGGACATTATGACCGCAAGGAGGCCTGCGGTATCACCATGACCCCGCCTTGTCAGTGTGCACTTGCTGAGGTGCTGAGTCAGCATCATCTCCCCTACAAGGACGGGGGACCTTGATCCTGCACTCCTGATCTGTCCAGCTTGGGTCACAGCGGCGTGAGGGCTGGGCTGCTCTGACCACTGGGTGGGTCAAGCCCCGCACCCTCAGCCACACCCTTCTGGAGAATTGCCTGCCCCAGGAATGAGGAGGGGGCATCCCCGTGGGCTCTCAAGTCGGGCGGTGACTCCCCAGCACCAGCTGAGAGTACGGGGGGAGAGGCCTCCCAAGACCCTCACGCCCCTCTGCCCACCTCATGCCCCCGGCTGTCCTGAGCCCCACAGATGGGCCGGCCGGGCCCCGCCTCCCTCCGACACCAGGGGAGCAGGGGAGCCCGGCTGCCGTCCCCACCACACTGCGGCGGCCAGGCCTGAGGGTGACTCGCTAGGCGTCTAGCAGGAGACACAGGATTTTCTCACCTCCTGAAGCCTCCCTGGGCTCCCTGAAGCCCAGAAGGGAGAGAAAAAAGGACAGGGAGTGAGAAAGGAGGGGGGAGACGCAGATACAGCGGGGAGCTGGGAGACGCGGCGCGGCCCCTCCCCGCCCCGGGCAAGGCCGCCAGGCTCACCCCGCCTTCTCGTCCCCCCAGCCTGGCTGTGCTGCTGCCCGGAGCTCCTGCCCACCTCCCACCCGCCACGGCCTTGCTGGGGCCCCGGGGATGTCCACACCCCTGCAGACCTGGGCGGCTGCCTCTTCGCTGGTCTGCGCCCCACCCCCACCCTCGGCTCACACGCCTTGCTCACCTCCCAGGCTCCCCCAGGTGCTAACTCCCTCTCCCGTGGACCCCCGTGAGATGTGGCCTGACAGTGAGCTTCCGTGTGGTGTGGACACGGCGCTGGGCGCCCCGGCTGGGAGCGCCTTCTCTCACCCCACCTCCCTGTCCCTTCATGGCCACTGCCCCAGCCTGCACCTCCCCAGTACAGCACTTGCTGAGTCATCCTGGCCTCCGGCTCTGCGCGTTAGGGCAGATACGTCTTCTTCTTCTTTTACATCTCCGGTCCCTGGAGATGGGCTATGCAAAAAATGAACAAGTTGATCAGTTAATTAGATTTTCATGGACCCATTGTACAGGTGGGAAATAAAGGCAGAGGCGGTGAATTGAATGGACTCTTGGCCCTGAAACGGGCCCAAGTCAGGCAGGCATCGTAGGTCCTTTCCTTGCGGGTCCTTAAGCCGTGGCCCATGGGTTCCCAGCATGGAGGGAGTTGGAGAGGGTGAGGCTGCCTGCCAGCCATGGGTCCCGGGAAGGCCAGGCTGGGGATGCACGCCTGCTGCCAAGTGTAGGAGATTTCTCCAACCACTGCCTGGAGTGGAGTGCCTTCCTGTCCCTCCGACGGTGGCCCAGGGGCCGGACTGCATGGGGACACGGCGGGTGCGATGGGAACGCTGCCTGGGGCAGGCCCAGTCCTCGGGGCTCTCCAGTGTGGAAGGAGATCAGAGCACTCCCAAGGGGTCGTCTCGCCCAGGTCTGCGGTACCATGCCCCCCGCCCCGCCCCGGCTTGGCTGTTCCCCAGTAGTACAACCTAAGGGAACACGATCCATCCCCAAATTGCAATAAGCTGAGCTCCCCCCTCCGCCAGGGAACCCCGAATCTAATTAGAGGCCACCGCCAGCCTCGGAGAAGCCGGCAGACGCGACTCCGCTGCGCCAGGCGTGACTGTCTGCTGGGTTTTATGCTTCAATTTTCCTGGTGATGAGAAGGGAGAAAAAAGTGGCGAAAAAAAAAATCGTGTTTTTCAGCTGCAGTTTGACGACTTTCCAAATAGCTTTGCATCTTAACACGTTCCTGCCAGATATCACGGAAGGGAAGTGGCACGAAGGGGCTTCAGGGGGCTGGAGAGGGGCGTGTCTCGCCGTGGTTCTGAGGGATGCGGGAGCAGTGAGCGCAGGCCAGGGAGGCCACCGCACCTGCTGGACTATGAGTCCGAGTCGAGTCGACCTGGGTGAGCCTCGAGCCTCCCGCACCCGCCCACGGGAGCTTCCTGTTTCCATGGTTCCTGAAGCAGACACAAGGATGGGAGAAGGGAGGAAGCCCAGGGAACCCAGCTCCCAGGCCACCCAGCACGGCCCGGGCCACGCGGTGCAGCATGAGCCACGGGAGGCCACCTGCGGGTCTCCCTGCTGACAGAAGTGCAGGGGACTTGTTGGGGAGCCCCAGAAATGGGGAGGTGGAAATTGGCCTGGGGTGGAGGGGGGGCTGCTTGCTGTGGGCCAGGCTGGGGGGCTCCAGCATTGTCACTGGGTCTTGAGGTGCACAAGGACCCAGATTCAGAGCTGTGGGCTACGGCAGAAGCCAAGCTAACGACTTCTCAGGGCTGCCTGTTACGCGTGGGCCCCGGAGCCAGGGAGGGGACTTGGTGTTGATCCCTGTCTGTGTCCCCTCTTAGCTCTGTGACATCGGGCAGGTTGCCAGCTTCCCCGTGCCTCTCTTTCCTGATCTGTGAAATGGGCCTGTGTGGGCATGAGTAGCTGCAGCTGGCAGACACGTGAGCTCGCCCCCTGGGCCTCTCGGCGCTGTCTTTCTCTGGCTCCCCTGTGCAAGGCCTGGTCTCTCACCCCTAGGGTTCCCTCCCAGGCCCTGCCATCACCTGGCCCTGCCTGGCACCTGAGCCTCACAGCCCTGCCCTCAGCTGCGTCCCGGGGCCCAGGAGCCCGTCCCTGGCTTGTGAGTGGATGGCCATCGTCTTCCATGCTGCCTGTGTTTTACGCTGAGTCTCTCAGACTCTGCCAAAAGCTCTGAGCCCGCGAGCGAGAGTGGCCCAGAGCCCGAGCGAGAAAACTCCGGCAGGCGGCGGCTGCCCCACCAGGAACAGGCAGTGGGGAACCTGCTGCCCCCAGGGACTGTATGGGCTGACAGCTCCGTCTCCCTGGGAAGAGGGAGACGGAGCCACATCCGATCACAGGAGGACAGCTGGGGCGCTGGGAGACTTAGCTCCTTGCCTGCCTTGCTGCAAGACCACCTCCTCCACCCACAGCCCCACCAGGCACAGCCCTGCGCAGGGGCTCCCTCGCACTGGCACCCTCCGTGGCCCTCCTCTTCTGTGGACCTGGGTGACGTGGCTCGGGGTTGGCACACTGTGGAGCTGGCCCCTGGCGTGCGGACTCCCGGACCCTGGGGGTTTCCAGCCACCTGGGCAGGGGGCAGGGCCCGGAAGGGGCGTGGCCAGGGTTGGGCACCGGCTGCGCTGAGTCCACGGTGCTGAGGGGCTGACAAACGCGGCCCCAGCTCCTGTGCCGAGTGCCTTGAGCCGCGTTTCTGGTCCTGATTCCCTCCACGAAACAGAGAAAGATTCACGCCCCCTCGCCCTGCTGCCGCCCTGCCCTGCCCTTGGGGAGGTCTCTGGGCAAGCGCCCCTGTGCCTGACGCCCAACTCCGAGGGTCGCGCCCCTGATGGCTGCCGTGTCCTGGCGCTCAGTCAGTGCCCAGGGAGTGGCTGTCACTGTGAGGGCAGGGTCTGCTCAGACAAGCCCCCAGGGAGAGGAGCACACAGGGCCTGGAAGAGCCGGGGTGTGGCTGGGGGAGGGGCTGCGGCCACGGACCTGGAGGGCGGGGCTCCTCACTGCAGGTTAGGTGGAGCTGTCTGTCGCACACAGAGGAGCCTCCACGGCCCCTTCCTCCCTCTGCAGTGCCTCGAGGGGCCTGGAGGGTTTGGGGGTCCGCAAGCCTCGTCTGGGACACGTGAGCTGCACCAGCCCTGCCGGCCGCACAGCCAGCTCCGCAAAGGACTTCCAGACAGTCCTGGGTCCTGGCCCGGAGGACGGCGCAGCCCGGACGCCGACTGCTGAAGACTCAACCCTGAGAACAGGGGCCGGGCTACGGGCCTGGCAGTCACGCCGGGCCGGTGGAGTTCTTTCCGGAGCAGCAGGACTATGGGGCTGCAGAGGCCACGTTGGAGGGGCGTGGGGGGGCGTGGCTGGCAGCCCCCCGGGGGGGGGTGTCCGTCTCCACTGCCTTTTTTCTTTCTTTTTAAGATTTATTTATTTATTTGAAAGGCAGAGTTACAGAGAGGCAGAAGCCGAGAGAGAGAGAGAGAGAGAGTCTTCCATCTGCTGGTTCATTCCCCAAATGGCCGCAACAGCAAGGACTGGGCCAGGCCCAAGCCAGGAGCCAGGAGTTCTTCCAGGTCTCCCATGCAGGTGCAGGACCCAAGGACCTGGGCCATCTTCTACTGCTTTCTCAGGCCACAGCAGAGAGCTGGATCAGAAGTGGAGCAGCCGGGACTTGAACCAGCGCCCATATGGGATCCTGGAGCCACAGGCTGCGGCTTTACCAGGTACACCACAGCGCCAGCCCCCTCCACTGCCCTTACCAGCTGTGTGACCCTGGGCAAGGCCCAACGGACAAGAAGCCCTCCCTCCCCCAGGCGGTGCCACCGTAAGGACAGACGCTCTGTCTCCTTGACATCTGCCTTCCGTTCTCTCTGAGGTCATGAAGGAGGGAAAGACACAGAGCAAAGCCAAGTTCAACCCCCAGACCTTGAAAAGCCACGACTGAATCCCGAGGTGGGCAGAGCCCGTCACTGAGAAGCAATGGGCAGCCCAGCTCAGGGGCGGGTGCTGCGGCACAGTGGGTTAAGCTGCCGTCTGCATCCTTTACGGATCCCGGTTCAAGACCCGGCTGCTCCACTTTCGATCCAGCTCCCTGCTAATGCGCCTGGGAAAGCCCTGGAAGATGACCCAAGTCCTGGGCCCCTGCACCCACGTGGGAGACCAGGAAGTAGCTCCTGGCTGTTGGCTTCAGCCTGGCCCAATGCTGGTGGTTGTGACCATTCAGGGAGTGAACCAGTGGATGGAAGACTCTTCTCTCTCTCTGACTCTGACTTTCAAATAAATAAATAAATAAATCTAAGAAAAAAAAAAAGCTCTGCTCAAGCCAGCCGGAGCAGACAGGGAGGTTCATGGCCCTGAGAACCTGGGACGGGCTGGTTCCAGGCATGGTGGTGATGTCACCTCTCGCTGTCCACTCACCTGGGCCTCATGGCCCTGGCAAACCAGCCTCCAGCACCCTGCGCCCTGGCCCGCCCACCTTGGTAGCAGGGCCATGCCCAAACTAAGCACTGATGAGATGTGGAATCCTCCCCCGGCCACTCGGCCATACCCAGGTGACTGGCACAACACACGTGCGTGATCTCACGACCACAAAGCAGTCTGGGAACCTGCAGTGGGTCCAAGATGGTGGCAGCGCCGTGTTCCCCCAGGGGCACCCGAGGACAACCCCTGCTATTCCTCTTCCACCTACACAGGCCCCACACTCCCGCCTTTGGCCCTTCCTCCACGTTCAATCACATAGTACCAGTCAGCTCACGTCATGTCGCATTGTATCAAGTCATGTCACAACATACCATGTCACATTATATCACGTCAACACTTTCATGTCATGTCTCACCATATCATGTCAGATAACAACATGTCACATTATATCACATGAACCCTGTCATGTCATGTCTCACCATATCATGTCAGATCACCTCATGTCATCACATCATGGCAACCCTATCATGTCATGTCACATCATGTCACATCATATCATGTCAGGTCACATCATATCAGGTCATCTGATGTCACATCATGTTATGTCATGTCATACATACATTGTCACACTGCATCACATCACATCATGTGCCGTATATCACATGTCACATAGATCATATGTCATATCACATCACATCAGGATATGGTACATCGCATCACACCACATCATGCCACACCACACATTATGTCATACTGCATCACATCACACCATATCACATGTCATGTCATGTCATATCATATCATGTCACATCACATCATATCATGTCAGCTCTGTCATGTCACACCACACCATGTCAGGTTATATCACATCAGGTCACCTGATGTCACACCATGTCACATCACATCATATCACATGTCATGTCATATTACGTCATGTCACATACATCATACATCATGCCATCACATCACAACATCATGATATGTTACATCACATCCCACCACATCATGCCGTTTACATCCATGCACCCGTTGACTCACATCATTTCGACGCTGGCTCTCCTGCCTCTCTTCCATTTTTCCAGGACAGTTTCCCATCTCGAGGTCGACTGATGAGCAAGTTCAGTGCCGCCTGCAGCCTGACGGCGTGTCCCCAGGCTCCAGGATCAGGCCATGGCCATCTCTGAGGCTGTCGTTTTGCCACGTCTGTTGCCTGTCGTCTGCCACCCTGGCCTGGCCACTCCTTACTCTTGTCATCTGTAAAATGGGATGAGGGCCTCCCCCCATCAAAGGACCATTCTGCGGCTGAGAAGAGAGGATGCTGTGTCCTCAGCACAGAGCCCGGCATACACCGGTGATCACCACGCAGCTGAGCACCCGCCAGCCGCGGGGTCGTCCACGGGCCCTGAGCACCCGCCAGCCGCGGGGTCGTCCATGGGCCCTGAGCACCTGCCGGCACGGGGTGGTGCGTGGACCCGCCAGGTGCCCCATACCGTCTGCTGTAAGCAGAGCAGTAAATCAAAGGGCAGCGGGGCCTGGGCGGGGCCTGGGCGGGGCCTGGGCTCCAGGCCTGCGACCCCGGCCTTCCTGGTGCAGTCCCACCACTGCCTGGTGTGATGGCGGGGGGGGGGGGGGGGGGGGG
>CM027394.1:107879892-107895418 GCA_015711505.1 Sylvilagus bachmani | reverse complement strand
CTGTGGTCCGTTTCCTGTTACTGTTAAAAAATAAATAAATAAAACCCTAGGGGGCTCTGTACTTTATTAAAGAAAGAGATTTCTTTAAAAAAAATTGTTTATTTGAAAGGCAGAGTGACCAAGAGGGAGAGAAAGAGAGAGAGAGAGAGAGAGAGAGAGAGAGAGATCATCCATGTGCCGGTTCACTCCACACAGGGCCACCTTGCTGGGGCTGGGCCAGGCTGAATCCAGGAGCCAGGAACTCTATCGGGTCCCCCGCGTGGGTGCAGCGGCACATTCGGGCCACCTCCTGCTGCCTTCCAGGGTGCATTAGCAGGGAGCTGGATCTGAAGTAGAACAGCCAGGATCTGAACCTGCGCTCCGGTGTGGGATGCGGCACACATCGCAGGCGGCGGCTTCACCTGCCGCCCCCGGACGCCAGCCCTGGAAAGCGGCTTCTTCAGCTCACGGTTCTGCAGGTGCGAGAATACGACGCAGCATCACGCTGGGAGTGGGCAGGGGTGAGCACACGGTGAGCGCGGACGGCGAGGAGCGAGCTCTCCCTGTCACCAGTGTGGTCTGCCGGTGTCGATGGCTCCTGGCAGGCGCGGGAACAGCCGAGGGCAGCAGCCCTGAGCCCTGAGGGCTGACGGCATCCTCAGCTGGCTCCCAGCCGCGCCCCCACTCACCTCCTGTTAGCTCCTGGGGAACCCGTCCTGGCAGCTCCACCGTCCCTGCAGCCTGAGCGCATTGTAGCCACGAGGAACTTCGGGAACAGAGAGGGAAGGCACTGGATAGAGGACACACAGCTCACAGGAGAGCAGGACAGGCGCTCCAGGGCCGTGTCCTCATCCCCGCCCGTGTAAGCAACAGGCGCCTGACCCCGCTCAGCTTCGCCAGAAGAAAGCAAACCACACGCGATGCCAAGCCCGCCTCACTCCCCGCTCCCCCGAGCTCCCAACCCAACTCTTCAGAAAGCCAATTACAGGTTTAATGATCCCGCTCGCACAGTCACGTCGCTCCGGCAGCGGCGCAAGCCTGGAGTTCACGATGAAGCCCCCATCCCAATCAGCCGTGTTTTTATTGATTCGTAAGCTGCTAAATTGTCTGGGAAAAGACAGCGCACCAGACCGCGTCTCCGGGGTCTGGCTCGGTGAATGACAGCCCTCGGCCGCTGCGGGGCTGGCGGGAGCCGGAAGCAAGCTCGCGTCTGAACACCTCGGAGTCTAGCAGACCTGCCCGCCTGCATGCCGGGCTGCAGCCCCAGGAGACGCCGTCCGGCTGGAAACACGCACAGCCTGTGGGCTCCTTTCTCACCTCCTCTTCAGGGCTCCTTTCCCAGGCCAATTACGTGGAAGGCGCACGTGGAGCCGCAGCGTGCGGTGGAATCAGGGCCCCCACATCCCTGCCTTCATCTGGTGTCCTGGGCCCTGAAGGTGTGGCCACAGGCCCAGCACTCATCACTCGGCAGCTGCTTGGGACTTGATGTCCCTGAGCCTCAGTCTTCTCATCTGAGACATGGGTATGATAATGGTGACCTCACAGGGTCCGGCAGAGCTGGATGACTCGATAGCCACGGCACTGGGTTGCGAAGCACATCCCCCCCGCCCGCCCCCGATTAACGTCCACCCAGATGCTCAGATGTGATGCTGTCTGGGGAGGGAGTCACTTCTCGGGTGTCTCGGGTTAGCTCGCAATCCGCCCGAATCCCTTGGCCTTAGAAGAGGCAGGGGCACCCGAAGACATGGAGGGGCGAAGCTGGGATGACGGGGGCCGAGTGGACTGAGGGAGCAGTAGCACATGCAAGGGCCCTGTGGCAGGAGAGCCCGCGAGAGGAACTGCGAGGATCCGGTGGTCCAAGCTCAGCCCTCGGGTGCAGAGGGACCAGGAGGAAGGGGAGGAGACAGAGGGCTGCACAGGGCCCACGGGGTGAGCCGAGGTTTGGACTCTGTCTTGAAGACGGGGAGAGCCACAGAGGACCGTGGAAGGGGCAGCCGTGGCACAGGTGCCCCAGGGCGGCACAACTCCCCAGGGAGCCGCTTCCGCCAGCTCGGTCCCTCTGCAGCCAGGGCAGGAGGGAGCACCGGCTCCTCCTGCACCCAGGGGGTAGGGAGCACCTAGCTCCTCCTGCACCCAGGGGGTAGGGAGCACCCAGCTCCTCCTGCACCCAGGGGAGGGAGCACCGGCTCCTCCTGCACCCAGGGGAGGGAGGCAGCACCCGGCTCCTCTCTGCACCCAAGGAGGTAGGGAGCACCCAGCTCCTCCTGCACCCAGGGGAGGGAGCACCTGGCTCCTCTCTGCACCCAGGGGAGCACCTAGCTCCTCCCTCAACAGTGAAGCCCACAGCCCTCCCCAGAGGGACTCCCAACACTGAAGAGAGAATCCCAGGGAGTGCAGGGGCCCCAGGGCCGCCCTGATGGGGAGTGGCATGGGAGGGGGCCGGGCGAAGACCCTGGCAGGCTCCCCTAGAAAGCCCAGGGCGCCCAGGTGCTGCTGCCCACACGGGACCTGGCCAGCCCAGGGCACCCAGCTGGACGCAGAGCAGCTCCGAGACCATGCACCTAGGGAGTGAGAAGCTGCTCACCCCAAAAGCTGCCCCACACGGGGTGTCCGCCCCCCCCCCAGCAGGAGGTCATGGGAAGAGCCTGGGCGACTCAGAGCATCGGGGTGAACGCTCCACCCCTTCTCCAGCCCTGTGTCCCCGTGGGGGTTCCGCCATAGCCCTTTGTGTTTTATTTACTGCAGGTTTTTCCTTAATCCACACCACCCACCTTTGGCTTCTCTAATTGACATGAACTTGGGGCCAACTGCTGCCTGGGAATGACCAGCCCAGACGTCACCTAAAGGCACTCACCCACCACCCTTTGGGACCCCCACCCCATCTGACTTGCAACCATGGAAACAGGCGAGGTGTGGCTGGGGGCCCGCTGAGCATCACAGAGCACATCGGTGTCACACCAGGGTCCCTTGTCTGTCCCAGCCTCCCTCCTATGACTGTGAGCTGCTGGAGTGCAGGGCGGAGCCCCGGACCCCTCGGCTGTCACCACTGCACACAGTAGGATCTTTATCAATGTTCATTTGTTCGAATGGCTAAACCGATTGCAAGTGCTGTGGGGACAGTGCTGGTCTGTCTGGTTCTGGCCATCTGTTAGGACGCACTGCCTGGCACGTAGTAGGCGCTTTATCAATAGTCAGTTATGCAGTCACATAGTGTAAGCTGTGTGAGGAGTGGGGCTGGTCTGTCGCCTTCGCCCCTGCTCCACCGCGCCACGTTGTCATTGCTGAATGCCTCAATGAATGACTGAAGGGTGAAAATAGTCTAAATGGCTATTTGACATAGTTTGGACTGAAAATGTGCTTGTCTGAATCCATCTGGCCATTAAGCAAAATTCAGTCCGGCCCACATAGCGCACGGGGAGGGGAGAAGCCACTATGAATAGCTCCCCACGCCCTCTCTTCTGCCGGCTGTGGCAGGCTGAGATCGCGGGGCTCAGCCATGCAGGGCCTGCCACGTGTCCGTCCTTGCCGTGGACAAGTGGCTCCTGTGCGGGGCAGGGGCCTCCGACACCCAACACGCAGAGCAAGGCTTTCCTCCTGTGCCACGCTCGGCGCCCTCGGGGCTGGCCCGTTTTGACACTGATGCACAAACTGGGGTCCCGAGGAGCAACCCCCCACCTGAGGCCCCTGTGCCTCCACGGTGACCGGGACCCAAAGAGCTGGTGCACCGCTGGCAGCTGCTCCAACCGGACGGGAAGCGGGGGCGGCCGTCGGGCCTCACCGGGAAGCTCAGCCTCATGGTGGCAGCCCCAACCTCCGCCTGCCAAAGCTTCAAGCTTTTGGGGCCAGCGCTGTGGCACAGCGGGTTAGGCCTCCACCCACATGCCAGCATCCCGTATGGGTAGCAGTTCGAGTCCCGGCTGCTCCACTTCTGACCCAGCTCTATGCTAATGCAGCTGGGAAAGCAGCAGAGGATGGCCCAGGTGCTTGGACCCCTGCACCCATGTGGGAGACCCGGAAGAAGCTCCTGGCTCCTGGCTTTGGTCTGGCCCAGTCTCAGCCATTGTAGCTATTTGGGGACTGAACCTGCAGATGGAAGACCCCCCCCCTTTCTCTTTCTTTCTCTGTAACATAGCCTATCAAATAAATAAATAAATCCTTAAAAAAAAACCTTCAAACTCCCTTGGACACAGTTGCCATAAAAATAGTTAGATTTGTGTCTCAGATAAACAGTAATTTTAATACATTGAGCTATCTGTATATCTATATTTATATACATTAAATGGTTATAACTATAGATTATGTTTACATTCTCAACATATAAATGCAAATATACATGGGGAAATAAATGCAATATATTATGCATTTTTGATTACAGTACTACAGTCTTATTTACTCCCCTGGGATCCACACTTTGCCTGGCCGCCCACATTTTCACAGGCAGACCCTGGCAGCCCGCTGAGCTCGGCCTGGCCCTCCTGGGGGCCGAGCCCGGGCTGACCAAGCCAGGCAGCCCCACCTGCCCCAGCCATGGGCCCAGGGCTCGCGTCCGCCAGGTCAGGCCTGCAAGACTCAGTCTGAGCGCTTGGCCTGAGCGCCCTGCCGAATTCACGCTGCACACAGACGTGAGCAAGGGGCTCTGCTGGTGGCCCTGGGCACAGCAGATGCAGGTTTCAGAGGCGGGAGGCGGCTCCAGGCGGCTCCAGGCGGCTCTGAAACCACACCAGCTTCTGACCGTGTGGACGCAGCAGGTGCTAAGCAGCTCCCTTGCCTGTTAAAGCCGCAGCAAGCCGGCTGGAGCGGGACGGAGCAGTGTGGCCCAGCCTTCCTAACCACGGTGGGCTGCTTGCTTGACATCTCTGAGATCCGGGCACTCCCCTGGCTTTCCCAGAGGCCTCTGGGAGTTGAGCTTCTTGTTCAGGCCCCGCTGACCTGGGGGTCTGCACGCAGGAGCACGCACGGCCCCATCCAACCCCGCCAAGGCTCAGCAGTGACGTCTCCCCACCTGTGGGTGGTCTGGGTCACAGGCCCCTGCCCGACAGCCTGGGATAGGCACGGTGGAGCCGACAGGGAGCGGCGGGCGCGGGAGGGATGGGGGCCAGGCGCGTGTGTGTCCGCGAACAGCAGAACAGAAATGAGGAGTCAGCCGACCGGCACACGCGCACAGCAGAGCTGCGTGGAGCTCGCCCTCCAGGGAACCCGCCCTCCGTCTGGCCGCCGCTCGGGGCCGCCTCGATCTCCTGGTACCTGTGTTTTCCTTTGTCTGATTCCACGTCCTCCTGGACACGGCTGAGGGGCCGACGTCAGAATGAGGATCCACGTCCTGGCGGGCAAGGCCAAGGGCGCGTGCATGCGTGTGCGTGTAGGTGGGTGGGCGGATGCACAGCCGGGTGGTGGGGCTCTGTCTGCAGAGGCCGAGGGTCTGGGACAGGCCCCTCCCTGGGCCCCGTGGAGCCTGCTCACAGGGACCACCAGGCTCCCTAAGGCAGACGTCCCTGGTTTTTCGACTCCCTGGTGCGGATCCGTGAGGCTGCAAGGAAAGGGATCGGCAGGGGCACAAGGATGCTGACGACCCCCCACCCCACCTGCAGTCTCAGCACTCACCCACGCCCCCTCTCTGTGCCCACGGCCCCGCCTCGCGGACCCCCAAGTAGACACGGGACAAAGGCCGCTTGGAACCTGCAGCCCCTCCCCCAAAACAGCATTCATTTGACAGGCAGAGTGACAGAGAGAGCCTCCATCAACTGCATCACAACTTAAATGACCACCAGGGCTGGATGAGGCCGAAGCCAGGAGCCAGGAGCTTCATCCGGGTCTCCCACACGGGTGCTGGGGCCCAAGCACTTGGGCCATCCTCTGCTGGTTTCCCAAGCGCGTCAGCAGGGAGCTGGATTCAAAGTGGAGCAGCTGGCACTGTGACAGGGCGGGTACACGAAGGACTTGGCCAGGCTGTGGCGGCGGCCACACCCACACCTGAGCGGAGCCCGAGGCCCTGTGTCGTGGCCGGGGCTTATGAGGTGGCAACGAAAAGATTGGGCACAGGGGAACGCAGCAGGGGCTCGGGGGACCCATGAGGCCATGCAGCTCCCGGCGGCCCGTGACACAGACCCTGCCTCATGTACCTCCCCCTGCAGGACCCACCCCTGCATCTGCGACAGGCGGGCTGGCCAAGCTCTCAATCAGGCCCTTAGTTTCTGCTCCCCGAGCACTGAGGGCAGCACGGGGCACGCAGGGAGCTCGCGGGAGGGCTGTCAGCACCTGGGTCCAGAGAGTCCGGTGGACACGCGCGGGTGTCGCACCTGTTTCTCTGCCGGCAGAGGCACCCGGACACCCGCCTCGTTCCGCTGCAGTCCTGGTCGGGGCGAGCAGTGTAGGAGGGGCCAGCGTTTGGTCGTGGCTATCCTAGTACCCCAAGACGAGGGTGCCGGTCACTGTGGGGAGTGACCCCAGGGGTGCAGGTGAGGGAGGCTGGGGAGAAGAATGGTCCACGCCACTCGGGCACAAGAGGGGTTGTTCAGGGTCAGGGACCCACTTCTGGTGCGGGTGGGAGGTGAGAGACCCTAGACGGCCCTCGTCATGGCCCCAGCAGCCCCAGACGCCCTTGGCTGCACACTCCCCTGGGGGAGGGGCCAGTTACACGTCCCAGGCACTGTTGCTCTCTACTCCCATGCTTTGGTGTGCAAGGCTCTTCCCAGGCCCAGAGAAACCTGGCCCAGAAGATGCAAGAAGCCACCAGCACCCAACCCCCAGGGTGGCCCCGGGGATGGCGGCTGCCCAAAGCACCTGCTGTGGCTGCCGTCCTCATCGCCACCATCACTGCCTCCATCATGGTCACCGTTGCCATTGTCATCGCCACCGTATCCCTGGATCACGGGAGCCATGTAGGGGAGGGGCAGCACCTCGCACCCACGGGAGACGCCCTGCCACAGGAGACACGGGGGGGGCAGCACCTTGCACCCACGGGAGACGCCCTGCCTGAGTCCTGGGCCCGAGGGCAGTGGCCCTGACTGAAAACACCTGGCCATGTGCCCAGGGACAGCTCCCTTGGGGGGCTCTGCAGTGGATTTGGAAGGAAAAGGCGAGTTGGAGGAGTGGAGAGCTCGCTCCAGGACCCTGTGACAGGCAGAGAAGAGAGGGCTGGCGAAGGTGGGGGGCTCAGGGTCAGATCCCCCAAGGCTGGGCTGGTCACAAGGCGGGGACGTGCCTCGGAGGCTGCAACGACCCACATTGTTGAACGCACTGAGGGACAGAGACAGAGAGCAGTGCTCCCGTGTGCTGGTTCACTCGCCAAATGCCCACAGCAAATAGGACCAGGCCATGTCGAAGCCAGGAGCCAGGAATACAGTCCAGACCTCTCGCATCACTGGGCCCTCACCACTGCCTCCCAGGGTCTGCACTGGCAGGAAGATGGAGCCAGGGCTCGAGTGGGGTGCTGCTGGCCCCAGGCCCTCCGCTGTGAGACAAGCGGCTCCACCGGCATCTTGACCCCGGGACAAACGCCTGCCCTGTGCTGGGTACTGAGGCCAGAGAGGACCAAGCTGTGGGAAGCTGGCCTGGGGCTTCCCCAGGCTCGCGGTTCGGGGCTCGCCGTGGCCTCTGCCCTGACCCGGATAGTGAGGTGCTCCCCAGGTCGGGGAACACATGGCAGGGGCAGACACCGACCAGCTGCCCACAAGGAGCGTTCCAACTGTGTCGCTGGTGACCCCCGGGCTCTCTTCCACCTTGCTCCGGAGAAAGGACCCCAGGCTCCCCTGGGGGACCACCCCTCCCTCGGTCATGGGCCCTGAGTTCCGGTGCCCCCAGTGTGACCAGGTCCTCCCGGGTCAAGCCATGAATCCCGGGACTGGTGCTGGGGCCAACAGCAGAGAGTCGCTCCTTCCTCTGGCTTTGACGCTGGGAAGACCCGCTTTGGAGCTGTTGGGAGCCCCCTGCCACCACTGGGCGTGAAGACGACATGGGGGACAGGGAAAGACTCAGTGCCGGACCCACCCCTTCCTGAAGCTGGGCTGTGCTGACGGCCTGGACTCTCATGGGCTAGTGAATCTCCTTTATGCTTCAGCCAGCCTGTATCAAGCATTCTGCCTCGTGTAGCTGGGATTCTCTGCAAAGCTTGAGGAATATGCATTGACTTTATCAGTTACTATGGGAAATGACCTTGGTCATTGCCAACATGAAGTTAAGTAATTGCTCATAAAATAAACTTGGGCCTTCTGTGAACATGCAAGCAGCTGTCCCCGCCTGTGGCCCTAACAGCCCAGAATCTGCTTCTCTCCCTGGGGGGCCACTGCGTCCTGCCACTCGTGGCCCATTGTAGACTTCAGGGACACAGCAGAGAAAGAAGTACGGAGCCTGGCGCCATGCAGAGGACGGAGACATAAGCCAAATGTCGTCAGGGCCATGCAGAAAGCGAGAGACAAGATAATGGGGGCCGAGGGTGTTGGGGTGCATGGGGGGCCACGCTGCACAGAGTGGTCGGGAAAGTGCTGAGGTGACTTTGCACAAGGACTTGGGGGAGGTGCGGGGGAGCCGAAGAGAGTTGCAGGCAGAAGGCATGGCCCTGAGGCCACGGCGTGTCTGGCTTGTTCAAGGCCCTTCCAGGAAGCCAGCGGGGCTGAGCAGGTGTGGGGAGAAGGAGGTGAGCTTGGGCTGGGGGGTGGCAGGTGGGGGAGGGAGCAGAGAAATGGGAACACTCGGGGTTTCCCGGCGAGAAGTGGGGCGCTCTGACCGACTGTTGGAGCACAGTGAGGCGGGGTCAGAGCAGGGAGACCGGAGGGCTGCGGCCACGGCACAGGCTGGGGCCTGGCTTGGTGGCAGCAGTGCGGGTGGCAGGAAAGATGTGCCCGCATCTGTTTTGAGTCAGAGCAGGTGAGAGGCTAGGCCCCCGGTTAGAGCAGCCCACGAGTGCCTGCGGCAGGTGTTGGCTCCCACTAACACACACCCCGGAAGCAGCAGGGGGAGGTTTAAGCGTGTGGTGTCCTGCCAGCCGCATGGGAGACCTGGGCCGGGTCCCCAGCTCCTTCCCACCCTTGGCCTGGCTAAGCTCAGCTTTCGTGGGCATTTGGGGAGTGAACCAGCTGATGAGAGTACCCTGTGTCTGTGTGTGTGTGTGTGTGTGCACGCGCGTGCAAGCGCACACGCATCTCAAATGAGAGGGGGAGAGAGAGAGAGAGAGAGAGCGAGCCAGCGAGCCAGCGCTCACTGGGTTTCCTGACCCTGGGGAGAAGCCCTTTCAGGCGGCCCCGGCTCTGGAGGGCTGTGTCTCCCAGGAGGCCATGGCTCCCTGGCCATCAGTGCCCACAGTCTGCCCGTCAGTCTCACCTCCCCTGGAGTGGAGCCAGGAAAGAGCCAGAGGCGGAGGGAGCACACGGGGCAGCACGCGGGGTGCGCCTGTCCCTGGGAGAGCAGTCGTGGCTGCGTCTGTCTCTGAGCCGCGGCCCCAGCAGTCTCTCTGCACGCAGGGTGCCAGGCTGGCGGCGGCGTCTACACAGGCAGGGGGTCGCAGACAAGTCCCCGGGCGGCCTGCTGCAGACAGCGCGGGAGCTCATTACACAGGACTGTGCTTAATTCTCCTCTTCCTTATCAGCTGACAGCTTCCAGTAGATAAAGCTTATATTATTTAAGCTTTCGCACACCCGGCGCGATAAATATCCCCGAATTCCAGTCTTCACGGGAAAAAAATTAAAAATGGATGAAGTCAGAATCTCCAGTAGGTTTCTCAAAACTTGGCCTTTGTGACTGGGTCTAAACGTACTCAGTGCCCAGCCTGCACTGCCTGAGAAAGGGCTGGGGTCAAAGGGCGCAGGGACCACACTGGAGAGAGAAATGTTGGCCCCAGCGGGCACAGTGCACCTGCTGGTGGAGATGGCTCTGAAGCGGAGACCTGCCCGGCTCTGCATGTCCATACGGGAGAGGAGAGGAGACGAGACCTCTGGGTGTAGCCCTGGACTGTCACCAGCGAGCAGGTCCCCTCCTTTCTGTGTGCCTCATTTCCTCAAATGGAGTTCAAGATCAGGAGCAACCTCTGAGCAAGCCCCTGTCACTTCCCTGCAGCCCAGGACAAAGAGGCCTGGCGACGGGCCTGTGTGCACCCCAACTTCCAGGCCCGCCCTGAGATCTAAATAAACCCAGGTGGCTGCAGGAGGGGGCGCTGCCTGGTGGGGGTGGGGCTCTGAGCTGAGAGCAACCTCAGCAGAAATGGGATTGATCGGCAGGACGTCTGGGTGTTCACGGAGCTGCCTGGAGGGCAGGCTCCCAAACACCATGGGACAAAATGTGGTCTGACCAGAAGGGAGCCTGTCCAGGGAGGCCAGTGCCTGGCCAGGAGCCCTCAGCTCATGCACAAAACATAGGAGCCCCTCCCCCTACCCGGGGCCGTCAGTGCTGGACCACAACCCTTTGGCTCATGTCCTGTCTCCAACTCAGTCCCCGGGGCCCCCAGGATCAGCCATGGAGGCAACCGCCGGACCAAGGTCTCCAGGGCTGGGCGCAGAGTCCCTCGGCACTGCCCAGCCCCCGCACAGCGCATCCCGAGGTCCCTGAGAGCGTCACCAGCTCCTGGCCAGGGGCCCCGACAGTGGAGTCTGGCCAGCAGAATGAGGGCCACGGCCATGGCAGCATGGACCCGCCAGGCCCCCTGCCGCTCACGCACTTGGAGTCTTGTGTGGAATCCGTTCTGGGAATTGAGATGGTGCACGAGAGGGGGTGACTGTGGTTGTGAACGCTCAGGGCCCTCTGGCGGGGGAGCTGCTCCTGGTCTCGGGCCTGCAGGCTGGTGCGGGGACCCCCGTGCCCCCACACAGACGTGTGCAGTGACAGGGACAGGCCCCATCAGTGTCAGGGTCTCGGCCGAGACGTGGGCCTGCGGTTTTGCCAAATGTTCCCACTGGGGAAACGCACTGTGTGCAAAGAATCTGCAGTATTTCTTACACGCACACTGGAATCTCAACAAAAGCAGAAAAGCCTCAGAGACAGCAGGAAGCCCTCTGAACTTGACCTCTGAACTTGACCTTTTTTTAAAGATTTTATTTATTTATTTGAGAGGCAGAGTCACAGACAGTGAGAGGCAGAGACAGAGAGAAAGGTCTTCCTTCCATTGCTTCACTCCCCAAATGGCCACAATGGCCAGAGCTGGGCTGATCCAAAGCCAGGAGCCAGGAGCTTCTTTTGGGTCTCCCACGCAGGTGCAGGGGCCCAAGGACTTGGGCCATCTTCTGCTGCTTTCCCAGGTCATGGCAGAGAGCTGGATTGGAAAAGGAGCAGCCAGGACTAGAACTGGCGCCCATACGGGATGCTGGTGCCACAGGCGGAGGATTAACCCGCCCTTCTAAATGTTCTTATGCATTCATTTATTTATTCCAAAAATGCAACCACATTTCTCTATTCAAACAATATGAATGAAGCACAACTCTATGCCAGCTCTCTTCCAGGGAGATCTCTCTCTCCCTCTCCCTCTCCCTCTCCCCCTCCCCCTCCCTCTCCCTCTCCCTCTCCCTCTCTCCGTCTTTCCCTCTCTCCCTCTCTCCCTCTCCCCCTCTCCCTCTCTCCCCCTCCCCCTCCCTCTCCCTCTCCCTCTTTCCCTCTCTCCCTCTTTCCCTCTCTCCCTCTCCCCCTCCCTCTCCCTCTCCCTCTCTCCCTCTTTCCCTCTCTCCCTCTCCCTCTCCCTCCCCCTCTCTCTCCCTCTCTCTCCCCTCCCAGGGGCCTAGGCCTCGGGAGGGCTAATACCCGATTTCACAGGGTGCTGTCACATAATGACGAATGCACCACATCTGAGACACAGGGCCACTTGCAAAGCTGACAAACGGCAGGTGACGGAAGTCACAGAAGAACCCAGCCCAGGAAGATCAGGGCTGGAGAGCTGCAGGGAGCAGAAGCAGCAGCCCACGTGCGAGGAGGCAGTGCGCTCAGCCCTTGCGAGGGGCGGAAGGACCCGGCAGGAGGGCGCAGTGTGGAGAGGCAGGCGGGCGTGGCGTGGCGGGGGCAGAACCAGCAGGGCCTGCACAGCCAGAGGGGCCCGGGGGCTTGGTCGCGAATCCCCCGAGGGGTCCCCCAAGTGTTCCAGGCAGGGCCAAGCAGCGTTGACTTCCTGCGTGTTTAGAAGGTCACTCTGGCTCCGTGTCCCCTCCAGCTCCGGGGCTATGACTCCAACCGGCACTTGTAAAGCACCTGCTTGGTGTTATCGGCTGCAGGACAGGCTAGCCTGTGCCCCACCTGGCATCTGGATGGTGACATTGCACATCAGTGACAGTCAGTGCCAATGGTGAGAACGCAGACAGGGCCAGCAGCCCCGGGAAGAGGGTCTGTGCCCCGCCTCCGGGGCTCGAGCTGTCTCTGCCAACCCCAAGCCCTAACCGCCCCTGGCTCTGTGACCACTGCTGCCCCAGGGACAGGCACATGGTGGCATGTGGATTTGCACCCACGCCTATCCGGGTGCCGAGCGATGTGCAGTGGCCCTGAGGGGCCGCCCGAGAGGCCCTGTGCCGGTGCTTGGAGAGACAGCCCAGAGTCACCGGTTGGCGGCCAGATCAAAAGCAGAACAGACTCCAGACAACGCCTCGTCTCCAGCGGATTTCTAATTAATTCCTCACTGGCACACGCAGCGTCTGCACTTTCTCTCCCCCGGCTCTCCCGCCCCATCCATACTGAAGAGCTGTCAGCTTGCCTCGTGCTAAATATAAGTCATGTTGTGAGACACACACAGAGTTCCATGCGGGCCGGGGGTCTGCGTCCCGAGAGCCCTGGGGGACTCTGCTTCCACGTCTCGCTGGCCGACGTGTGGGCGCCCCCTGCCCTCCAGTCTCCCAGCGCCCCCAGCTCCCAGGGGGTGGGACACGAGGGGCCAGGCGCTGCTGGTGTCTGTCCCGCAGCCACCCCTCTTCCCCTGGGGACCAGAGCTGACCTCACATCGGACTCTGAGGGTGGCGTCTGGCCCAGAACACCGCATCCCCCGGCCACAGGGGCTTGTCCACTTCCAAACGCACCTCCATGGGAGGAAAGGGAAGGGGAGAATGTTCCAGATTTCCAAAGACCAAGAGATGAGAACTAAATGCAGTGTGCAAAAGGTGTTGGATTCCCGTTTCAGGACAAACCAGCTAGAAGACTGGGAAGTCCGCACCAAGTGCCAGGCACAGGGGGACCGAGGGAGAAGCCGGATCGTAGACGACGAGATTTGGTGTTCATTTCGTTAGGTGATAAAAGGCTGCAGTGGATATAAAGGCGTAACCACTTTCTCCCATCCAGGTTCTAACCAGGCCCGACCCTGCTTAGCTTCCCAGATCGGCGTTCAGGGAGTGTGGCCGTGGACAGGGGTGACCTCTTAGGAAAGAGCCGCTGAAGTAGTTAGGGGTGAGTGGTCACGATGGCCGAAGTTTCCTCTTGGGCGGCAAACACAGAGACACAGACACAGAGACACACACATACACAGAGACGTACAGAGACATAGACACACACAGAGACATAGAGACACAGACACACAGAGACACATAGACACACACACAGAAACAGAGACACAGACACAGAGACACACAGACACACAGAGACACAGACACAGAGACACAGAGACACACAGAGACACAGAGACACAGAGGCATAGAGACACACAGACACACAGAGACACACACACAGAAACATGGAGACACAAAGACACAGAGACACACAGACATAGACACACACAGAGACATACATGGACATAGACACACAGAGACACAGAGACACACACAGAAACAGAGACACAGACACAGAGACACACAGAGACACACACAGAAACATAGAGACACAGAGACATAGAGGCACACAGACACACAGACACACAGAGACACACAGACATAGACACACACACAGACATACATGGACATAGACACACAGAGACATAGAGACACACAGAGACGCACACGCAGACACACAGGCACGGCTGAGGGCTGGCCTCCGTCAGAGCTGGGTGTGAGCGTGCAGGTGGTCACAGCACTGCTCTCAGCTCTCTGCACGTTCGATCACACTCACAACAGAAAGTCAGTGTGAAAATCCAGCCCTGTGCCTTGCACCTTAAGCTCTGAGCCCACGTCCTCACCCAGCCAGTGGGACAAAGATAGCAAAGACTGCTAAGGCTCTTGGAAACCTCCCATGAGACCATCCAGGCGGAAACCTGGTTTCACCTGCCCCAGGAAGTCCCCAACAAAAGCCAACAATCAGAGTTTTTAGAAGACAGGGTTCTTCCAGCTGCACCAGAAGAACCCGATCAAAATACTCAGGAAATACAGAGAAGAATCTTCCAGAAGAAAGCCAGTGTTTGCCTTGGTCTCTCCCCAGGCGGGAAGACCATCTGCCGGGTGCCAGGCCCCGGAACCTGCTCCGCCCCTTCTCCCAGCCTCCTGGTGACAGGCAGGGAGGTGTTGAGCAGAGGTTACCTCCCTCCCTGCAGCTTTGCCCAACCCCACCCAAGCCAGCAACAGCTGAAATAACCAACGAGGCTGCCAACTGTTTTGACGATATTTATTTAGTTAGAATGTCATTATAATAGAATGCCATGGCTGACACTCCTACTCCCATCATGCATCAGACGCCATGACGCTTCCAAGATTTCCAACACAGGGCCAGGAAATGGACAGGACTGAAACCCTGCCCAAACTCCACCCTCAATGAAGACCCCATTAAAGCCCAAGCCTCACAGAGCGCTGCTCACCTGTGAGTCCCCTCCTCAGTGTTCTCATGCAAATAAGTCTTGTTCCAATGCTGTCCCTTACCCACATCTCATTCTCGAAGTCTTCTTGCATCAGAAACAAGAATTCAGACCCAGCAACCCCACGGCGCTCAGAAAGAGCGTTTTCCACTTGCACACACCAACATGGGGTCACGCTCCCTGGAACATCACGGGTTCCATCAGAAAAGATGGAAGCGACTTACCATACATACGCAGTGTTGGTGACAGGCAGAGCCACAGGCCCTCAAATCCGCTCCTGGTGAGCTTTCCAGGTGGGTCAACATTCTGGAAACACACACTCAGATGGTATCAGAGTTCTTCTGCAAAGAATGAGACCCCCAGTCACTTTTGCGGTCTGCTTTATGACTTGTTAAACAGTCCAATGTTGCAATGAATTGGGCACGATTCTCGTATCTAAAGATGATAAAGTGGCTTCCATTCTGAAATAAAGCTTTGAGAAGACCCGGCTCCGTCTCCTCTCTACTTCCCTGCTGGACCACGTCCTGCCCCACAGGCACACTCATACAGACACTCCCGCTTGCACACTAACCCTCACACGCTCACACCCAGTGCCACGCACCTGTTCACTCCCATCTCACGCAGTCTGGCAACCACTTGCACACTCACCCACACTCACAATGCTCACACGCACACACCACTTCACCCACCAACGCTCTCTACACACACTCGTGTGCTCACTGCCACACGACTGTTCTCGCCCCATCAGCTCTGCTCACACACACACTTCCCCACACTCGCGTGCTCACTCCCACACGGCTGTTCTCGCCCCGTCGGCTCTGCTCACACACACACTTCCCCACACTCGCGTGCTCACTCCCACACGGCTGTCCTCGCCCC
>CM027394.1:107862138-107879792 GCA_015711505.1 Sylvilagus bachmani | reverse complement strand
CCTCGCCCCGTCAGCTCTGCTCTCTACACACACACTTCCCCACACTCGCGTGCTCACTGCCACACGGCTGCTCTCGCCCCGTCGGCTCTGCCTCGGGCTTTTTGTTCATCTATCAGCTGAACAGGCATCCCTTGGGAGAGCCACGTCCTCCTGAGGGTCTCCCTGAGCTCCAAGTTCGTCCCGGGGCCCAGACGGTGAGCGAGGAGAGAGGCAGCCTGGGTGCACCTGCCGCTGGCCATCTCTGCACCGCCTGCTCTGTGCAGGCCTCTGGACCAGCAGTCGCAGCAGCACCCAGGAAGTCGTTGGAAAAAGCACGTTCTCAGCCCCCCCCCAGACTTCACGGAGTCATGGGCTCTGCAGTCCGTGTTTTCAGAAGCCCCGCAGACGATTCTGCTGCACCCTGACATTTCTCAACGGCTGCTTTAAGGACCCCACACACGCAGAAAGGAGGTGGGACTGTGATCGGGTGCAGACGAACGAGCGGGACAATGCCAGCCGCACGCCTCACTGGCCTCCACTGACGCTCAGGGCGGGTGCGGGGCCCAAGCTCGGCCCCGGATGACACAGCACGGGCAGCTCCGTGAGCCCGCGCGGGGACAGCGAAGGCCGTCCACGTCTCCGGAGGCTCAGGGCTTCCGTTCAAGGGGCGGCACCCAGAGTCCCTCCCCCGGGTGTGCGGGGTGGTCCCAGGGCACAGACCCGTGTCTGCTCCCCACGGCTGCAGCCAGCTTGTCGTTCCTGCACGGTTCGGAACCTCGGCCCTGCGCAGGGGTCTCTAAGCCAGCGCTTCTCGGCTGCAGTGTGTGCCAAGCGGCCAGCGAGGGTCGGGGACTCCACAGGTCTGGTGGGCCCGGGACTCTCCTCCGGGGCGCACAGGAATGGCTGTCCAGCCGGGAGGTCTCGTCTTCCCTGGCGGGGGCCTGGTGGAGCCCCCAGCCCCTCTTTGAGGAGGTCCCGGAGGGAGGGTCCGGGGTGCCATGAGTGGGGGGGGGCGTGACTCCACCCCCTTTTCTCCTGCTTGCCAGACCCCAGACAAGAGCTTGGGTCCGAAAAGGAGACCGAGGCGGAGAGAAAGCCCCGGGAGGCTGCGGACTGGACGGTGGCCCTCACTCAGCCCCGGCGACGAAGGCGGAACCGCAGGAGTGCTGGGAGGGCGCTGCTTGTGGTGGACTCACAGGGCAGTGAGGCAGGACGGGTGCGGGAGCCGGCGGGAGGGAGACCCGAGGCCGGAACCCCGGGACAGCAGACGCCCACGGAGGGCCGGGGGCTTCACAGCCGGGGGATTTGTCTGGACTGAGAAACCACCGGGTAGCAGGCAGGCTCCCCAACCTCTTCAGTCACAATCGACCGGGAGCCCAAGTTGGAATGTCCCCACTCGGGAGCACCCCAGCCCTCTCACCCAACAGGCAGCCCAGGACGAGAGCTCCGGGTCCCATCCGTGGTGGCACGGTTGGGAGGAACCCAGGGCTTTCCAATCCCCCTCATGATTCGCTCATCTCAACACATCAGCTTGGCTCTATTTCCTCGTGGTTCCAAGACGGCTGCCACAGCCCCCAGATCACATCCAGATGGTGTGTACTACATATAAAGGAAGTGGGGCTAGCTCTCCCTATGCAGATCTCTTTTTGAAAACTTTTATTTTTAAATTTATTTGAAGACAGAGAGCTCCCAGCCACTTGCTCGTTTCTCAAATGCCCACAACAGCCGAGGCTGGGCCAGACCGAGGTTAGGGATTAGCAACTCAGTCTGGGTCTCCCTCATGGGTGGCAGGGACCCAGCTACTCCAGGCATCGCCTGCTGCCTCCCAGGATGCGCATTAGGAGAAAACGAGACTCAGGAGCGGAGCCAGGACCCAACCCAGGCGCTCTGAGTGCAATGCGGGCGTCGTGAGAGGCGTTTTTAACTGCGCTGCACCAAAGCCAACCTCCGCCTTGAATCTTTCGGAGAACAGCAAAAATCCAGAACAGCTCCTCTTCACAACCCGCTGGCCACAGCCGGCTCGCTCAGCCCTGGGTAAACACAGCCTGGATCCTGCAGGCGAGGGCTGGGACGGACGCTCGGGCCACTGGGAGTGGAGTGGATTTAGAACAAAGGTGGGGCTCTGGAGGAGAGGTGGAAAACAACAGTGGTGCTGGGACGGCGACCGGGCGGCAGCACCCTCCAGGCACGAGGCCGGCAGTGGGCTCAGCCTGTGGCTGCCCCGCACGGAAACGCGGATCGCAGCCCTGACTCGGAGCCAGACGGCGGAGGCTGACGCAGCCCCTGTGTCCCAAGGTGGCTGAACCCAGCCCCGGCAGTGCTTAACCCTCCGGCTTCGGAGAAAACAGAAAATCCTTCCCACCTGGAGAAACGCCCCAGGGACTGAGCAGCGGCCCGGGGCCCACGGCAGCTCTGCTTTGAGGGGTCTCGGGCACGGTGCCACCCACCCCCGACCCCGCAGCAGCGCCTCTGCGAGGCCCCCACTCGAGGTTGCTGTGGGAGGCACAGAGTGGCCTGGGGTCCGGCTGAGGGCAGGGTCATTCACCTGCTGGCCCCGTGCCCTGCTACAGGGTGGAGAGAGGGGCTCAGCTACCCAGCACCTGCCTGCCAGTGACACTTCCCCAGCGCTGGGCACCATCGCAATCCACAGACCCCACCTCGGGAGCTGTGGTCTCAGACTTGTGTCCTGCTGGGGTACACGTGCCCCACGAGAGCAGGTGCCACTTCCGGCGTGCACGGCTCTGCCTCTGGGACCGGCACAGCGCCTGGCACATGTCTAGGGTTCGACAGACAAAACCAAGAAGACTGAAACTGCACAGAGGCGAAAGTGAGGGACGTAGCGGACAGAGGAGGCCCGGGACGGCCTGCACCACGGCCACCAGCCACACAGCGTCAACACTGGGCGGCTCTTACCCGGCCAGGGCCGGACTGATCCTCAGGCTGCTCCCCAGGAGCCGGCTGTAAGCAGACGCGCCGGGCCCTGCCCAGAGCAGGGAAGCGAGTGCCTGACTTTGAAATCACTTTGGCCTTAGAGTTTTAAAGGAGGCTGTTTCTGCTAAACTGACTGGAATGCTAACGGCGTGGGAGTGTGATTTGTATTCAGACGGAAGAAAGCGGCTGCCGCTGGAGGAGACGGGAGACCCAAGACGGAGACGGAGCCGCTTAATTAGGTCTGGTCCTTAACGTGGAATAAAGGCACCGGGCGCCAGCAACCAAGGAGCGACCAGTCTCCGGGGGCTCCCGGGTTTCAGGGCGCCGTGCAGCGAGAAGCCGCTGGCTTAGAGACGATGGCTGGCGTCCTGGGACGGCAGAGCCTCCTGCCGGCCTGGGGTGCTCCGTGCTCACGGCTCTGAGTCAGCTAGAACTGCAAGGGAACCCAAAAAGAGGGAGCTGCCAGGGTCTCATGTGTGTGTGTGCATGCATGAGCATGTGTGTGAGTGTGCGCGCTTGTGTGTGCATGTGTGTGCCTGTGTGTAACTGTGTTCACATGTGTGTACACGTGTGTAGGGGCGTGTGTGCATGTGTGAGCATTTGCACATGTGTGCAAGTGTGGGGCATGCATGAGCATATACGTGAGTGTGTGCACTGTGTGGGGGCATGTGTGTGCATGTATGAGCATGTGTGGGCATGCGTGAGCATGTGTGTGAGTGAGCTGTGCACCTGTGTGCCTACACATGTGTAGGACTTTCGGGCCCAGGGTGGGAGAAAGAAAGGCAGAACCAATCTTGTTTTTATTTTATCTGAAAAGCAGAGCAACAGAGAGAAACAGACAGTCGGAGAAGAGAGATTTTTTTTCCCATCTGCCGGTTCACTCCCCAAATGCCCACAACAGCCAGGGCTGGGCCAGCGGAGCCAGGAGCCGGGAACTCCCTCCAGGTCTCCCCGTGCACAGCAGGGACACGAGGGCTTGAACCGTCCGTCCGCTGCTGCCTCTCGGGTGTGTGTTACTAGGAAGCAGGGCTGGGACCCGAGGAGCCGGGACTCGAGCGGTACCTGCCGTGGGCTGCGGGTGTCTCACGGAGCTCAACCTGCTGTGCCGCCGCAGCACCCGGCCACAGGCTGAGAGCAACGCAGCTCCCAGCAGCCACCAGCAGGCAGAGCGGGCGACAGGCCAAGTGCCGGCCTCGGCAGAGCGGGAGGGGGGCGTGGCGCAGCCCCCCCCCTCCCCGCACAAGAGCACCCAGCAGTGGAAAAGAACAGCCCCCCCACACACACACACAAGAGTACGGGGTGGGGGGTGGCGGTCAGGATCCTAAAACAAGGAAACCCGTCTGCGGGGACAGGGCCAGAACAGGGGCTACCTTGGCGGGAGGCACGGCCTGGCGGCTGCAGAACAATCTTCATACATTTTTTTGTTAAAGTTATTTATTTGAAAGTCAGAATTACACAGAGAGAGGGAAAGATGGGGGATGGAGAAAGAGAGAGAGAGAGAGAGTTTTCCATCTAGTGGTTCATTCCCCAGATGCCCACAAGGGCCAGATCTGAGCCAAACTGAAGCCAGGAGCTTCTTCCGGGTCTCCCACGTGGGTGCAGGGATCCAAGCACTTGGGCCATCCTCCACCGCTGTCCCAGGCCACAGCAGAAAGCTGGCTCAGCAGTGGAGCAGACTGAGCTCGAACCAGTACCCATACGGGATGCTGGTGTCGCAGGCACCACAACGCGGGCCCCAGTCTTTGTGTCTTGGTCACACTTGGGGTTAGACAGGCACGCACGCGTGTAGAAATGCCCCGCGTGGCACGTGTTCGAAGACTCACACACTCTGTTGCAACTCAGCTGAGATTCGTGCACCTGTAAAGAAAGTCCCGTGCTGAGGAACGTGGCCGCTAAGGCGTGATTCTCCGGCACCGCCCTCCTGACACACGCAGGCTCGGCGCCCGGTGCCACCCTGCAGATCTGGTCACCCACACGCAGGGCACACCACATGCAGGGACACACTGCTGGAGCGACGGGGGCTGTCACCCTTACGGTCATGGGCTGAGTCCTTCACACGCGTCTTCCAGGTCCCAGCGCCCCTGCACCGACTGCCCGTGAGCTTCACCAGGTGGGAGGTGCAGCTCTCCTGGCCTTCGCGTAAGGGCTCCTGTGATGACCAACAGACTCGCAACTCAGGAAATCCACGGCGACTGTGCCGCCACCCCCACCGCCACGGGGCGCAGGAGAAGGGAATGACTTACCATTCCAATCCAGCAGACGCAAACGCCGCTCGGCAATGCTGGCTGCTTGCCAGGAGGTTTAAGAACGCACGGTTCTCCCGAGCAGGAGCTGATAGGCAGAACAGACTCTGAAACTGACGTCCCAGCCCTGGGGATGTGGCTCGCCCGCTCTGACCCGCAAGGCCGAGGGAAACGTGCTTCGGCCCCGGTTCAAACAGGCGAACGCTGAAACCGCCGGCGATGGATAAAACGCTAGGATGCTTGGAGAGAGGCAGGAAGCCGCGGCCGGAGGATTCCAGGGCTTCTGGGATGCAGAGGCTGGGAGGAAACAGACCCTGCACAGCCAGGAGCCCCCCGGGATGGCTTGGACGGCACATTGGAGACAGGGCCGGCCGGGCGGGGAGGGGCGCCGGGCTGCAGATGGGAGAACAGGAGAACGCGGCACTCACGGCCCTGCTCACTCCGCATCCACCCATTGGGATCATTGGAGTCAGCGCCCAGCTCCCGGGGCTGCGGGGAGGGAGGAGTGGAGATGCATCACCACCGAGGGTCGCCACCGGGGGGTCCCGGGTCCAGCTCCCATCAGCCGGCGGGGCAGGGTCCTGGGCATAAGCAGACTGACGAGCTAGGGCCCTGCCTGTCACCCACACGCAGGGCCCACCACGGAATTCCTGGAGGTCGGGGCAAAGCGTCACTGCTGGGTCCCTGGTTCGAAATGCAGGGGACATGTGGCGTTGAAAACACAGACGATAAACCCACTTCCCTCTCGTCCAGGACCTCTTTTGACTTGCTAGGAGCAGATTTTATTTGCTATTCTCGGTCATCCCACTCAAAGAACAAATTTCGACTCCCGGCGTGGATCTTGTCACTCACCTTTATCGTACGCAGAGTGGGCTTTGAAGACTCATGTGAGAGCGTGGAAGGTCGCGTCCCTGGGGACTCGCTGCATTGCTCATTGTGCTCCAGGCGGGCACGTGGTGGCTCTGCACGGGGCTCACGCAGCTCTTTCTGGGTCGCTTTTTGCTGTGCACACAGCCAACCCACACGGCCTGTCCTGGGCCCGCTGACCAGCGAGGGAGACCGTGTCGTCACAGCAGCCTAGGTGCTCCGCAGCTGGGCAGGTGACCGGGGTCCCTGGGTCATCAGGACGTCTCTGCCTTCCCTCTGTGCGTGGAGCAAGTACAAGGCATGGCCTCGCAGCTCTCAGGGCCCCTGGACAGACCTCTCCCCTGCCCGACTCATGCTACTCACCAGGCCCCCAGCCTGCTGTGCCGGCCGGCAGGGCGCGGCCATGCACTCACACGGCTGGCTCACCTCACTCCCCTCGGCCCCAAGGGTTTCTCTTCAAGTTCAGCAATAAAACTGTTCCATGGTTCCCGATGGCCGCAACCTCCGGGCATCGGCCCGGGGACTCGGCCTGGTCCCTGCCGGGCCTCTCAGTCCCCGGCTCACCAGAAGACAGGGCGTCCATGCCAGGTGACCTTGCTCAGGGGCCACCGTGGCGGCCATTGTGACCCCAATTTACAAACGAGGATCTGAGACCCCACAGGTCAGGTCAAGGTCACAGCCCTGACGGCCAGTGGGGGCTGCAGTACGCCCTCCACTGGGTGGTGGCCCAGACCCTTCCCCCCTCCTCAGATCTGCGGCCTGTCCTGGAAGGCCGTGGTGTGGCTCAACCCCAGGTCAGATAATAGACCCCCCACCCGGGGTCAGACCCGGTGTGAATGAAGCCGAGCAGGAAAGAGCCCCAGAGGGGACCCCCGCCCCCAGAGTGACCCGGAAGCCACAGATCCTACAACTGACGGGCACAGGAGGCAGGTCCTGTGACCCCGGGAGGCAGAAGACCTGTGGAGCCCGGCCCTGCTGGAGCCGCCATGGGAGCGCCGATGGCAGGAGCCCGCGGGCATGGTGGGACTGCTGCGGGAGACAGCTAAGCCCATGGACACCCTAGAGGCGTGGCTCTGCCAGGCTCTCAGGCGTGACCAGGAGGCACAGGGCCCGGTGGCCTCCCAGGCAGAGGAACAGCGCAGGCAGAACTGGGGGACAGACCCGAGCCTGGGGCCCTCAAGGGACAGAGAAGAATGTACAGGCAGGGGGGCAGGGTCTGAGGGAGGCTCTCCCAAGGTTGGGGAGGATGGGGGGAGGCCTGGCTGCAAAGGGGGTGCCTGAGGCCCCAGGTCAAGGGGACACCCCACTCCTCCACGCTCCTCCCACCCTGAGACTGCCCACCTCCCACCTGCCCCGTGGCCCCAGGGTTTGCATCTTGTCCTTGGCGTTTACTCTGTGACCTTTCTAAGCCTCAGTTTCCCCATCTGTAAAATGGGCTGTGCTTGTCTCATGGAGCCTTCGGGTAGTGAAATAAGACCCTGTGCACACAGCCCCTGGTTCACATCTTCCACAGGATGCCGGCTCTGGCAACTGCAAAGAGCCCCCCAGGCCCTAGGGCCAGGCCGTCCCCACCGGGGAGCCAGCAGAGGTCAGGGATGCCGGCAGCGCCTGACACTTGCAGGGCCCAGGCTCAGGTGCCGCTGGCTGGGCGCTGAGATTCTCAGGGGTGTCCTGGGGAAGGGGATGGGACCTGGGCACCCAGCAGGGGGGTCCCCGAGAGGAGGGGGAGGGAGGGCTTCCTGCAGGTGAGGACCCCACCCCAAGCTCTCCTCCCGTGGGGATCCTGAACGCCGTCCTGGGGTCCACAGCTGGCTCCAGGCTCCCTGCCCTGAGCTGCCCACCCCTGCCCTCTGGGGAGTCGCTGAGCCCATTCCGGTGCAGCTCAGTGAGCAGGGAGGAGCCCCTGGCACCGTCTCAGAAAATAGATCCGTTTCTCTCTGGTTCAAGCCAGCTCACGGGGAACTGTTTTGCAGGAAACCTCGGGTTTGGTTCCAGAGCCCAGGAAAATGTGAAGTTCTGGGTTTGGTTCAGCCTCGCTCGAGGCTCATCAGTTCTGCGCCTCCCCCACAGAGGCAGGAAACGCGTGGCCTGCAAGTCCTACCCAGGCCAGCGCCGGTCACCTGGCACCAGACAGGGCCCTGCTGACTCCAGCCCAACTGCCCACTGGCCAGCCGCTGGTCGCCTCTGCCCTGGGAGCTAAAACTGGCACTGGCGTCTGTGTGGGTGGGAGCAGATCGAATGCAATGCAGCTTTTGAGGATTACAGAGAATCCACCGATGATCAGCTCTCGGCGACCCTAAGTGACGTCTTCCTGGCGCACAGCCATGCGTGGGTGTGGGGGAGCCTCTGGCCACAAAGCCTCAGGTGTTTCCCCCCCGGCCTCTCACAGGAAGCCGTCCACGGGCCCCCAGCCCCTCTGCTCCGTCCCAGGCTTCACCAGCCCTGTCACATGGAGTCCCCAGACAGCCACCACGTGGGAGGTGCCCTTATCATTCACCTACGGGGAAGCCCTCGAGTCTCCAAGAGATGGAGCCGCCGGCTACCGAGAGCCAGGATTCGAACTCAGGACTGCTGGGCTCGAAAACCTCCGAGCTTCTTGCACTTGAATGAACCGATTTTGCAGCGGCCGGGAGGTTGACTTTGAACCCTATAGCCTCTGCGAGCTCCAGCCAGGCAGCTCCCCCACTCCAGCCCGGGGCGGCTGACTCACTCTTGAATCATAAAAACAAACAGAGGGTAAGGGTGAGACGCTGTCTGGGCCAGCCTCTCTCAGGTCGGGCGGGAGGGCCGGCAGCGAGTGGGACAGGGCTCTTAGGGACAGGAAGCAGGGGTCGTGGCCTGACTGCTTCCCACCGACCTTGTCCCTGGCACCCAGTGGGTCTCAGCCCCCAGCGGCTTCCCCTCCCCTCGGCTGGGGGGAAGCAGGCACTGCAAACCTCTTTCCAGGGTGTTCTCTGGCAGCACCCCCCTCCCCCCCCAGGCCACAGCTGCTCCAGCCTCCTCCTGGCCTCCCCCTCCCTCCCTCTACCACCTCCCGTGGCCGCTGGTTAGGGGAGCCGCATGGGCCAGGAGACCTGAACACCGTGACCGCATAAGTGTGCACTGTACCCCACTCAGGGCACACCTGTGCTTGGAGAATATTTGGCTTTTTACCTACTTTTAGTTGCTAAATCTGGTGACCCTACGCCCACCGCCCTCGCTCCCCTCCCCAGCCCCGCCCCCCACTGCTGCTGCTCCAGCCCCCACCACCTGCCTTCATGCCCCGCCCACTACAGGGCCTCCTCCAATCCTCTCTCTCACACCTGGCCCTGCAAATTCCATGCGTCCTCAGACCCAGCACAGGTGTCACTTCCTCCATCTGGCCGCAGCTCCCTCGGCCCTCCAGCTTCCTGTCTTCTGTCCAGGGATGGGGCCCCAGCTCTTCGACCACGTGTCCACGTGGTCAGGGTTGGGCCACGCCTGTCTCATCTGCTGCACAGTGGCTGACGAGTGTCCCATCAACAAGCGAGCCAGGCCCGGACCCAGAGCCTGAAACCCAGTGGCGGCCCTGCCCAGGCCCCGGGCCCCGGCCCCCGCCCCTCCCTGTTTGCAGTGGGCAGCGGCCGCCTGCAGAGTCCTGGAGATGAGGTGGGGACTTCTGCGTCACTCCCTGGAGCTTCGTTTTCCTGGCAGGAAATCAAATGGCTTCCCCAGACTTCACCGTTTGGAGGGGCTGGCCGGGCCGGATGCACTGGCCCGCTCTTGACGTTCCTGCACTCGGAGGAGGCGGGCCTGGCACCCAGCCCTGCACAGATGCACAGGCTCCTCTGCCTGGCGTCCAGCCTGCAGAGAAGCTGAGGCTGCCATGGGGTCGTCTGCCCCGGGGCGCGCAGCTGGAGGGGACAGAACCAGGCTGGCATCCGAGCTGGAAAAGCTGCCTCTTCTCCCTTCCTCTCTCCAAGACAGGAGGCAAAAGAACACGCGGAGGACCTGGATGCAGCCAAGGATAATTCTCGGATGCTGGGGGGGGGGGGCACTGGCACCGTGCTTGACCTGGGGCTCCTGGTCTGAGGCCAAGGGCACCGACAGGCCAAGTGCAGGGCGTGAGGCCATAGGACCCCACGGGGAGTGCAGCCCCTATGACCAGAGGTCAGCAGGAGAATCCTGGGCAGAGCAGAAATCCCCAAACCCTCTGAACCCCCATCCCCGTCTGACGGGGACACCTGGAGGCACTCGGGACAGACCCAGAGCAGCCCAGGGTCCACAGAGACGTCAGCCGAGACTGGACCCCCCAGGGGCTGAAGCTCAGGCGGCCGCAGCCTGAGGACTTGCTACGGGCCAAGCACCTCTGTGCCCCAAGTCTGAAACACATCCGAGAGACCTCGTGCTCACCAGAAGCTGCTAGAGGCCCCGACCCGCCCACTCGGGTCTCTGCGCTCATCACCAAGTCTCTCCTCCTGCCTCTGAGCCTGTGGCTTCGCTGTGCCCGCCAGGGAGGTCCAGGGCCGTGTCCCCTCTGGAGATCCTTTGTCACAGTGCAGCATCCACTGCCACAGTCACAAGTCCTGGAGTCTACACCGTGGACATCTGCACAGTCGGGGAGCGAGGGGCAGGCACTATTTTATTTTTTAACCACATCCTGACATAAACAAGAAATGGAAGAAATTCTCAAGAGAAGGTGAAGTCCAATGGGAGAAGCCTCGCGATGAACTCAACATGCCGGAACTGGAAGTCAAAAAGATTTTCACAGCAACTATCAAAAGTATTCTAATAAAGTTCAAGTAGATAAACACACAGTTAATGAAAAACGGAAAATCCCTGCAGAGAATTAGAAACCAAAAAAGGTCTACATCAAAATCCTAGGGCTGGCGCCATAGCTCACTTGGTTAATCCTCCTCCTGCCATGCCAGTATCCCATATGGGCACTGAGTTCTAGTCCCGGCTGCTCCTCTTCCAGTCCAGCTCTCTGCTGTGGCCCGGGAGTGCAGTGGAGGATGGCCCAAGTGCTTGGGCCCTGCACCCCATGGGAGACCAGGAGAAGCACCTGGCTCCTGCCATCAGATCAGTGTGATGCGCCGGCCACAGTGCGCCAGCTGCGGCGGCCATTGGAGGGTGAACCAACGGCAAAGGAAGACCTTTCTCTCTGTCTCTCTCTCTCACTGTCCACTCTGCCTGTCAAAAAAAAAAAAGAGGAAACAGTGAACTTGAAGCCAGACACGTAGAAATTATTCCGTACGAAAAACAGAGACAACTCTGAATTCAGAAAAAGTGAACGGAGCCTCGGGAGCCCGTTGAGTGTGAACGTGCCTGGTGTGCGTGCAGATGGACTCCCGGAGGAGGGGAGGGCACAGGGAAATCCGTGTTCGGAGAAGCGGCGGCCAAAAGGCCTACAAATTTCCCTGATGCGAGACGCCCAGTGAGTGCCCGACAGACCCGAGGAATCCAGACCAAGACACAACACAGAGCGGAGTGGGGCTGGGGGCCTGGGGGCTCAGATCCGATTCACAGCGACCTCATTTCAGAAATCATGGTGGCCAGAAGTGTGGGAGACGTCTTCAGAGCAGTGAAAGGAGAAGCCGGTCAACCGAGAGCGACACCCGGTGAGAACGACCCGAAGGAGGCAAGGCCAGGGCCCGGCGCTGCGGTGCAGGAGGCGAAGCCGCTGCCTGCCACGCCGGCATCCCGCGCGGGTGCCCCCTCGAGTCCCGGCTGCTCCACCGCCGTCCAGCCCCTGCTCACGTCCCTGGGAACGCAGCGTGAAGGACTGTGGCTGCCCGCGTGGCGGGATACCATTAGGCCACGAAGAGGGATGAAGCATCGACCCAGGGGCAGCGTGAACGCCCTTGGAAGCTGGTGACACAGGAGACCACGTGTGTAGAAACGTCTGGAACAGCTCGGGCGAAAGCAGAGACCCAAAGTCCGTGGTGGCTGCGCACGGGGAGCGGAGCGGGGAGAACAGGGGTGACGGCGCAGAAGGTTCAGGCTTGCTCTGGACTCAACTCCCGATTCCAGCTTCCTGCTCACGTGCGCCCTGGGAGCCGGCGGCTGGTGGCTCACGTGGCTGGCTCCCTGCCGCCCACGTGGGAGACCCGGATGCAGCTCCCAGCTTTTGGCTTCAGCCTGGCCCGGCCCTGGCTGTCGGGGGCGCTGTGAACCAGTGAACAGAAGATTGTGCATGCGTGTGTGTGTGCGTGCGTGTGTGTGAATGTGCGTGTGTGCGTGTGTAAATGTGTGTGTGCATGTGTGTGTGCGCGTGTGTGTAAATGTGTGAGTGTGCACGTGTGAGTGTGTGTGCGCGAGTGTGTATGTGTGTGATGTGTTTGTGAGTGTGAGTGTGTGCGTGTGTGTGTATGTGTGTGTGTGTCTGGTGTGTGTGTGAGTGTGTTTGTGAGTGTGTGCGTGTGTGAGTGTGTGCGTGTGTGAGTGTGTGCGTGTGTGAGTGTGTGCGTGAATGTGTGTTTGTGAGTGTGTGCGTGTGTGAGTGTGTGCGTGTGTGCGTGTGTGTGAGTGTGCGTGTGTGTGTGCGTGTGTGTGTGTGCGTGTGTGTGTGTGCGTGTGTGCCTGCCTTTCGGATAAACAAAAGAAATACATTTGTAAAACAAAACAAAGGCAGTCAGACGGGGCCCAGCGGCAGCTGACGCTGTCTCTCACGGGGCCGGGACACGGCAGAATGACCGAAACCCCAGAGAATCTTCCAGAGGCCTCTTCCCTCACGTGGGGGTGCTGGGCTCGGCAGGGGCAGTGAGGCAGGCGCCTCCGCGGGAGCGCTCGTGTGGCTTGGGCTTCCTGGGAGCACGGAGCACCCGGGGAACGGGCGCAGGCTCTGTGGCCGGGGAAACCCCAGTGTGGTCGGCTCCCTCGCTCCCGTCTTCCTCTCTTGGCTGTCGCCGTCCACAGCCCAGGGCGGGGAGGGAGAGCCTAGGTGTCTGGGGAAGCGAGTCGAAGCGCCGGGAGATGTGCCTGCAACCCGCTCACCCGTGCCGAGGATGGTGAATGCCCGTGGCCCGGCTGTGCGTGGGATACTATGCACCTGTCAAAAGGAGGGGCCGCTGCCTGAGGCACCAACAAAGGGTGATGGTGGGACCGGCAGTGTTAGGTGGAGCCAGGCCAGGAGCCACGGCGGCACACAGGAGAAAGGGGGACCTGGGGGGACCCGCAGGCCTGTGTGGCACCCACTGCCCCTGGAGGGACACACGGGAAGTGCGGAGCAGACCTCCTGCTGGGATGGAAGCATTGCCTGGGGAAGGGAGACACTCATTTTCACTCAACACCTTCTTTGCAGGCTTTTTAATTAATTAATTTATTTGAAAGTCAGAGTTACAGGAGAGAGAGGGAGAGACGAGAGTGAGGGAGGGGGTCTTCCATCCGCTGGTTCACTCCCCAGTTGGCCACAACGGCCGGAGTTGCGCCGATCCGAAGCCAGGAGCCAGGAGCTTCCTCCAGGTTTCCCACATGTGTGCACAGGCCCAAGGACTTGGGCCATCTACCACTGCTTTCCCAGGCCACAGCAGAGAGCTGGATCAGAAGTGGAGCAGCCGGGTCTCGAATCGGCGCCCATATGGGATGCCGGCACTGCAGGCCAGGGTGTTAACTTGCTGTGCCACAGCGCTGGCCCCGATTCAGGGACAGAGAGGGACATCTTCCACCTGTTGGACCACTCCCCAAATGTCTGCCATGGCGGGAGCTGGGCCAGGCTGAAGCCAGGGCCCGGAGCTCCATCCTGGTCTTGCACATGGGCCGTCGTCCGCTCCCTTCCCAGGCGCAGGCACAGGCGCAGGAGTGGGGTGGGAAGTGGAGCAGCCGGGACTGGAACCAGTGCTCGGATGTGGGACGCCAGTGTTTCAAACAGTGGCTTGACCTGCTACACCACGACGCCAGCCCCTAGGAGACAGTTGTCTCCCTCTGGGTCAGTGGAGCCCCAGAGCAGCGCACCCTCCTTGGTCTGGCCGGCCTCTGTGCCAAGGGGTGAAGTCCTGGTGGGCCCTGCTCTCCCCCTGCACCCACTGCCCACAAACACCAAACTGGGTGACCACCTTTCCTTCCCTCTTTTCCCCCCATCATCTCTTTCCTTCTTAGCAATGCTATATTTATTGCTAATAAGTATACAAATAAATAATAAGTATTTATTTACTTATTTGAGAGGCAGAGAGACAGAGGGAGAGAAATTAGCAGACAGAGAGAGACAGAGACGGAAGCAGCCCATGTCCGCTGGGTCACTCCCCAAATGCCTGAAATAGCTGGAGCTGAGCCAGGACAAAGCCAGCAGCAGGTAACCGAACCCGGGTCTCCCACGGGGGTGGCAGGGACCCAGGGCGCGCGGTCACAGGCAGCTGGAACCAGGAACAGAGCAGAGACTCAAACCCAGGCCCCTGCTACAAGATGTGGGTGCTTTAGCCAGCGGCTCAGCCACCAGAACAAATGCCAGCTCCCTAAGAGTTGAAAGACACAAAGAACCTCCAGTTTGGGCCGGAACTGCTAACTCCGCGTTGTCTCCCCTTGGAGGGCCCTGCTCCACCAACGGCCCCTTGCACGGGTAAGAAAACCGATGCACAGAAATACGCCTCGCCCAGGGTCACAGAGCTGGGAAGGGCCGAGCTGGGGTCTCGAACCCACTGGGGCCGGCTCCTCCGCCCCGGCCCCCACCGTCTCCGCCCAGCGCCCCCGGCCCTCGCCTCCTCCCTTCCTCCCTCTGCTGGGCTGGCATTGAGGAAGGTCAACTTCCTTCCACAGAAAACCCATTTCAGCCTGCGCAGGTCCCAAAGGCAGCCTCTTCCCAACCCTTTAGAATTTATTGATCTAATTAAAACTCTCGCAGCAGCCAGCACGCTCGGAGAGTTCATATTTAACCATACACAGGGCCACCCCAAGCTGCCAGCCAGGGCAGGGCAGCTCCATCCCAGCAGCCCCCCCACGCCCTGCTCCCCTCCCTCTGCGGCCCCCTGCAGCTCCCAGGTGGGGGCAGGGCGCAGAGGAGCAGCGGGCACCCCAGGCACCCCGGCCCAGCCAGCTGCGTTTCCGGCCAGTGAACCTGCCGCTCAAAGCCTCCTTGTTAATTAACTGCAGCTCTCAGGCGGCCAGAGCACGTGGGCCAACTTCTGCCCGACTTCACCGCCAGGCCCGGGCGCATCCCAGTTTGCTTTCTAAGAATAGAAGCAGGAGATGGCGGGGAAGGAGGAGGCCGGAATCTAAAAATGAATTTGCAGCCCAGAGCAAAACAGCATAGCCCAGGAGACGGGAGAGACAGCGGCGCACACGCTCACGGGCGTGCATGTGTGCACGCGCGCACACACCCCGCCGAGCTGGCGGCCTGCCCAACTGTCTGGCAGACACGGGGGTGGCGGGTGGCGCTGCTCATGCCAGGAACAGGCAGCTGGGGACACCCGCCCTGGGGGAGTCTGGTCTTCCCCAGTAGACAGAGGTGACACTCGGCTGACTTACAGGCTGGGCTGGGGTCTGGGGGGAGCCCAAAGTCTCAGGAATTCAGCAGACAAAATGTCTGGGCTGGGGAAGGGGCAAGTCCAGCCTCACCCCCACCAGGAAGAGGAGAGGGCAAAGTGGAGCACACTCCTGACGGAGGGGACCCTAGGAAGAGGACCGGCTGCCCTGCGTGGAGACCTCGCTCTGCCCGGCCCCGGCCTGACTCCCGTTTGACCCCCACCACAGCCACATGTGCTCCCAGCATCCCTTGGACGAGGACGCTGTGGCTTGCCGAGTCGTTGTGTGCCCAATGTCCTATCACGCGCTCAGGAAGTGACGTGCCGGGATCTGACCCCGGCAGGCACCTGCACAGCCCAAAGGCTGCGACTTGAAGCAGCTCCTTCTCCCTGGAAGGCAGCCGGGCCCCTGGGCACGTGGCCTGCGCCGCGGGGCAGATGTGCAGGTGGGGGTGGGACCCGGCTTCGGGCAAGGAACTGGGCGCTGAGAAAGTCCCTCCCTTCTGATCTCGCCCGTGCCGCGGGGGGAGTCTGCGTCCACACCTCCCCATGCCACGGAGCCCAGAGAGCAGGTGCCTCGCCCTCGACACGCCTCCCCGCCCTTTGCGTTCCTCGTCCCATCTGTTTCTGCAAGTGGCCCAGATCCTGCTTCTGTGACAGTGACTCAGAGGGCACGGCTGGGGTCATGCGGCTTCCCAGGTGGACTGGGGGGGGGGGCCGGGGGCGGAGCTGTCTGTGGGTGATGGGCACACAGCTGGGATGGGCTTGAGAATCAGCTGGCGTGACCCGGATATGGAAGGAACAGGTCGCTGTGAGCTGGGACGTTTTGACACTCATGGCTATTACAAATAATTTAAATATAAGTTTAATTTGTAGATAATTTCTTATGATATTGCAATATACTTAATATCTTATGTATTCTGGATAATACACACATATGCATCACATTTTTTTGACAGGCAGAGTGGACAGTGAGAGAGAGAGAGAGAAAGGTCTTCCTTTGCCATTGGTTCACCCTCCAATGGCCGCCGCGGCCGGCGCACCGCGCTGATCTGATGGCAGGAGCCAGGTGCTTATTCTGGTCTCCCATGGGGTGCAGGGCCCAAGGGCTTGGGCCATTCTCCACTGCACTCCCGGGCATCACATATTTTGCATAGCTTGTATTATATTATTCAGTATGCATTTAAAACTTCCTGGGGGCCGGCGCTGTGGCGTAGTGGGTAAAGCCACCCCTGCAGTGCCGGCATCCCATATGGGCGCCAGTTCTAGTCCCGGCTGCTCCACTTCCGTTCTCGCTTTCTGCTGTGGCCTGGGAAAGCAGCAGAAGATGCCCAAGTCCTTGGGTCCCTGCACCCACGTGGGAGGTCCGGAAGAAGCTCCTGGCTCCTGGCTTCAGAATTGCACAGCTCCGGTTATTGTGGCCATCTGGGGAGTGAACCAGCAGATGGAAGACCTCTCTCTCTCTCTCTTTCTCTCTCTCTCTCTCCCTCTGTAACTTTGCTTTTCAAATAAATAAATCTTTTTTCAAAAAAAAATTTCTGAAATAAAAACTTTTTAAATGACACACACAAAAAAACTCAGGGGCAGGCGCTTGGCCTAGCAGCTAAGACGCCTTCAAGGCCCCCGCATCCCACACCCGCGTGCGGGGGCTGCTTCCCGCGCCAGCCGCCTACTGATGCAACCCTGCAGGGCAGCGTGGTGGCGGTGCTCTAGGGCGTGGGTTCCTGGCAGTGGGGTCTCGGCTCAGTCCCAGATGTCGGGGCCAGGCAGGGGTGCTCCTGTCTCTGTCTTTGTGTCTCTCAAATACATAGTGTTAAAAATACTTACTGCAAACTGCCCTGGAGGAGAGGTTAAGTACGGAACAGCCTACGTGGGGCCCTGAGCTGCGAGGGAGACGGGCAAAGGGGGCGCGTCCCACGCTTCCAAGGGCACTTCCTCCTTCCTGGAAAGCGAGGGCAGCGCACACAGACACACGCAGACACAGACACACAGACACAGACACACGCAGACACAGACACACACACACAGACGCACACAGACACACGCAGACACAGACACACAGACACAGACACACAGACAGACACACGCAGACACAGTCAGACACACACACACAGACACACGCAGACACAGACACACAGACACAGACACACAGATAGACACATGCAGACACAGACACACAGATAGACACACGCAGACAGTCAGACACACACAGACGCACACA
>CM027394.1:107806398-107853055 GCA_015711505.1 Sylvilagus bachmani | reverse complement strand
CTGCTTGGCCTCACCTGTGCCGGACTCTCCCCACACTCGCACCTCGCGTGGGCTGCCTGCTGCCTTGGAGAAGAGCGCCTCCGTGTGCCTGCACGGCTCTCTCCCTCTCCCTCTCTCTCTCTCTCTCCCTCTCTCTCTCTCCCTCCCTCTCTCTCTCCTTCTCTCTCTCCCCCTCGCTCGCTCTCTCTCTTGCTCTCTCTCTCTCCCTCTCTCTCTCCCTCTCTCTCTTCCTCTCCCTCTCCCTCTCTCTCTCTCTCCCTCTCTCTCTCTCTCTCCCTCTCTCTCTCTCTCTCCCTCTCTCTCTCCCTCTCTCCCTCTCTCTCCCTCTCTCTCCCCTCCCCCGGCTTCTGAAGCAGTGTTCGGCACATGGCGAGCCCTCACCATTTGTTCAACTAAGGAGTAAGTCATGATGGCTGCTCCCAAGCGCAGCTGATTCTGCCCCCACCCTACTCTCCGCCATGTGACCCTGGGTGACCGTGCCTCAGTCTTTACATCAGAACTATGGGTATCCAGCCCTGGGCTGTCCTGGGTAATGCAGGACACAGAAAGGGAGGAGACCTGGTACACAGTTGACTGGGGGCAGAGTTTGGGCAGCGGGAGGGGGAGTCAGCCCAGCGCTGGCCACCTGCCTCTGGAAATTTCCCAGGGAAGCATTGGGAGCATCACCAGTTGCAATGCCCCTGGGGATGCCTGGGGCTCAGTCCAGCTCTGCTTCCAATCCCAGCTGCCTGCCAACAGGCACCCCAGGAGGCAGCAGGCGATGGTTCACGTACTTGGGTCCCTGCCACCCACACGGGAGGTAGGGATGGAGTTCCAAAATCATGAGAGCCACTCGTGTGCAGAGCCGCGCGCTTGCTCTGTGTGTTAGAAGACAAAGAACTGGCTCTGTGACTCAACAGGCTAATCCTCCGTCTTGCGGCGCCGGCACACCGGGTTCTAGTCCCGGTCAGGGCACCAGATTCTGTCCCGGTTGCCCCTCTTCCAGGCCAGCTCTCTGCTGTGGCCCGGGAGTGCAGGGGAGGATGGCCCAAGTGCTTGGGCCCTGCACCCCATGGGAGACCAGGAGAAGCACCTGGCTCCTGCCTTCAGATCAGCACGGTGCGCCGGCCGCAGCGCGCCAGCCGCAGCGGCCATTGGAAGGTGAACCAACGGCAAAGGAAGACCTTTCTCTCTGTCTCTCTCTCTCACTGTCCACTCTGCCTGTCAAAAAAAAAAAAAAGAAGAAGAAGAAGACAACGAGGGCCGCCTTGCAGTGGCGGCAGTGACAGAGGGGCACGGGGGCTTGTTCTGGAGCGCTGGCCCAGTCTGTCGCTGTGGGTGCTGCTTGCGTGGGTGTCGCTGTCAGAATCGCTCACGATGTCTGCACTCTCTGCGTGCTGTACCCCAATAGATAATCTCCGTTGTGCAAAAAGAAGTCGTTTGCCAGCAGGTACGTGAATAAGAAAGACGCGGTCTCTCCGTAGCCCGGATGCTACTGAGAGACAAAAAGCAGCAACCTGATTCACGCACACACAGCGTACCCACCTCCTCTCTAAACAACTGCGCTGAGGAAGGGACCGGGCCCAAGACGCGCATTCTGTGTGAGCCCATTGACAGGAAGTGTGCAGGAGTGTGCCATCCCGGGGGGGGGGGGGCAGACCAGGGGCGTGGGGCGGGCGGATCTGCAGCCTCTCCCCGTGGGGTGGGCTCGGGGGCCGGGATCACGATTTGCCCAGTTGTCCGCTTGAGACTGTGCGATTTGTGCGTTGCCAGCAATGCCCAGGAAGGCACTGTGCAAGCCCAGAATTTGCTCGTGGACGGGATGTGGGGTGAGGGGAGGGGAGGGAAGGATCAGAGGGCCCCAGACGCCCCGCCCAGGTCCAGGGAGAAGTGGAGCCTTCGGGCCCAGCTTCCCCGTGGAGACTGGAGGCACGGCCAGGGCCAGGCTCTGTGTCTGTGGCACCGAGGACAGAGCTGGGCGCAGGACAGTGAGCGCTGGCTGCTCTGCGCAGGTGCTTCTGCCTGAACCTCTGTGCACGCTGCAGGGCCCAGAGCGCCCCTGCCCGTCCCAGGCTGCTTATGTGGGTGTTCCTGGGCCCAGGGGTCACCCCCAGGAGGCACAGGGCAGAGGGCAGAGGGAAGCTGAGAGGACAAGAGCAAGGAGACAGAAAAGAGGCCCCCGCTTGCATCCCCGAGGCCCCCAAGGCATTTTGCAGGGAGGAGTCAGCTGGCAACTGTGGGGTGCTCCCCCTACTGCCGTGGGAGGGCCTGGAGCCGTGGGAGGGTCACACCCGTCTCACAGGTGAGGCCGGCAGCCCGCTCCAGGCTCCTGGGAGGCTGTGCCCGAGTCACGCCGGGCAGAGGCGGCAGACAGAGCACCTGAGCCCAGTGCTGCAGTGGGGAGGCCGTCCCAGGCAGAGCACGGGGTACCGGGCACCGCCCTGCGCCGCCAGGCAATGCCGACCCCAGCAGGCACGTGGTGATGGCAGGTTTTGGTTGTCACACCTGAAGGGTGACTGCCAGCGGCGCCTGCAGGGCGAGGCCAGGGATGCCGCTAAATTTTAGGACGGCCCCAGGACAGAGGTTCCCTGCTCCCAAGGCTGAGACTGCTGGCCCGGCTGGTGCCAGGGATCCTGGGTCTGCATTGGGGCCGGGAGGGGCAGGCGAGAGCCTGGACCAGAGCGTGTGTCAGCTGTGAGCCATGGAGAGCTCACTGCACATAGACATGTGCACACACAACATGCATGGACAGACACACACAGAAACACACTGACACACATTACACATACACACACAACACACATGGACATATACACACAGATACACACAGAAATACACACATGTATTACACATACACACAATGCACACACATACACACCCATGCATACATACACTGACACACACAACCCACATACAAAAACGCACACTGGCACATACACACCACACACACACACATTGACACAGAGCACACTACACATACATACTAACGCAGCACATGTGCACACAACATGCTCAGAGACACATGCAACAACACAACACACACACAAGCCGCAGACACAAAGCTCAACACACGGCACACGCATACCACGCGGCACACACCCGGGGAAGGCGTGGGGTGCAGGCAGCGCCCCGCGCAGGTGTGTCCGCGGGCTGCGTCTGTCAGGACAGCGTGTAAGATGATACGCAGGGATCTAAAAATAATGAAATAAATAGCCAGAGGGGCCCGAATTAGCCGCTGGTGGTTTTAGCGTGGAGATTGGTACAGCTTGCTCCACGCATCCTGGTTTCCTTGGATACGTTGGCCACACGTTAGCTGTCTCCGGCCAAAAATCAAAGATCAGTGAAAAAGAGCCACAGGACATCGGCATTTTAAACACTGGACGCCCTGGGCCTGGGACGGCGCGGCCCTCCTTTCTCCCCCCTCCCCTGGACAGGGCAGTGGCTCAGCGTGGACCCCAGCGCCTGAAGGTCCGTGTTCGAATCCTGCCCTGGTAGTAACCAGGCACTGAGAGAGTACCACAGCTTCAGCCACATGCTTTCCAGGTTCAGTAAAAGGTGAGACACTGCCTGCCTCGTGGGGGGGGGTTCCGAGCCAGGCCCCCCGGGTTCCAGCATGGCGCCAAGGTCAAGGCCCAGCTTCACCCCCGCGTTTAAAAATGGAAGCAACGCTCTTCACGGGCAGAGGCGTGGGGATCGAAGCAACCGCTATCCAGGGGGCTCGGTGAGCCAACCGGTGCACGACCCCCCGTGTGCAGCCCGGGTGTGCTGCCTGTAGGAAGCCGCTGCCAGGTGACAGCAAAGCCGTGGAGCGCGGAGCTCCGGGCTCGGCTCAGGTGGCCGCCGGGGCCGGGGTGGCGGTGCAGTGGGTTAAGCCACCACCTGCAACGCCAGCATCCCATTTAGGCACCGGTTCGAGTCCCAGCTGCTCTATTTCTGACTCAGCAGCAGAAGATGGCCCAGGTGCTTGGACCCCTGCCACCACCTGGAGACCCAGATGGATCCCCGGGCTCCTGGCCTTGGCTTGGCCCAGGCCCTGCCATTGCAGCCGTTCGGGGAGTGACCCAGCAGGTGGAAGATATCTCTCTCTCTTTCTCTCTCTCTCTGTCTCTCTCTCTCTCTTCTGTAACTCTGCCTTTCAAATAAATTAATTAATCTTTTTTTTTTTTTGGACAGGCAGAGTGGACAGTGAGAGAGAGACAGAGAGAAAGGTCTTCCTTTGCCGTTGGTTCACCCTCCAATGGCCGCCGCGGACGGCACACTGCAGCCGGCGCACCACGCTGATCGGATGGCAGGAGCCAGGAGCCAGGTGCTTTTCCTGGTCTCCCATGGGGTGCAGGGCCCAAGCACTTGGGCCATCCTCCACTGCACTCCTGGGCCACAGCAGAGGGCTGGCCTGGAAGAGTGGCAGCCGGGACAGAATCCGGCGCCCCGACCGGGACTAGAACCCAGTGTGCCAGCGCCGCAAGACGGAGGATTAGCCTGTTGAGCCACGGCGCCGGCCAAAATTAATTAATCTTAAGCAGAAAAAGAAGACGGGCGTCCATGGCCGGGGCCATGAGCGCTGCTGGTGCCATGTTCTCGCCATCGCTTCTACCCCATCAGTCTCCCTCCACCCCGGCTGGGTCTTCTGACCCCAAATCAAGTCCGTCTGCTGCCAGAGAAGGGCACGCATCAGCTTCGACATCCAGCGTGCTGGACCCCGATCCTGCTCCACCGAGCAGGCCAGCGACTCACCTTCTGCGGTGATTCCGGGTCTGTAAAATGGAGGCGGGGATGAGACCCAGCTCGCAGGGTACTGGTAAGCACTAAAGACCCAAGCGCACGGTGGGAGGTCGGTCTGAGGCTCTATGTCTATTGCCGCCGGCCTGTCCACCTGCAAACCCCACGCTCGGTCCACCACGTGGCGTCATCTCCACGACCACCACCTGCCCCCCCCCCCACATCCACCCCCAGGCTGGAGTGACAGGCTGTCCTCAGCCCTGAACACAGGGGCGTGGACTGGCCACGTGACCTGACATGGGGCCATTTCTGCAGGGTCCACGGGGGCTTCCCCCCAGCAAGCAGAGGCCGCCTGCCCCCTGCCCTCGCAGTGCCCACCAGGCCGCCAGTCACCACACCCAGGAGCAGCCAGTTGTGCGCTGGCTCCTGGACGGTCCAGTCCCACATCCACCCCCCCTGCCGGAGAGGCCCACACAGCCCTGCTGACAGGGACAGGCAGCTCTGGTCACTGCGAACCCTGGGACATCACCCCAGGGTCCAACAAATGGTGCTGCAAACGGGGAGAGACAACCCCACTGCCACACCTCCCCCGACTCCCAGCGGCCGGCCGCCCCTCCGCGTGGGAGGGGGCCTGTGTTCCCTTGACCCCTGCACCTCCCGGCCTGCCAGGCTTCCGGTGCATGAGGCAAAGACAGCCAACAGAAAAGCAGCGCGCGCACACACACACACACACACACACACACACGGAGCACAGGGGCTTGCCGGGGCCCGAGGGAAGGAGACATGTCGTAAGCTTAGCAGGTGGGGACGGGCTTCCGAGGGGAGGCGCCATTTGTGCTGAGCCCGGAATGATGAGAAACCAGTCCAGGCAATGGGAGCAGCACGAGCCAAGGTCCTGGGCTGGGAGGAGGTGGGCCATGGTTCAGGGCCCCGCGACTGCGAGTGACAAGCCAGAAAGGAGTAGGGGAATCGGGCAGCCAGGCGGCTGCCAGGGCACAGCCAGCCTGATGCCCGGGGCGAGGGGTGAGGACAGAAATGTGCGGGGGCGCTCGGGCCTTGCAGCTGCTCCGAGGGCTGGCCCTTCCTCTGGTGTCCGTGGAGGCTTTGCACTCTCGGCCTGCGCCGCCCGGGCGTGTTCCTCACGGGACAAAGGTGATCAGCTTGCCCACTGCACACAGCCTGGTCAGGCCGTGGCTGCGCAGACAGGGCTCAGCCGGGCAGCTCAGCCGTGCGTGGGCACGCGCTGTCGGCTTCTGTTCTCCTGACAATGGTGCCCCAGAGGAGGAACAAAGCGAGGCCGGGGCTCGGGACCCTGGCGTGCGTGTGCCACGGGGCAGGGGCTGTCGGCTCTGAGCAGACCCCCACCATCAGGGGCTGCACGGCACTGCTGGAACAAGGCTCCCATAGTGACCCCGGGTTCCAGGAGCAGAGGGCAGGGGCAGGGGCAGGGGCCGGTGGCGTGGCGCAGCCGGTAAAGCCACCGCCTGCGGTTGCTCCACTTCCGGTCCAATTCCCTGGCTGTTGCGGCCAGCTGGGGAGTGAGTCAGCAGATGGAAGATGTCTGCTCACTCGCGCTCTCTCTCTCTCTCTCTCTCTCTCTCTGCCTCCCTCTCTCTCTGTCTCTTCCTCTCTCGCTGTAACTCTGTCCATTTCAAATAAATAAACCTTTAAGAATCTAAGAAGGAGCAAAGTGCTACTGATGGGCCCCGAACCCAGTGACAACTCCATGGAGGCTGCTAGAAGACAGAGAGCCCGTGAGGGTGAAGGCGGGGCCGGGTGATGCGTCCACAGCCAGGAAACGCCAAGGAAAGGGGCCGGCACTGTGGCATAGCTGGTAAAGCCGCAGCCTGCAGTGCCGGTATCCCATATAGGCACTAGTTCGAGTCCTGGCTGCTCCACTTCCCATCCAGCTCTCTGCTATGGCCTGGGAAAGCAGTGGAAGATGGCCAAGTGCTTGGGCCCCTGCACCTGTGTGGGAGACCCGAAAGAAGCTCCTGGCTCCTGGCTCCTGGCTTCAGATCGGTGCAGCTCCGGCTGTTGCAGCCATTTAGGGAGTGGACCAGCGGATGGAAGATCTCTCTCTCTCTCTCTCTCTCTCTCTCTCTCTCCTCTCTCTCTCTCTCTCTCTCTCTCTCTCTCTCCCTCTCCTCTCTCTCTCTCTCTCTCTCTCTCTCTCCCTCTCCTCTCTCTCTTTCTGTAACTCTGCCTTTCAAATAAATAAATTAATCTTAAAACGAAACAGAAAAGAAAGAAACGTGAAGGAAGCGGGGAGCGAGGCGCAGCACAGACTCCTCACACCTCCCGCCTGCGGCCGAGGTCTGCAGTGTTCAGCCGCCCCGGGACCCCTCGCTGCCGCCCCAGCCCACGACACTGGAGGGTGTGAGCTGCCTGTGCGGCTAAAGGCAGGGCGGGGGCAGTGGGGCCAGGCGTGGGAAAGCTGCTGCGCAATTCAGCTGGGGCGTCTGTGATGTCTCAAACTGGGGAGGGGTGGGCCCCTCCCTGGCCACCCGCAGCCCACCCACCCCCCGCCCCACCCAACCCTCTGCCCCCGAGGCCCTGGGAGGAAAGTGGCTTTTCCTGGAGAGCTGTGAGAACAACTCGCTTCCGTTCTCCATCAGGAGACACGCCCGGCAGGCCGCAGGGAGCAGACGGGGGAAACTGAGGCAGCCTGGGGGAGGGGCCCCACTCATCCCTGCCCCAGCAGGGCCCAATCTTCTGATTTATCCAGAAGAGCTGGAAATGCAGACTTGTTATGACGAAATGTCTTCATTATTAATGTGAAAAATTATAAGTGCTCCGTAAACCCAGCAAGACCCAGCCACGGGCCACTAGCAGTGGCTCTGTGGCTCTGGCAGTATACCCGGGACTCACTCTCTCTCTCTCTCTCTCTCTCTCTCTGTCTCTCTCTCTCTCTGTCTCTCTCTCTCTCTCTGTAGCAGTGTGGGGAGAAGGAAGGTCAACAGCTGAGGCTCTGGGTTCACATCTACCTGCCACCAGCCATGGGACCCCAAGCAAGGTACAGCCTCCGAGCCTCAGTCTTCTTACCTGTAAAATGGAGTTATCACCAGCCTCCCAGGCTGCTGAGCAGCTGCCCCAGGACATCCGTTCCACTGAACGTTGTTACAACCACATTTCCTTTGCAAATTTTGATCCTGGAGACACCAGGGCTGCAACCTACAGTTGCCATGTGCATTTCACACACTCTGCTCTGCTTATTTCTTTGTTTGTAAGGCAGAGTTACAGAGGGAGGGAGAGACAGGTGTCTTCTCCCCCCTGCTCACTCCCTAAAGAGCCACAATAGCTGGAGCTGGGGGGATTGGAGGCCAGGAGCCAGGAGCTTCTTCTGGGTCTCCCTTGTGAGTGGCAAGGGTCCAAGCACCTGGGCCCTCCTCCTCTGCTTTCCCAAGTGCATTAGCAGGGAGCTGTATCGGAAGTCGGAAGTCGATCAACCGGACTCGAACTGGCGCCCACATTGGATGCCGACACTGCAGGTGGCCACAGTGCCGGCCCCTCTGACAGTCGCTTTAAATAGAGCTTCCGACGCTCACAGAGCAGTCACTTCCCTGCCCGGCGTTCATGCTGGAAGAGGAGTCACTCAAAGGAGCGTGGTGTCCACTCACGCCCGGGGCTGTCCCTGCTCAGAGCTGACGTCAGTCACTCAGGTGAAGCCCAAGAGCCCACGCAAGAGACCCCAACCGAGGGGCACCGGCGCTGGCGGGCGGAGGCCTGGGTCTCCGGAGCGCTCCACAGGGGTCTGTAGACAGCAGCTAACCCAGGTCTCAGCGCTCCGCTGAGGGGGCCCAGACCCCACTGACCGCGGCTGCACAAGCTGACAGCCCGCTCACCCTCTGACCCGGCACTCCCGTGCCTAGCAGAGACCCCAGAGAAATGAGAGCAAGTGCACATCGTGGCTGACCCAAGGCAGCCAGCGGGCGAATCCCAGGCCGTCAGTGAGAGAATCCGCCGCTCTCACCCAAGGCTCGCTCCCGAGACCCAGCAGGGAGTGCCCAAGTCAGACTCAAAGCAGCACAGGCTGCCCAAGGACAGGCAAGGCAAGCGCGGGTGGGCAGCAGCTGGGAACTTTCTAGACTGATGGAGCGCCCGCGCTCCAGGGGGCGTGTGCACACAGGTGGAGTCAGCACGAAGGGTCTTTGACCTTGCACGCGTCACTCTCCACGCGCGTTCTATCACCCTAGAACGTCCGGAGTGGAGGGGAGAGCAGCAGCCGTGGGCTCCGGGCACCAGGATTCCTGCAGCCAGCTGCAGGCAGAGGCCACGCCAGCCCGCAGTCCTCCTGGCCTAGCCAGACGCCATCTGCACTCCGCTTTCTGCCCCGGCAGCCTCTTGTGGGTCTGGGGGGGCCCCAGAGGGGCAGTGGGCTCCATGGGGTGTCCCACACGATGTCACCTCCAACTCCACCCCTGCAGGAGCGTACAGGACAGACCCCTGCAGGAGCGTACAGGACAGACCTCGGCTTGCTGTGAGGAAGAACCTCCTGCCATCGACGGTGGCTCCCGGAGAAAGACTAAAAGCCGCGTGATGAGCGCTGACCCGTGCCAGCCACGTACCCCACCCCCCTCAAAGACCCCACGGGAATGGGGTTGCTACATCCCCGTTGTGCGAGGAGGAGGAGGAGGAAGTTGCGGCCCGGCGGGCTTTAGGACCTTGTCCTGGGTCTCCCTGCTGGTCGGTAGCAATGCTGGGAGCCGCACCCATCCTCACCTACGGGCTACACAGCGCCAGGGGTCAGGGACCGGGCTCTCAAGCTGGCAGGAGTTCTGAGCTCCGGGTGGAAACTCTGGGATTCCAACACCGACAGGAGGAAGGCTCGGGACACCACGGCAGCCCCGGGGCCCGGGCCCAGGAGACAGAGAGTGGCACACAATGCCGGACACGTGTGACGCGCCAGGGAAGGCAGGGCCCGTGGCTGCTCACACTGAAAAGGTAAGAAAAATCCTAAACATCAGGCACGCAGCCCAAAGACCCTTCTGCAGGCTGCCCCAGCTCAGCGGTCCCTGCTGGTTTAGCCTGGCCGGGGAGGGGCTGTGCTTCCCACCAGTGCTCGCCCTGGCCCAGCTCACGGCCCGACGTGCAGGCTGCCCGTTCATGAAAAGCGGCCCCGGTGGCAGCCAGGCTGGTCACCCCTTCCTGACACTGCCCAGCCCCCACCCCACCCCCGCAGGGCTGGACAACATGCCTGGCCTGTCTGCTCCTTCCCCTCTCTCTCCTTTTCCAAGATCCCAGGCCTGGTTTATTTTTCTTCTTAGAAAAGAAAGGCTGGGTATGGATAGACACTGCAACTGGGCAGTGTTGAGAGCAATGGCCCTGGGAGCAGCCAGACCCGGTGTGATGAAGCCCCGCCCTCCTAGCCCCAGGGCCTCAGCAAAGCTACCTGGTCTTCTATGGGTGTCCTGGGACAGGGCGTAGCCTGGTTTTGTGATCACGGAGGGAGACAAGACTTGTAATTCTGTGACAGTTCAATCAGGTAAGACCGTGACACGCCCACTGCGCAGTAGGCAGTTCCTGGGTGCCAGGTGTCACTCTTGCCTTCCTCAAACACCTCCTGAGCCGAGAACTGGTCACAGCCGCTCAGCAGGTGCACACTGAATTAGTGAACTGTGCGGCAGACTCTGCCCGGGCACGCGGGGGCTGCCCCCGGGGAGCTCACCTCCTCCAAGGAAGACTGCAAGGACCACCAGGGCCGGCGCAGTGGGGCTCCGTGTGTCCCCCGCCCCCACTGCAGGCCCCGCTTGGACACAGAGGACGCCCAGCACAGGTCTGTCACATGCATGGGTCCTGGCACGACAGGCTCAGCAAGGCTAAGTCACTTGCCCAAGAGCCCAGCAGGTGGTGGAGGCATCGCACCCACGCACACCCAGACACGGAGCCCCAAAGCCACAGCCCCCGCCGAGCCCTGCGTCTTTAAGCGGCCCTGGCCCCCGCGCCCCGCCCCCTCGCCACCACGTGGATTTAAAACCCACGCGGCCGCCGGGCTCCTGCCCCTCTTCTGCCATTGGCCGAGGCCGCCAGCGCTTGCGTCCAATCAAACTGGCTTCTCCCGGCACCCGAACTTGGGGTTGGTGTCTCCGCGGTGTCATTTCGGGCTGCCTGTGACGTCAGCCCTGTCTGGCACCCCCGCCTCCCGGTGTCTTGACTCCTTAAAGGAGCTGCGCAGAGGCTCGGTGACCTCCCCCCCCCCCCCCCCAGCGAACAGGGCGACACCGCAGAAGTGCATCGCGGTGCCGGGAGGTGATCCCCGTGGACGTCAGGCACCCGTTATTTCAGTCTCTTTTCTAATAACCGTGCACAAAATTGGGGTCAGTTCGGTAGCTTTTTTTTTTAATTGATAAAGGACTTTTAAATAGTATCATCTGTAGCCATCAGGTATTCTTTCCTTAACTTCACTGCATTTTTGCTTTTACAAATGAAGATGGGGTCAACATTTTTGTCCTTAAATCTTCCCTTAGTTCTCTGATTATCTCCTTAAACTGTGTCATAGAAATGGAACTACTGCCTGAGAACACACATACATTTTTTTAAGGCTTATGTATTTGAAAGGCAGAGTTTCAGAGAGAGAGAGAGAGAGAGGTCTTCCATTCGCCAGTTCACTCCCCAGTTGGCTGGAGCTGCGCCGATCCGAAGCCAGGAGCCAGGAGCTTCTTCCAGGTCTCCCACGTGGGTGCAGGGGCCCAAGCACTTGGGCCATCTTCCACTGCTCTCCCAGGCCATAGCTGAGAGCTGGATGGGAAGTGGAGCAGCCAGGTCTCGAACTGGCGCCCATATGGGATGCCGGCACTGCCGGCGGCAGCTTTACCCGCTGCGCCACAGCGTGGCCTCTGAACACAGACTTGTAAGGGCCGAATCCACGCTGCCTCCGTTCCTTCAGCAGCTGTGTGGGGAGTACACGCTGTGCGCGCCCCAGGAGCTGCTGGGAGCCAGGGATGCAGCCGACAAGAACACAGACGGAGCCGGTGCCGCCCTCACCATCTTCTGGACGGGCGCCTGGGGGCAGCTGCACCCAGAAGGGGGCTCCCCAGGCTGGAAAGGGGTGCGTGGAGGAAGGGGAGAGCGCCTTCCCCAGCCACCCCTTGTGGGGACTCCGAGGGCAGCTGGGACCCATTCCCCTGGACGCCAGCGGTGCCCGCCTGGCATTCTGGAGCCTGGCAGACATCTGGGCATCCACTCCAGGGGCCACACACTGGGGACGGGCTGGGCAGCGCCCGCTGCACTGTGCGGCTGACAAACTCATGAAGCAGTGACGGTTTGAGAGACGTTCTCTAAAGGGCAGAAGCGGGACCCTGGGCTCGCCTGTGCCTGGAACCGAGTTGCAGCCCCTGGAGCCCAGAGCGCACGGTGATGGTGATGCTCTCAGCCCCTGGTCTCAGGAGCCTGCGCCCAGCCAGCGTTCAGTGCCCTACGGGAGCCCCCACGCCGTGCTCCCCGGGCCCAGAGAGCAGGTGCCTTCCCGATGGGACTTTCAGAGGTCGGGAAGCTGAGGCCGCAGACGAAGTCACGTAGCTGGAAGCCGTGATAGACACGTGTGACCTCACAGCTGCTGGCGTGCAGAGCCCAGGTCTGAGGGATGAGAAAGCTCCCCCACTGCCAAGGGTAAACTCCCCGAGCGCAGAGCCCGGCTCCTCTCTGTGCCAGGTGAGCTGCCCGGCGCCGGCTCGGCCCAGACTCATGTGTATTCTCATTGCTTGGCATTTCCTGCTCTCCCTGAGCCCTCCACCTGCCCCCGCCTCCCAGCAACAAACTGGCCCTGCCCAGTGCTTTACGCCGAGCCCACCAGTGCCCCCCCCCATGCCTCCCACTTTGCGGTTCAGGAGAGGAGAGAAGGTTTCTGCTCCGGGAGTCGGCGTGAATGACAGTTATTTCTAGAAGTGTTACAGACCTGGAATCTTCCAGACCCCTTTCAGGCAAGAGTAGCCATAAACCACTTCAGGGAGCACAGGCCCTGGGGGTCCTGGGCCAGGAGTCAGGGCGGGACCCCAGCCCAGCACTGCCTTCCCTGGCACATCGCCGAGTCTCGGTTCTCTCTGTGTAGCTGTCTGCCAGGACACGAGATCGGCACGCGTGTCCCCTCTCCTTCCACGCCCCTGCACCTCCCTGCCGGGGCCCTAAAGCTCCGTGCTCTGGGAACAGACAGGTTCCCACCCAGAGACAGAAGACAACAGGAGAGCTGCCAGCGGAGGGGTCCTGGGAGGGGCGTGGCCCCTGTGGCTTCTTCGGCTTGTTGTTGGGGACCCCAACCACGTGAGGTCCTGTACCAACAACTGAAACACACAGGACACAGCCAGGGAAACACACCACACATGCACACATGCAGAAGATGAGTGTGCAGATACGCTCCACAAACGCGCCACCCAGACCACACGTGCACACACGCGTGCACACACACAGCATATGAGTGTGCAGATACACTCCACAAACGTGCCATCCAGACCACACACGCACATACTCGTGCACACACGCACACATGCACACACGCAGATGAGTGTGCAGATACCTTCCACAAACACACCACCCAGACCACACTTGCACACACGCGTGCACACACACAGCACACACTTGCACACACGCGTGCACACACAGCATATGAGTGTGCAGATACACTCCACAAACGTGCCATCCAGACCACACGCACACATACTCGTGCACACACACACACAGCATATGAGTGTGCAGATACACTCCACAAACGCGCCATCCAGACCACACGCACACACACGCATGCACACACATGTGTGCACACACACACACACCATGCATCTTTCTGGCTCCTGGCACTGGTTAGGAGCCTATACTTGGAGGGGGAGGGGGACAGCGGGAGGAAAGATCTGTTAGTGAGCAATGGGGGTCCCCGAAGGCACCACCCACAGGTTCATATGCATAGGGGCCACCCAAGCACCTCCTGCCCAGCACCCACTGCGCCCGACCCCGTCTGAGGCAGCGGTCCTCTTGGAGCTGTCAAGTGGAGGCGTCCGTCCCATGCTGCTTGTGCGAGCTGAGGTCCCAACACCCCCCCTCCTGCTGCCAAGTGCTATCCCCACCCCCGCTCCTGGTGGAGGGCGCAGGTGCAGCGAGGTGAGGCGCCCCGCCAAGGTCAGCCACGGGGGTTCTGCAGCAGGCGCCAGCTGGAGGTGCTCGTCTAGCTCCCCACCCCCTGCAGCTGCTCTGTGTCTTTGCAGGGCACTGGGGGATTCTGGGGTGGCTCCTGGGGCTGCAGTTGCCTGAGGCCCGTAGGGCTGAGCAGGGTGACTGAGCAGAGGCAGTGGCGGGGGTCGGGGTGCAAAATCCACTTGCTGAAGCCACAGCTCAGGGGCTTTGGGGCCCAAATACCTGCATTCACATCCTGGCTCCATCTCAGGATCCCTGCACCTCAGTATTCCCCTCTGACAAGTGGGAATGATTTTAGCTTGGACCGCCCAGGCTGCTGCGGGAGGGCCCAGCTTGCTGAGGCGCCTGACGCATATTTGTCAAGTGACTAAACGGAAGAATGTGAAGTTGGTAGAGCCCGGGGATCCCCAACAGCCGCGAGCTCTCTTTAGTGTCTCAAAAGTAAAGAAGACGCTGACCTGGTTAAGGCGCCGGCCGCGAACCACAGGAAGGACTTGGGGGAGAAAATGACTCAGCTGGCAGGAGGTGCCCGAGGTGGTGATGTCACTCGAAGCGGCTCCGGCCCGCTTCTGAAAGGCGGTTCTGTCTGCCGCGGCCTGGGGTAGGGGAGGTGAGGGGCAGCGCTGGCCCCAGGAAGGCCTCCCTGCCTTGTCCCACGGCCACACTCAAAGCAGGCCCTTTGTTGGCTCAGCCAGGCGATTTCCACAGCGCCCGGCCACCCCAGGCCGCCGGGCATGGTCGGGACATTGCCAGCCACCTCGGCCTTGGCCAAGCCCACGCTGGCTCCCACGGGCTCCCAGCTGGCAGCCGGGGCGGTCTGGCATCTGAGCAGGACCGTCTACAGTCTGGGCCCTTGTCAGGGCCCCTTGTTCAAAAACTGTTAGCTGTTATGAATTTGCGGATGGCGAAACGAGGGCATTACTCTAAGCAAGGGGGCTCATGCGGGAGCCTGGGGCTCGTGGGGGTGGTCTCCCCCAGGCCCAGCCTTGCCCCCTGGCTGTTCGCTCCCTCGGCTGGGAAGCCTTCCTGCTGGCTCGGAAAGGACCTTTGCCCTGTAAGCAACCTCGGCAGTGGCTTCGGCCCAGGGCAGGGGCGGGCAGCGGCGCACACTGTCCTGAGTCCCCGAAAGGCCTGTGGCCTGGGGACACACAGCCGTTTCGTGGTCCTGTGACCATGTGTGGGTTGGGAAATTTCTCCCCGATTCCAGACTTCCTGGGATGACGGGATTTCTTTGTTCTTCTTCCAGTAGCTTGGCTGGCCTTGGCACCTGCCTCCTCCCCACCTGGGACTCCTTCCTCCCCACCTGGGACTCCTTCCTCCCCACCTGGGACTTCCTCCTCCCCACCTGGGACTTCCTCCTCCCCACCTGGGACTCCCTCCTCCCCACCTGGGACTCCCTCCTCCCCACCTGGGACTCCCTCCTCCCCACCTGCGACTTCCTCCTCCCCACCTGGGACTCCCTCCTCCCCACCTGGGACTCCCTCCTCCCCACCTGGGACTCCTTCCTCCCCACCTGGGACTTCCTTCCCAAAGAGGCCACCAGCCTGGCCCCGAGGGCCCAGGTCACTCCCAGACCCTCACTTTGTGCTGTTCCAGCTCCATCTGAAACGGTCCCGAGGCCTCTGTTGGCTCAGGAGGTCTGTCTTGCCTTGGAGAAAATGAGCCCAGGAGGTCAGGAACTTGGCCCTGGCCTTCAGCGGGTGCTCAGTAAGCACAAGTTGAATGAGCTGCCACTTCCTCCAGGAAGGCGTCCCTGATCTCTCCCTGCCCAGGGCCTGGGGGGCCATCCTCACCGTATCTAAAATGCCCTGAGCCCTGGAGAGCACACGTGTCTTCGGCTCCACCTGTCCTCCATGATGGCACGTGGCTGCCCCATGCGGGAAGGAAGCTTCTTCCCCTAGCTCCGTGGTCTTCCTCCTCCTCCCCCACGCCCCGCAGGGACAGCTGTCACCCTCCACCCTGCCCCACTCGCCCTGAACAGAATTTGGAGTTGTGGGTGCTTTTACATACGTCGTGGAGCCTGACCCTGGGTGAAGCACCCTCGTGGCTGCATTCCCAGTGCAGTGCCCGGGCACGCAGGTTCACTGAATTTAGCAAATGAAAATATGGACATCTGATTAAATTTGAATTTCAGATAAGCAATAGATCAGTGTTTAGTGCAAGTATGTCCCAAGCACTGCCTGGGGTATACTTACACCACACACCTGCAGCCCTCGGCACACAGAGGGCCTCCTGTGGGTGCAGGCCTGGTCAGGCCACGCCTCTCCCATCTTGTCAAGTCCTGCTGCCCATGTTCGACGGGCCCCGTCTGAGAGCAGAAGTCCATCCCTGTAAAACGGCCACGGAGTGACGGCAGCTCCTCCCCTCCAGGGATTGCCGGGATGGCGCAAAACTGCTCGAAGCTCTCTGCTCCCACATTCTGGGCACCGCCCGCCCACCTTGCGCCCCAGTGGCACCACGTGAAGGCACCGTGAGACCCCCCCCCCCAGCTGTGCCGAAGCAGAGGCAAAGGCACTTGGCCAGCTCACACAGCTGTGAGCCACTCACTTTGGGGGGGCCGCTTCTGACCACTGAGCCTGCAGCCCTCCAGCCGGGGACAGGTTGGGAGACCATTGAGCCGACCCCAGGTGACACCATCAGCACAGCAGGGTCGCCGGAGCACTCAATCAACAGTGGCCTTCCTGTTGACCCAGACGGATCGATGGGAGGGCCTGGGCGGTGAGCCGGGTTCCTTCTCCTTAATCCACTGAATTAACTGGTTCTTTCTGCCTGTGGCTTTCCACCTGGGGTGTACAAATGTTGCCTCATTCCCAAGACAATCAACATGCGATTTCTCCCTGTCTGACAGTCCATGTCCCCCCAGTGAGGCTCCCCCCAGCCCCAGGGCTGTGCACTACGCCCCTGAATTCCAGCTCTGGGTTGGAAGCTTAGTGAAAGTTTGTTGATTGAAGGCAGGAAGGGAGGCTGAAAGGAGGGGAGGGGCGAGGCTGGAGCCCAGCGGGACCCTGAGAGACCCCAGCCCCCACCCCCAGGGCAGTGCCCAGGATTCCCCCCGCCCTTCTTCCAGGTTGCAGCTGGCGCTGCTCTGGGGAAGACCTGGTGTGAGGACGCCGGAACTCAGGCAGCAGCGCCCGCCTCTCCCTCCTCGGGGTGCTGGTGCCCTGACCCCAGGGTGGCCCGGGCTCTACGCTGGAGCGTCTCTGGCACTGTTGGACTTCTTTCTGGCCCACCCCTGGGTCCCACCAGCCATCCCTGAGCTCAGCAAGTCTCCCGTGTGCGTGTGCACGTGCGTGTGCAGGTCTGCAGGAGCAACACTGCGCTCCACCTCCACTTCCCACATTCCTTACTTGTCCTCCTCCTTGCAATTTATTTAAAATCAAATAAAACAACAGTAACGTCCAGAAGTTTTTTCTGCTTTGAAAAGAAAAAAAAAAAAGCAGTGCCTGCTCATTACCAAAACTCCAGGCACTGCAGGAAAATGGGGATACTTCAGCGTGCGTGCGTAGGAGAGGGGAAGGCCAGGTACCCGCTGCCCTGTTCGAGTGTTGGGGCTCACAGGCGGCGCTCCGTGAGAGCGGGTGAAGCCAGGTTCCCGGAGCGGATACACCGAATTCTGGAGACGCTGGCGTGGTGCCCGGGAGGACAGCCTCTTATGTAATATTTTAATATCTTTTTTTAACCCCATGAGAGTGTGTTCTCGTAGCACTTGGGTAATTAAAAGTTAATGAAATAAAATTACACCCCCGCCTTCCCCCTCCTGAACTCGGGAGCCGCGCCCCCCAGTCGGCGGCCCCCGGGGCAGCAGACAATGGGTGTGGATTCTACCGGGGCCCGCCGGCTGGGGCCGGACAATGCACCCATCCGGGACACGCATTTACATGACAACGCTCCCGGGCGTGTCTACGCGAGTTCCCGGCTTCCCAAGTCCACCTCCGCGGGAGCGGGAGCGGGTAAAAGTGCGTTAGGAGGGGGCGCCGCGGAGCCGAAGGCGGAGAGAGCCTCCTGCGGAATCCGGCAATGGGTGACTGAGCTGGGAGCGCCCCCTCCCTTCTCCAAGGTCCCGCCCCCGGGCCCCCCGGGACCTCGCGCTCCTTGAGAGACAGGGTGCCCCCCGCCGCGACAACCCGGACCCGGGCCCCCCGGCGGTGGCGGCGTGGGCAGGGAGTGCCGGCCACTGTCCGGCGGACGCGGGCCGGGGTGAGCGCGCCGACTCCCCAGACCAGGGTGCGCAGCGCCCCTCCTCCGCGGCGCGCGTCCCGGGTCTACGCGGGCCGCCGGCTCTGGCCCTTTAAGAGGCCGCCCCGTTTCCCGTCACCCCGCCCCCCGGCCCGGGGAGGGGGTGCGGGGGAACCTCGGCGGGGATTGGCGCAGCGCGCGCCCCCTCCCCGGCCCCCGCGCGGTGGGAACCGGCAGCCCCGTCTAGCGCTGACGTCAGACCGTCTGCCTGCCTCGGACCGCGGTCTCGGAGCGAAACCCGATCTCCTTGGACTTGAATGAGGAGGCGGCGGCGGCGGCGGCGCTCGGCTAGGGGAAGCCAGCGGCGGAGGCTCAGCCCCGGCGGCAGCGCGCGCCCCGGCTGCGGGCCCATTTCCCGGACGCCACACGCGGGCACCGCCGCCGCTGCTGGAGCGGCCGAGGGGCGGCCGGGGGGCGCAGAGCCGCGCGGCCCCGCGCGCTGAGCCCCGAGGCGCCCCGGGAACTTGGCGGCGCCCCGAGCCCGGCGAGCCGGGGCGCGCCTCCCCCGCCGCGCGCCTCCTGCATGCAGGGCCCGCGTCCCGGGCGCCGGCCGGAGCGCCCCCCGGCCGCCCCCGCGCCCCCAGAGCCGCGCGCCGCCGCGCCGCGCCGTCCATGCACCGCTTGATGGGGGCCAACAGCACCGCCGCCGCCGCCGCGGGGCAGCCCAATGTCTCCTGCACGTGCAACTGCCGGCGCTCTTTGTTCCAGAGCATGGAGATCAGTGAGTGACCCCGCGCCCCTCCCCGGAGGCCCCGTCCGACGCGGACCCCATGTCCCGGCGCAGCCGCGGGCAGGGGCCCGGGCCGTGCGCCCTGCGCCCCAGGCGCGCCCTCCCGGCTCGCGGCGGCTGGCGGCCGGCCCGGCTTTGTCCCGCGGCGCTTGGAGCTTGGCGCGGCCCCCGCTGCCCGCGCCCCGCCCGCCGGGACTCGGACTCGGGGCCCCGCGGCTGCGCCCGGCGCGGGAGGGCTGGGCGGCTGGAGCCGGGAAGTTACAGTTTTATTTCCTCAAGGGGCCGTCGCGAAGGAGCAATTAGGCCGGCGCGGTATCAACTCGGGGCGGGGGGAGGGTGGCCGGCTGGGAGACGCTGTCTGGCCCGCGAGGTGTCGGCCCCGCGCGTGTGTCTGGGGAGTGTGGCGCTGTGTCTCGTTCTCTGGGAGTGGATTTCCGTGCGTCTGCGGAGTGTACGTGCCTGCGTGTCTCTGTCTGGCTCTTGGTGTGTCGCCCCGGGTGTCTGCGGGGCTGTGCGGTCCGTCCCCCGAGGATGCCGGCGTCCGTGTCCCGCACTCGGCGCGTCTGCCGCGGGGTCTGGGCTCCGGGAGCGGTGTCCAGGGATCTGGCTCGGGGGCTCAGCGCTGGTGCGGCTGGTCCAGCGTGGGTCCTGCGTGTGTGTGTGTGTGTCATGGTGCCAGCGAGTCCCCGACGAACCTATAAATAGCGCCTGTCTGGACGGCCTGGCTGGGTCTGGCTGGGACCGAGCTTGGAGAGGAGTCCAAGTTTGGGGCTGTTTGTGGTTGGGACTGCCTTGCCCCACGATGGGGCAGCTGGACCCAGGGTGGGGAGTGGGTGTTTGAAGCTCAGGGCCGGCGCCCAAGCCCTGCACAAGCAGAAGTTGAGACAAGTGACCCCTGCTTCCTTCCCGCACCCGCGGCCGTCCTGGTGGGTGTTTGCGTGGATGGGGGAGGGAACCCTCTCCCCCTCCCCCAGCCCGCCTGTCTGGGGGGACCTTTGCCTTTCTCAGCTTTAGTGTCCGTGTCCTTGTTGGGAGTCACCCAAGGGGAAGAGGCCGTGGCTCTCCGTCGCCCTGCCTTTTCTCCAGCCACGTCTGGGTGACTCATGAGCCAGTTTCCGCAGGCGGCTGCCATAGTTTGTGGCCCCCGAGCCCTTACAGTGAGGTGGCCAGCCCCGCCAGCCCAGGCTGGTGGTGGTGGTGGGTCCCTGGTCCCCACACCCCACTGCTTCCCCACCTCCCCCACCCTCCTCCCTCAGCTGCTGCCCAGAGCCAGGTGGGGAGGCAGGCGCCCGGAGAGCCCAGGGCCAGGGTTTGCAGAATTGACTTGCATTAAACAGGATTGGTGATGAAATGCACGAGGATGTCATTGGAATATGTCGAGGATGTCATTGGAATATGTCGGCACTTGTTCCGGGGCAGGCTGGGGGACACTGCCCCAGGGGCCTCCTGCCCAGGGGACTCACAGGGTCCCATCCCCTTCCTTCCAAGGGCTAGGCAAGACTTTTTAAACATTTACTCCTCGCAGTTGATTTACTTATTTTTTTAACTTCTTTCCCTGCTTGAGCTAATCAGCCCTAAAGCTTTGGCTGACACGAAGGCGTCTGCTCCGCGGATGCGGCTGAGACCCTGCAGGTGAGCACCTGGCTCCCGGCCCCTGCTTGGTTTGGCCCTGGGAGCTTTGCCTGCTGGGTCCCCTACCTGCGGGAGGGAGGAAGCAGCCAGAGTGAGGGAGCAGGCATGGGTACAATGTCACAGTTTGTTGCAAGTGTTAATCAGATTTCCTTGAAAGCACTGAGATGAGGGAGCCCTAAGGCCACGTGTTTCCTGAGTGGAAATATGGGAAGGGAGGCAGGAAGGGAATGGGCCGACCACCTGCTGGGAGCCCTTGGCCCCGCAGCTCTGTGCTGGGATGGAGTGGGCCACAAGGCAGTGTGGGCACCAGGACGACTCTCGGCGGAAGACTGACCTTGTTAGTTAGGGCCCTAACGCGCCCCCCCCCCCTACATTTCCACATCTGAACATGGAGACCAGAGAAGTCTGTGCTCTCCAGAGGCCTGGCTGCTGGGTGTGGCTCTCTGCCCACGCATGCCTGGGTCTCCCTTGTGTGGTCTTCGTTGGCCCCAACTTCAGACCTTGGTGAACTTGGGGTTCACACCCTTGGCCTTAGGGATGGGGAAAGTGGGTGCTGGGAAGCTTTGCCCACGGCCCCCAGCTCTGCCCAGACCCGGCGTGGGCTGTGTCTCAAGGACCGCACACGCTGCCTTTGAATTTGGAGCTTGGGCCGCAGAACAACAGGTCCACCTTGAACTTGGGGTCTGGAGAAGCTCATTGGCATCCCTTGTATCTGGGAGGGTGGGACTGGGTCTGCCCCCCGGAAGCCAGATGGGATGGCCTTGACTCAAGCAAGACCCTCCTGGGGCCCCGTCTTCTGTGAGAGTCAGGGGTGAGGGTGCCGCCTGGGAGGCACTCCCTCTTCCCTAAACATAGTGGAAAAGTGCTGGTTCTTGTCGACAGCCGAGGCCTTGGGATGGAAAGCCCTCGGCCCGAGCGACTCCTCCTGACGTCCATCTTTGCTGGCCCTGCTTTTGACCCCTGCAGCTCTGAGCTTAGCCCGTCTCTCAGAACTTACCCCGTCTCTCTCCTCCGACTTTTGCCTGAAGCCAAGGGGAGCGCAGGTTTGTGGCTGCGGTGGCATCTACAGGGGACAGGGTCCTGGGCCTCCCCTTCCTCGCCAGCCTGTTCCAAGCAAATGTTCCAAAAATTGGAAACTCCCAGGGCTCCCGGTTTTCCATGGGTGTGTCCTGCTGTCGGCAGCTGTCTGGGCCCCAGGATTCGGCGGGGCTTGGAGCCGGGACCAAGCCACATCTCTGGCCTCTAACCCCAGATGCTGGTACCTGGCTTCCATTACCTGGCTCCCTGCTGTGTCTTCCCTAGAAGACATCTCCAGATGCAGCCAAATGCCCCGCACTGAGCACCGCAGGGCTTTGGGGTCGGGGTGGGGGAGGGGGAAGTGGGGCACCCCCAGGAGACCCTCACTTCCCTTCAGAAGTCAATCTCTTTAAAAGTCTGGGGGTGTTCACGCTTGGAGTTGCACCTGCCACCTCATTTTCGAGACCTTTCCTGAGCTGTCATGAGCTGTGAAGGGAAGATGGAGGTGCCCCTCCCCCCGTCGAGATGAAGCCCTGGTTTTTATCTTGGGTGCGCATTCATAGGGAGAGACTCTGGCGTCAGAGAAAGCTGGTATTTTGGGGTTCGGGTTAAAATGCCGACTCTGGGTACTGGCTCTTCTCTGCTGTGGGCTGTCCGGGCTGGGACTTTACCCCTGCAGGGTTTGTGACCATCTGGGCTTTAGGTTGCTGCAATCAGACGTTGTTGAACTTGGTTCAACTCAGACCTTGGCGTTTGGCGGCTGCAGTCTGAGACCAGACACTTGGCAGGAGCTTGCTGGGAGAACTGGGTTAAGCTCAGCGTGACCGGGGTCAGGGGTGAGTCAAGATGAACACCAAGTGATCGTTTCTGCATGCACGTGCGCTTGTGCTGGTCCATGCACACACGTACACACACGCACGCACACGCACGCACACGCAGCTCCTGCCCCTTCTGCCTGTTGTCCTCCTTACATTGTGCAGACGACGCAGGGCAAGCAGTGTGTGCAGTGTCTTCCTTCCGGAAGCCCCCGCGGCCTCCACACTGGAAGGGACGGCTGCCTCCAAGTAGCCCCCGAGTCTCAGGCCCGGGGTGCCCTGGCACCTGCTCCCCACCTCCACCCAGGCTTTGCTTTGTCCATTGTCTAAAAGGATGAGAACTCTTGGCAGGGCCCCAAGCTGAGGGCCCGAGTGGCGCTGTCTCCTCAGGTGTGGTCGACACGGGCACCCCAGCCTCTGGGGTGAATGATGGAGGCTGCGCGCCTGCCGGCCGCAGGTTCCTGTGTGGGGCACGTGCTGAGGGGGAGATCACTGCGTGGCCCCCCGTCTTGCTCTTTCGAAGGTGTTGTGTAATGCAGGCGGGGCTGGGGCATGTTCCAGGAGCCGTGTGTGTGGGCGCCCGCTCTCCGTGTGCCCTGCGGATGGCAGCCGGGCGCGCTGGGGGCTCCCTGGGCTGGCAAAGCCTCTGGTCTCATCAGGGAGCTGACCAAAGGGCATCCCATCACCACACGGGCCCCATGTGGCCAGCTCTGCCGTACTCCAGGGAGCTTGGACGGCCAGATGTTGATGGAAAGAAAGCTCCTGGGTTTTCTGTGCTGGCACGTGTCCCCACAAGTCACCTGTCCTGCCCATGGCCGAGGGCCAGAGGCGCGGAGGCTGTGCGCCTACGGTGGAAGGTAGGTCCGACTCTGCCCGGTCCCCCAGTGTCGCGTCTGGCACCGTGCCCGGGGAGGATGCCTTTGCCTAAACAGCGTTTCCCCACGAGGCCTGGCTGGGAACGCCGGCACCAACGGGGCCTTCCGGGGATTGTGACCTTGAATGAGGAGGTAACTGAATATTTGGGTCACATTCCCTGTCTGTGCCAGGCCCACTGCGGGCCGAGCTGGCAAAAGCCTGGCATGCCCGCCCCGGCCCAGTCGGCTCTCAGGCCTGCCAGCATGGGCGTACGGTGGCTGGGGACGGGCTGAGAGGCACAGAGCTTGAGCCACGGAGCCAGCATCACCCTGGCTCCAGGCACCCGCCGTGTCCGTTTCCTAAGGAGCAGAGAGCCCAGAAACTGGGCTGGTTTGAGCCTCCCAGTTATGAACTTGAGCTTCAGTCTCTACCCAGTGAGTGTGGGGGTTGGGGGCAAACCTCTGCCCCCTCCCTGAAGCCCCGACAGCCTCATTGTGTGACGCTGCCAAGCCGACCTGCTGCCCAGGGTCCTCACCTGGCGCCTATCCGTGACTGGCAGAGGTGTGTGTCGCTGAGCTGAGAGGGACCTCAGGATCGCCAGAGCCTTCAGCACTCCCGGCCCGGCCTGAGGCATCCCTGGGCCGTCTCTCCCCTTCCCCGGGGGCTGGTAGACTTCCGCTTCCGCTGCTTCTCCTGGTTGGATGTGGAGTGGTTCTTATGTGCCAGGCGCTAGTGACACATTCTTCCCAATCTTGAAAACAACTCAGAGAGCTCATGCAGTCACCCATGTGCAGATGCAAAATAAGGGATCAGAGAGGGTAAAGCACCCGCTCTGGGTCACACAGCTGGGAATGATGCTTCGTGGGGATTTGCGCCCAAGCTCCTGATCCCACAGCCCCACAGGGACCCCTGAGCTCCCACGTCACTCGCTCCTGTAAGAAGGCTGATGGTCAGGGAGCTGTCCCGGCAAGCAGTGGTCGGCTTCCTTTTGCTCTGATGTCCTGGGAAGTTCCCGGAGCCTCGGCCCCAGCTCCTTGTGCAGCCCTGGCGCCCACACCAGCAGCTGTGGGGGCAGCAGCCGCAGAGTAGCCGGGGTGTGCAGGAGAGACGACGGGTCAGGGCTGCCATGCGACACAGAGTGCCCCTGGTGCTCAGGAACTCAGCAGCGGTTGTCACCCGTGGACCTCAGGGGACAGCAGACAGGACCCTGGCCACCTGGAGTGGCTGCTGGTGCCAGCAGGTGCACAGAAAGCCGAGTTCATTTCAAGTGGTCAGCAGAGAGGACACTCACGGAGCTTCATATGGGGACACCCCCCCAGGCCGCTCATCCTGGGGGTGCTCTGGGACCCCCCCACCATGGCTTTCTCCTGTCTCGCCTGTCTGAGTATCCAATAGTGGTGTTGTCAGCCGGAGCCCCGAGGGGTTGGGGATGTCTTGTTTGCTGTGCCCCCAGCGGAGTAGGCAGGTGGTATATGCTGGAGGAAGGCAGGAAGTGGGCTGGCAGGTTTCTAGAAAGTTCCAGGCAGGCTGGGACGCGGTCAAGAAATTGTCAAGAAGGCTTTGCACACGTTCATTCTGAAGCAAGCTCAGAATCCCCACCACCACCCCAAGGCTCCCCCTGCCCCCTGTGAACTGGATGGCAGGACAGCGCCGGCCCTGGGGGTGACGAGACGGTCGCCTGCACTGTGAGCATGCGGCTGCATGGACGATGACCCGTCATGGCCCTAGGAGGACGCGCTGTGCTGGGCACAGCTCCTCCCCACCCTCTGGAAACGTCAGAGCCCCACAAAGGGGCAGGTGCAGGTGGCGGTGCAGATGCGCCTCGTCCTGCCCCAGCCCCACCTGCGTGGCGGGGGAGGCGGTCAGGGCTTCTCAACCCTCGCCTTGGTCTTCCGAGGGCGCCAAAATGACAAAAGCGCCTTGCCAGGGCCTGCCCCGAGCCCCAGAAGGAGAGCGTCTAGGGCGGTTCCCCGCACGTGCCTGTGTTTGGTTTTGAGCCGCCTGGCAGCTCGGGTGGGGCCTGCTCAGAAGGTGAGACGCACACAGTGAGAGCCCTGAGGCCGTTCCTGGGACTCAGTCACAGTCCCACCTTCCTGATGGGCAGGCGAGCTCTGGGGTGCGTTTGCTGTGCACTGGGTTGGGACGGGAGGAACAAGGGTGGCTTTGAGTCCCCACCTTCGGTAAGCTGGTAAAGGTGTCAGAAACACGGGGAGGGCTGGCGCAGTGGCAGAGTGGGCTGAGCCTCCCCCTGCGGCACCCGCATCCCGCATGGGCGTGGTTCTGGTCCTGGCTGCTCCTCCTCTGATCCAGCTCTCTGCCAGTGGCCTGGGAAAGCAGAGGGAGAGGCCCAAGTGCGTGGTCCTAGAGGAAACTCCAGGCTCCTGGCTTCGGCCTGGCCCAGCCCCAGCTATTGTAGTCATTTGGGAAGTGAACCAGCGGATAGAAGACCTCTCTCTCTCTCTCTCTCTCCCCCTCTCCCCCTCTCCCTCTCTCTCTGTAATTCTGTCCCTCAAGTAAATAAATAAATAAATATTTTTTTAAAAAAGAGCCAAAAGAAACAGAAGACCAGAATTATTTAAAAAAATAGAAACACGGGAAATCTATGGTCCCATTCTTTCCCCTTCATGTAGATTTTAACTCCGATCATCTTTGATCGTATCCATGGGTTTGGGAAATGGCTTTCCTGGCAGAAGGGGGCTTTAATTATTTCGTAACAATTTTAAAAGACCCCGCAGCTCTGCATTGTGAGCGCTGGGTGAGGCCCGACCCTGAGAGCTGGGGGCTCCCACAGGCTGGGCGGAGACAGCCACGCCTCAGCCGTCTTGTGGGCTCAGGGTGCCCCCGGCCTTCTAAGGTTTGGGAATTGTCCACGTCCTCTGGTCCCTGAAGGGGCGGCTGTGTCGGCTCTGGTGTGCGCTGAGCAGGTGGGAGTGAGTCCACGCAGGCGTCCCTGTCCTCGAGCGGCTGGGGGCGTGAGTGGTTATTGCACGGGGCGGGCACGCGGTGGGGTCGCTGGCACCGCCACCCTTTGCTGTCACTGACGGGGTCTCCCTGGTCCCCAGTGTGCAGGTCGCGTGGGTACCAGGGATGGCAGCGTCCCGGTTGGTCGGTACGGTCTCCACGAGGTGATGTTTCCTCCCCCAGCCTCGGGAGCGTGGCGGGACGGGGGAGGAGGGGCAGGGGCGAATGTGGCAGGTGCAGCTGTGGGTTTGTCAGGGCGTCAGAGGCTCAGAATGTGGAGTCACCCCCTGCGTCCACGGGATCCGAATCCGCTGACCCAAGATAGCTGGGAAAACCCACCCTGTCCTGAATCCCTAGAGACATCTCCCCGGTGGTCGTTCCCAAGACCTACAGCACAAGTGTCTACGCAGCATTTATATCCTCTTAGGGCTTACAAGTCAGAGAGGAGTGATTTAAAGTGGCTGGGAGGGGGTGCGTAGGTTCTGTGGCGATGCTGCGCCATCGATGCTGGGACTCGAGCATCTGCCGATTTCAGTGTCTGCAGGGGTCCTGGACCCGTCGTGCACAGACACTGAGGGGCGACTGCTTTTATGTTTAGATCCCCGCATTGTTACATCTGTGCAGTACAGCACATGGATGTTATTTATCGTCTGCATGTGTGTGTCACGTGTGAATTCTACCCGGCAAGGCTGGACGGCGTCTTTCCCACTTTGAGTTCCCACGGGCTGATGGAATCAGGATTCCAGGCCCTGTCCAGATTCCCAGAGCACTGCTGGGGATGCCGCTTGCTTTGCGGGCTCGGTGCGGGCCATCGACCTCCGGCAGGGCAGCAGGCTTTGTGGCCAGGCTCAGGGAGTCGCCGGGCTAACGCAGCCCTGCCGTGAGCAAGTTCTCTCCCCGATCTTACTGGCCCGGGTTCGAGACACTGCCCTGACATGATGGAAGACCTTGCTAAGCACCTGGGTGGTGGCCGATAGCCGGTAGCAAGTGGGACAAGCCTGGGAGCCTGAGCCAGGCCTGAGGTCAGTTTTGTTCCCTTCTCTGTCCCGGGGGCTGGGCGTCCCTGACGTGGGGGTCACTCACAGGCTTTGCGGAAGCTGCACAGGTGGTCGGTTGCCCCCGCAACGTGGTCCAGCCCAGTCCCTGCGGGGTGATTCATCCCGAGGCGGCACCTCCATCAGCATTCGTGTGTGGCCACAACAGTTGTGAAGCGGCTTTGATCCGAGTCTGGTGGAAGTCCGTTCAGAGGAGCAAGGGGCTCGGCTGCTGCCCTTAAGAAGTAAAAAAGTGCTGAGACTCTGGCTCGGACCCCATGTACCCGGCTCACTTCTTCACACCCCCTAAGGGGTCCCCCAGGGCTGCGGTGACCTTGCAGAGGGGCGGTTGGCCCAAGGCTCCCGTCTGCAGAGCCTCCTCCCTGGGCCAGTGTGCCGTAGCTGGCCACGGCTCTAATTGCCTCGCTAAAAACAATTTAGTCGGTGATAATTCTGTAAACCTATGAATCAACTTTGCGCAAACACCCTGAGTAATCTCTTTGTTCTCCTCTCTACTTTGTAACTGGTGTCTGTGAAAGCCACAGGGCCGGGCTCGCGGAAGGCGTGATTCATTTATGGTGTCTGCGCCGCCTCGTTATCATTCAGTCATTTCAGAACGCCGGCGCGGGGAGCCGGGTGATTCATGCCGGGCTCAGCTTGCCAGCCGCTGGGGTCACGGCCGCAGGAGGAAACGATTTTTCCAACCTATTTATGGTGTGGGAGACAGAGGTGGAAGTAGTGAGGTGGCAGAGAGGGTATCGGTTACATGGGCACCAGCCCTTCCTGGCACGCCACCCCACCTGCTGCTGACTGTTGGGACGGATCACAGCAAAACCCACTCGTGTCTCAGGAGTGTCTGGCCCTGGTCCCTGAGCCGCTGCCGAGCGGGGAGGCCCCCATCCAACCTGCCCAGGTCATAGCCCCCATACAGAAGACGCTGCCTTTTTTTTTTTTTTTTTTTTCTTATTTGACAGATAGAGTTAGACAGTGAGAGAGACAGAAAGGTCTTCTTCCATTGGTTCACTCCCCAGATGGCCGCTACGCTGATCTGAAGCCAGGAGCCAAGTGCTTCTCCTGGTCTCCCATGCGGGTGCAGGGACCCAAGCATCTGGGCCATCCTCCACTGCCTTCCCCGGGCCACAGCAGAGAGCTGGACTGGAAGAGAGGAGCAGCTGGGACTAGAACCGGCACCCATATGGGATGCTGGCGCTGCAGGCGGAGGATTAGCCAAGTGAGCCACAGCGCCGGCCCCACTGCCTTTTTTTAAGAATAGCTGGTGGGTGTACTGTGGAATCTTTGGGATGTCCACGCTTGCATATAAGGGGATCGCTGGCCTGGTCATGCCTCCAGCAGCAACAGTTCCTGGCTGTGCGCATGTAATTGACAGGTGTTGGTGTTGTTCTGAGCTTCCGCATGTTTTATTAGTTGCTTTGGGCCCTAAATAAAATGGCCATCATCCTCCCACCTGGGGCAACTGCAGCCGCCGGCCCGAGGTGTCATTACGGGTCCTGCTTCCAGCCGTGGGCGCACAGCTAGGCTTGGCCTGTGGGCACGTGACCCAGTAGTCATGGTGGTCCAGTTGAGCTCGTCTGCCCTGTGGAGCCCACGCTGCTGGACCCCGCGCCTGGGGAGGCTCTGGCTCAGGATTTCCAGCCCCAGGCCGGGAGCAGAGCGTGGTCTGGCTGGTGAGAAAGTTCACTGGAGGAGAACGCTGCTGGTAACTCCTGAGTTAGAGCAGAACCCAGCCTGGGACTTTCGAGGGACGTGGAGTGCATGGCGCTCGACCCAGCGCTTCTGTTTTGCCCGTGACAGGCATCACTAATCGATTGCAGTGTGTGCTTGCTGGGCTCAGAGCCCGGCCCCCGTGGTACTTGCTCCGGACACCTGCTCCCTGTCAAGTCTCCCAGTGCTCTTCAGTGATAATCTCTGGGCTGCGGACGAAGCTTCCAAGGAGAACCAGAAGTTGTGTGTGCAGAGACTTTGCTGGGCGGGAGAGCGCGGGGCTGCACAGGTGTGGGGGGAGGCTGCTCCCACAGGGGTCCCAGGACCACCTCCCCATCTGTTCCTTCTGTCACTGAGGCATCCCACTGGGCTGCTTGCCAAGCCCCCCGGCCGGCAGAGGTCTCCACCCTCGGGGAGGCAGCCCCCAAGTGCGGTGGAGGAGCAGGGATCTCCCAAGGTGCTGGCTGGACCCCACCTCGTGGCCGGCGCCTCACTTGTCTTTAAACAAAACCAGGGTCACAGCTCCACTGTGCGCGGCAGTCTCTTCCCGCAGGAGCCGTGAGCTCCACCTGCAGCTCGGGAGCATTCCTTTACACTCTAGTGAGAATGAGCAGCAGACCGTCTCCCCGGGCTCAGGAGGAACCGGCGGGGAGGCAGCCAGGATTTAGGGACTGAGCCCCGTGCGCGGGCTTCCCTCCTTGATCGCTTTTCTCGCCTCTGCAGTGTCGTGGCGTTTTGAACCTCAGCTGTCCCCACTGACAGCAACAGATGCTTGTCCCGTTAATCCTCGTGGCTGTGTCGCTCACGTGTCAGGGGCGGGGCTGAGCCGCTTGGCACAGAGCAGCCAGGGCTTGAGTGTGGGCTGCGGGGCTGGGCACACCTTCCCCTGAGCCTCAGAGACACCTATCACTCGGGTTGACGGCCATGGCCATCCCCCTCCCTGGCCACACACACCCCTCCTGCAAAGGTCATCGGGCAGTGGTGACCCTGACCATGGGGCTGGGGGCAGGGCGGATCTGGGGTTCCTGTGCTGGTCCCGGGGGCAGGGGCTTCGCGGAGATGCAGGGACGGGGCCCTGACCAGCGCAGTTAGGAAGACGGGGGTGTTGTGACAGCCGGCTCACGCCATCTCCTTTCTCGCTTCATGATTTTCCTCTCTGTAAGCGGGCCTCCCCGGTCAGAGCCAGGAAGACGCCGCCCAGCCCCGCGGGAGCTGCAGGTGTGGTCTCCGTTGGAGCCCGCTGCCCCGCTGCCCCGGGCTGGGTGTCCTTTCCCGGCGGGCTGGGGGTGACTTCCAGGGACGCTGCGGCAGCTGCCCAGGTCCAGCCAAGAGATCGCTGACTCCCGGGAAAGCCCCGCCCCACCCTTCCTGCCTGCACCTGCCCCGCCCCCATGGACTCCGTCCTGGTGTGGACCGGGTCAGTGGGCTCGTGCTGTGTGTGCCCTGTTCCTCTCCAGTCTCAGGACTTGGGGCCCTGACCGAGTTGCCTTTTTCAGCGGGGCAGGTCTGAGAGCCCGGAGCAGCCTCTGAGGCTGGGACGCCGGGCAGCTGCGCGGGGAGGACGTTCTGTGACTAGAGCGGAGCCTGCGGATTCCTGGGCGTCTGGCCCAGCGCCCACAGTGCCGGAGCCGCAGCAGGTCGCGGCCCAGAGCCGCCGCCTGCCCGCTCACCTGGCCTGCCTCGCTCCACGGGGGAGGAGGATGTGGCTGGCCCAGACAGGTATGAATCATGTCTTGGGGATGGTTACTCAGAGGCGGTGACCGGCCAGCCGGGACCTTGGCACCGTGCCAGGCAGTGTGTGCTTGCGATGAGCGGGCCTGGCGACCTGCAGGCCCTGGCCCCTCAACAGTCACAGCGTCTGCAGGAGACCAGAGAACGGCAGAGCCCCCTCCGCCGGCGGGGTGCAAGCTCAGCATCCTGGCTTTGTCCTTGCAGGCCTCAGTTTGTCATCTGTAGAATGGGCGTGCTAACGAGCAGCTCTTTTCTGGGGGTTGTTGTGAGGAAAACACGTTCCTACTCTAGGTGTCTGCCTGCCCGCCGTGTGCACCAGGCCCTGTGCGAGCTGCTAGATCCATTTTACAGATGGAGAGACCGGGTCTCAGAGGGCCCACGACGGATCAGTGGCTGAGCTGGATATAAAACCTGTGGGACACCCTGGGCCATCACCACCCTGCCCCTGTGAGTCCCAAGACACCTGCAGACCCAGAGCCGACCGTGAGCCGTGAGAAAATTTCAGGTAGCCGTTTAAAGGTTGTGTCTTTACGCTGATGTGTGTTACAGTAAGCACATTGCTGATTTTATGAGTGTTGTGTTTAAGGCGAGCCCAAGTAATAAAAAGGAATCAATTGGGTATTCATTTCATTCCTTCCGCAGGGCGTTCAGAGGTGGTGAGGGTCAGGGAGGCTGAGCGTGGTGCCGGGCGCCGTCAGTCCCCGGGGCCCTTGATCGCAGCATGGAGGCACTCAGCCCTCTGGCCTTCTAAGGTCACCTGACCTGACCCCGCTGAAGGTCCCAGGAGATCAAGGTCACGAGGTCAAGCTGCTGGGGTGGGGGGACGGCGGGCAGGTGTAGGCGTGAGGGACCTGCCACCCTCGCAGAAGCTCCTGGTGGGTGACACCACCATCAGTAGCAGGATGACGCTGGGGATGGAGAAGCCAGCCCTGTGCCGGGTGCACTGGGGGGGGGGGGGGGCGTGCCCCACCACTGGATCTCACGGTCCCCTCCCTGCACTCGGCACCGAGCTCAGTGTGTCCACAGCCGGCCTTGGCTCTGATGTCCTCGTCTCTGCCTTAACCAAGATCCCTGCGTTCTGTCTTGGACACAGAGAAGAGTTTGCTGTGTAGGGCCGTGACCTTGGCTCGAGCTCTGGGGCGAGGGGAAACCGCAGGGAAGCGACCGGTGCCTCCTTCCCACTGGCACCTGGTCGCTGGGGAACAGCATTGACGGGAAGTGTGTGTGGCAGCCCGGCTCGGGGTTGGTGGCCCTTCCTCCACCAGCACTCAGGGCCTGGCAGAGTCCAGGGGGGGTCAGGGAGGCCAGGCCCCGGGCGGGGGGGGGCACCACACTCTCCCCTGCCCCGGCGCGTCCTGGGCCTGCCTCCTCCCTGACTACCAGTCTAGGTATTTTTATTGCCTCTCGGAGGCACCGCACAGCGGCTGGAATGTGGGCGCTCCTGGCCTGGGAGTGGGGGGGCGGGCCGCTGGGTGGGAGCCGTGAGGCCCACAGGATGTGGGTGGCCCGCAGGCGTTTGTCTGGCTTTTGCTGAGATTCTGTGTTTGACTCTGCCCCGTTCGTCCGGTTCAGTTTTGGCTTTGGTTTTGCCCACTTCCGGGGAGACCCTGACGCAAGCCAGATCTAAGTGAGAGCCTGGCAAAGGCTCCTGACTGGGCGCCCTGGGCCATGCAGTCAGCAGCCCCATTGCACAGATGTGGACATGGAGGGTCAAAGGGCGCCTGCTGTGGGCTCTGGGCAGGGGAGGGGCAGAGCAGCTGGCCGCTTTGATTGGGGCGTGGGGCCGTGTTCTTGGTTGGGGGGCAGCTGTGGCCCTGTTAGGGTCTGAGCAGCCTGGAGGGTCAGCTGCTGGGATAGGTGGTGGCCTGGGGCTCTGCGGGGGAAGGGAGAGAGTGCCAGGAGGCCTAAGACCCGCCAGGCTCCAGACTTGGGGCTCTGCCTTGCCGCTCCTCCCTGGGGACTGGCAAGAGCAGGTGAGGGCCCCCAGGCCCAGGAGGGCTCAGCTCCTGCAGGGGCCCTTCCGTGGATGCCGCTGCGCCAGCACCATTGCGCCTCTTCCCAGCTGGTGGCCTTGGCCCTCGAGGAATTCCTTCCGGGGCCACGGGTGCCCCTGCTCATCCCTCGCTAGCCACAGGCCTCCCAGGGTACTGGGCCTCGGCAACCAGGTGACCAGGAGCTCGGGGGCCTCTGCTCCTCTGCCCAGGCTGCCCTGTGCACCTCCGTTGGGTCCGCCGACGCACCGATCTGACCAGAGGGCAGAGACGTAAGGAGGGGTGGGCACTGGGCTTGGGGAAGCTGGCTTCAGAGGACACAGCCCGTCCCTTCCGCCTGCCCTGCAGGTGGGCAGCCCCGGCCTCCAGCCATGCACCTGCTTAGCAAGATGGCGGCAGCACCCACGGAGTAGACGGCCGAGCTCCCGGAGCTGCTCAGCTGACGGAGTCTGAATAGAGCCCCTTGGCCCGGGCCAGTCTGGGGCAGGCTGCCAGCGGGAATCGAAGGCTGGGGCCACGCTCCGCCGGGGCTGAGCCAGAGAAACCCCTGCGGGGACAGGCGGCCAAGTCACACTCCCCGGCCTCTGCCCGCTGGGGGATGTGACGGTGGGAGGGCAGGGGTGCAGGCGGGGACCTAAAACCCTGGTGACCAGACCTGCTGGTGCTGCCCGGGAGCTGGAGCCGGCCACAGAGAGATGTGGAGTCTGCAGTCTGTGTGGCTCTGTCCCGGGCCTGTACCTCAGTGAGCCTCAGTTGCTGTGTCTGTAAAATGGGAACATGAGTGGTCATCGTGCACCCTCAGGGGCCTCAGAGTGGTCGCCTGAACTCCTTGTTCAGTTCTTCTTGTCAAGTTCTTGGCCGTCCCTTGGGGACATGGTTTTGGTTGTTACAGCTAAAGCCCTGGTGGGGGGCTGCTGCCGCTGGCACCCAGTGGGTGAAGCTGGGGTGTTGCTGTCCACTTCTCAGAGCAGTGTCCATGCCCAGGTTGAGGTTGGGGACCCCGGCTTAACTCGGGCAGGCCCCCGAGATCCCCTCCGTCAGCCTGATCCCCGCACAGAACTCCCGGTGCAGCTCCTCAGAAACCTGGGGGGGGGGGACATCCAGGTGCCCCCTCCCCTGCTGAATTCCGAGCCAGCAGGGCATGGGCCATGGCCATGGCAGGGGTGGTGGGAGTTGGGCGGGTGGCCCTCGTCGTGCCTTCCTGCTGTGTGGCATGCCTGTCGCTCTCCCTCTCTGTCCCCTCCCAGCTCTGGGGTGCCCGTGGGTCCAGCCTTGGGTGGGGGTTCAGGAAGGCTGCAGGCCACAGCCACGGGCTGGGTGGAGACAGGAGGCTAGAGCCAGGGCTGCGGGGACAGCCCGATGCCCAGGGCCCGGAGGGCTTGGGAGCTGGTGACGGTGGGGTTCTGGGGAGCCCTGGCAGCGTTTGGAGCCGGGGAGGCAACAGCGTCTACTCAGCACCATGCAGGATGGGTTGGGGGCAGGGAGAGCCGTGATGGGGGGGAGGGGGGGATTCCTGGCAAGCTCCAGGGCATGGCGATGGAGGCTGAGGTCTCCTGGCCTTGTGATCCGGGGGGGTGGGGGGGGTGGAGACACAGAGCCTTGGGTGGGTGCACGCAGGGGGTGTCCTGGAGTCTGATGGGGGAACTCCACACCCAGGGTGGGAGCGTGTCCTGGACGGGAACCCAGGGAGCTGAGGCAGCCGCTGCCATGTCCAGGGGAGGGGCATCGGGAGCCCCTCTGGGTCTCAGCTGGGCCGTGAGTCTTGGCACCTGCCGCTTCGCTTGCTCCCAGGTGTCCCTGGTCTTTTTTTTTAGTGTTGAATTTTTTAATTTTAAAAAGATTTTATTTATTTAAAAGGGTTACAGAGAGAGAATTGTATCTGCTGATTCACTCCCCAAGTGGCCACAGAAGCCCACGGACTTGGCCACATTCCTCTGCTTTCCCAGGTGCATTAACAGGGATCTGATCGAAGTGGAGCAGCCGGGACTCGAACTGGCGGGTGCTGCAGGTGGTAGCTTTACCCGCTACATCACAGCGCCTGCTGGTATCCTTGGTCTTGACCCACTGGGTTCCTTGTGCCTCCTCTAAATGTTTTCTCATCTCCTTTTTTAAGCTATTTATTTATTTATTAGAAAGGAAGAGTTACAGTGAGGCAGAGGCAGAGAGAGAGAGAGGTCTTCCATCCGCTTTTCTTCACTCCCCAAATGGCTGCAACGGCTGGCGCTGCGCCGATCCAGAGCCAGGAGCTTCTTTCGGGTCTCCCACGTGGGTGCTGGAGCCCACGGACTTGGGCCATCTTCCACTGTTTTCCCAGGCCGTAGCAGAGAGCTGGATTGAAAGTGGAGCAGCTGGGTTTTGAACTGGTACCCATATGGGATGCTGGCACTGTAAGCGACAGCTTTACCTTCTGTGCCACAGCGCCAGCCCCTCATTTCCCTTAAAGTCAGAAGACCCCCCTGCCATGGCTATATTTGGGGAAGAATTGGTAAAAAAGTTTGATTTGCCTGATGGGGTGCTGGGGAGAGGAAGCTCTCGAGGCCAAGGCTAGACTTCTGCAGAGAGAGCGTGGTAATTGATTAGTAATGTCTGCTGTGGTTCCAAGCCTCAGGAGTGGTGGTAGGTGTGTGCAGGGGAGTGGAAAGTGCCAGAAATCGCAGGGCCCTTCCTCATCCCGAGGGTCACCTTGGCCAGGTCACGTCCCTTCTGCCTTGTCTGTCAAGTGGCAGAGCTGGGTCAGCGCCTCCTACGCCGTGACTTCCTGTTGCTGGAGGACCTCAGCGCTGCCCCTGGCCGGGGAGACCATCCAGGAAGAAGGAAATGACTCCAGCAAACCCTCAGCAAAAGGCAGCAGTGTTGCAAGGCCTGCACTCGGATCCGGAGTCGCCGGGGGCGCCGGGACCTGTGCATCCGCGTCGGGGTGGGGTGGGGGACCGGAGGCTTCGTCCAGGGGCTGCAGAGGCCGGGTGAGGAGCAGCCTCGAGGATGAGAGTGGAAGCTGGAGCACAGGCCCGGGACCCTCACGCCGCTCTGTGTGTGTGTGTGTGTGGGGGGGGGGTGTTGAAAGAGCCGATGCCTGCCCCAGAGCGGGCACTTGCAATCCTCATGTCTTTCAGGACAGGGGGCTGGGACCCCGTGTCACAGGCGGAGACAGGTGCAGAGAACGTGGCGGAGCTGGGCTGTGTCTGCCGTTGGTTGTGAGGCGGGCAGACAAGACTCGGGAAGAAGCGGCCGCCTCTGACCTCGGGGCGGCGTAAGGAAGGGCCGGGTGGCTGCGCCCGGGCCGAGAGGGTGGCGGAGGTTGGTGGAGTAAAAGCCTCTCGCTGGGCACCTGCTGGGCTCACGTCTCGCCCTACAAGACCTGGCCCTGTCCGGCCACCCCGGATTGGTAGAAACACTCCCTGGCTTAGAGGGTGCAGGTCTCTCCCCGAGGGAGCCCCAGGGGCACACCCTGTAGCCAGGTTGGGAGTGACTCCGGGTTCCTCCCCTGCCTTGTCGGCTGCTCTGGGCCCCCAGGTAGCCCCTTCTCGTGCATCTCGGCCACTGGGCCGCTCCCGGGCTTACAAACAGCGTCGCAGTCAGCTTCGTAGGGGAGGGAATTCCTGCCCGCCCGCCCACCCGCCAACCCTGAAGCGGGCCGACAACTTAGCACTTTCATTTAAGTGCATCTGACAAATCACCTCAGACTGGGAAGGCAGTGCCGCATCCTTAAATGGCCACTCTCTGCGTGCTGTAAAGTCCTTTGTTATCGGTGTCTAGACAGCGCGCCAGCGGAATGCTGGGCTTGCCGAGCCGAGCCGCGAGAGACCCGACGGGGCCGGATTCATCTCCCCGCGTAGTTGAAGCGGGATTTCAGAACCCGCGCTCATCAGCTGTGCGGGCCTCCCCGGGCCACGCCGACCTGTCTTGTGTTTCGCGTGTTTTGCCTGTGGGGCTGTGAGCGGGAGGCCGCGGCTGGGTGGGTGCCCTGGCGAGGGAGTGGCTGCGGCCGGCAGCTTTGTCCTCTTGATGACCGTCTAGACGTCCTCCCCGGCGGCCGCCCCGCCCCAGGCTGCTCCTCTCTCCCCGAGCCTCCTGCTGGCCTGTGCCCATCCTGTGCTGTCATCAGGGGAGCAGAGGGGGGACACAGAGACCCCGGCCCTTCTCTGCAACTTCTTTTTGCATTTTTGGGGTTTGCTTTTGTTCTGGGGGAGTCCAGTGGTTGGTTTTTGTTTTAGACAGGCGGAGAGAGAAAGTGAGAGAGGGGACCCCCATCCCGTGGTTCGCTCCCCAACAGCCCACAATGGCCAGGGCTGGAATAGGTGGCAAGCTGGGAACAAGAATCTCATCCCGGTCTCCCACGTGGGTGGCGGGAAGCCAGCTGCTGCTGGCCAGCTCCGCGGCCTCCCTGGCCGGGAGCCGGAGCTGGGAGCGGAAGCCAGGCCCCCCGACGTGGGCATCCTAACCAGCAGGCCAGTTGCCCACCCTGGGGTTGGCTTTTTGAGGATCAAACTGTCAGTGCTGCTCGGGTGGCTCCGGGGCTGTAGTTCTGAGGAACAGATACATGAATTGCCATAGCAACTAGGTCATTGTTGCCTGAGTGAAAGGGGAACGGGGAGGGGGGGTTGGAGGGTCTCCAAGCCCCCACCCCGGAACAGAATGCATTGTCCTGCGGTGACCGCACAAGTGGGCCCAGTGGTGATGGAGGGGAGTCCCACCTGCCCCGCCCAGGAGGGACTTGGGAACTTGAGTGACAGCCGAGGTGTATGGGCAGGGGATGGGGAGGGCAGAGACCCTGCGAGAGGGCTTCCGGAAGGCGAGTTGGCCTTGCACAGCCAGATCCTCCCCCCCCCCCTTAAAAAAAGGCAGAAGCGCCCTCAGCCACCGCTGTCTGCAGTCTGCCTCGGGCTCCCCATACGGGACACACCGGTGTGGGGTGGGCTCCAGACCAGATAGCTCCTGAGGTTTCCAACCTGTAGCTCAGGGAGCCAGGGGAGTCCCCTCCCCCAGGGTGGGTGCCGCGCACTTTACCTGCTCAGCTGCTGCTCCGTTGCCCAGGTTCCCTGTGCCGGCTGCACCTTGCGTGGTTGAGCCTGGGGACTCAGGAGTGCTGGCGTCTACGCCTTGCTGGTGGGTGTCGTTCTTTGAAATGCAAAGTAGCATATTTTGAGGGGAAGGGGCTGTGGGGGAAGACGAGGTTTGTGTGGTGCAGCCCAGTGGGCTGCCACCCCAGGGCAGGGATGCACCTTAACAGGGACGGGTCGGCTGGAAGCCTTGGCTTCCTGGACTGGCAGGTGTGTGTGTCCTGGGGTGATTAAAGGCAGTGATGCGCTGGCGTGGAAAACCCAGGGACCCTGCGGTCGTGGGTGGGTGCGCGCGCCCTCGGCTGAGTATGGGGTCCTGGGATGTTGTGAGTCCATCCTGTGCCTCCTGGTCCTCTCTTAGTGGGGAGCAGTGGTTCCCCGCGTTCCCCTTCGGGGAGCGCTGAGGGGAGCTCGCAGAGAGCGGAGCCCGAGGCTGTGCCCCGAGGAACGTCTGTCTGGTTTCCACCGCTCCCGTCGGGAGGCACGCCTGGACGTTTTTTTCTTTTCTGAAGAGCTGGGGGAGCGGGAGTTTTGCGCGGTCTTGGTGCACTGCCTTATTTAGGAGGCGAATTGCCGTTCATTTGTCAGGCAAAACAGATGCAGCAGGAGACAACATCTATTTCCATAATTCCAGACAGACCTGGCGCGCCGCCTGCCTTCGTGGGGCCTGCTCATGCAGAAAGCCCGACTCCCGGCACCGTTCAGCAGAAATATTTATAGCTGGCCCATTGAACTTGCCTTCCCCCAGGAAGCGCTGGTGGCTGCTGGCACTGGGGACACAGACTTGAGACCAGAGTGGGAGCTGTCGCAGCTGCTCGGTGGGTACAGAGGTGCCTCGCGCCTGCCGGTCTCGCTGTCTTCCCGCTGGGGGGCTGTGAGCTTAAGGCTTGGGCTGTCGGAGGCTGGATTAGGGGGACAGTCCTCTAGGAAAGCAGTGGGTGGCCGTGACGCTCCAGGTAGTCCCAGGACCCGGGACCTCAGTCGGCAGGGACCCCATTTTATAGATGAGAACACTGAGGCTCAGAGAGCGGAGGTGGAGCTGGACTCCCTCTGAGCCCTGTTCATAGGGCTGAGCCCTCAGTCCGGACCGAGGCCTTTGCTAGTGTCTCCTTCGATGCAGTGTGGCCCTGGATGAGAGGACGTGGTGATGTTGCCCGAGGGGACGGGCCTGGTGCTCCAGGGAACTGGCTTTGCCCCAGGGTGAGAGCTGGAGGGGACGGTGGAGAAGGGGCAGGCCCGCACCTGCCGCAGGGAGCCACTGGGAGGCAGGCGGTGAGCTGAGGGGAAGCAGGAGTGGGTGGGACCAGGCCCAGGCTGCTAGCCGGGGGGCTGTCTGGAAAGGGTGGACAGGATCGGCAGCCGCGGAGCTGGGGTGTGGGTGGGGGGTGCTCCCAGCTGGCTGCCTCCCCTCGGGCTCCCCAGGCTCCCAGTGGGAGGCTGAAGTGGCAGCGGCTCCTGGTCCTCCTGCCAGCTGCCCCCACCGGGGGGGTTGGGTGCAGGGGGTGTGGAGACTGTCACTGCTCACGCTTGTGTATGAGACTACAATTATCCCAAGATAAAAAGGGTTTTTTTTCCCCTCAAACACTAAAAATAGATCTTCCCTATGATCTAGCTATGCTGCTCCCGCGTAACTAAAAAAGCTCAGTAACAAAAACACGAGATAATCCAATTAAAGATGTTTTGTTTCTTAAGTAAAAGGTCTGGTGGAGTGCGGGGGTCCCTTCTCCTTGCTGGGACCCCTGCAAAGGGGCCACGAGCCAGCCCAGGAAGGGAAGACCCCGAGGGCTGGCTGGGGGAGGGGAGGGGCTCCTGGAGGCCAGGCTGCAGGTGGGGTTTCTGGTTCCCTCCTCTGCCCTGGAGAAGACAGGGAGCCGACCGGGATGCCTGCCTCACATCCCTGCTGGCACTCAGAGCAGACATCACCAATCCATCACGGCACGCTCTGCTGCCGGCCCAGACACAGCCCTAGATCCCTTCTCGGCACACAGCTCTCGGCAGCACACCTGGCGTGTGAGACAGACCTGCTGGGGTGGCATCCCCAGTGGGAGCTCCGTTCTCCCCCGGCCCGGGGGAACGGCCGGAGCGCAGCTCTGCTCCGGAGCCTGGAGTCTCCTGTGTGCTGGGCAGGCCCTGGGTGGGAAAGGCGGAGGCCTGAACTGCCTTGGCCCGCTTTTCACTCCCCTGCACTTCCTCTTGCTCACTGATTTTTTTTCCGACGTGTGTCTGTGGGCCTGGCCCTGGCACTGCCAAGTTCACGGTCTCAGGCGTCATTTGGGGGCAGGGCTGCTGTAAAGACTCCTTACGCCAGGTGCGGTCCCTCGCCTGCTTCTGTCTGCGAGTGGTGCACCGTCAGGATTCCCCTGCCGATGTTCACCGAGCAGCTTCCACGTCCCCAGGCACCGTGCTCTGGACGCTAACTGGTCTCGTGGACCACAGAGTTGCCTGGACCTGGTGCTGTGGACCCTGGGCTGGGTCACTTTTCTCTGGGGGGCTTGTTTGCCCATTGCTTGACTCAACCACGTCCCCTCTACCCACTGGATACCAGCACCCCCCCCAGCTGTTGCCAGTTGTCGGGGGCGGGGTGAAATCCCCCCCAGTGAGAAGCAGCTGTAGCCAGGGCAGACTGGTTGATGGTGGTTGACGCTCTTGCCTCTGTGTCTTCCTCTGTCACACGTGGGGTGTCGGGGAATCTGGGAGCCGTGAGTGATCTGGTGCGCCTCCTGCTCTCAGCACAGCCTGGCGGGGCTATCGCGGCTGTAGCTGTCCCCACGGTGTCTGATGGGCCCCAGCACAGCCTGGTGGGGCTGTCGCAGCTGTAGCTGTCCCCACGGTGTGTCTGATGGGCCCCAGCACAGCCTGGTAGGGCTGTCGCAGCTGTAGCTGTCCCCACGGTGTCTGATGGGCCCCAGCCGTAATTTCCATCCTGGTTCCCTGGGGCTTGCAGCGTGAGCCAGGCTCCTGCCTCCTGCTAACCACACTTTGCAGATGAGCGAGCTCACGGCCATCACGGCCTGGCTCAGCCTGACCAGGGCTCCCTGTGCCCAGGAGACTGGAAGGCAGAGGCCCCCGCTCTCCCCAGCTTTGCTCTGGGACGTGGACTTCCTCCGCCTCTCCTGGCCCATCCTTTCTGCCCTGGACCCTTTTCAGGGGCTTCTGAGCCACCCTGGTCCCTAGACCCAGCCCCTGGTTCTTCCCAGGTTTGTCCTTGGGTCATCCGCAGTCCCCGTGCCGCGGGGATCTGAGCCACTCAAGATGCCTGGGGGGACCGCCCCTTTCCACCGGACCAGTTTCAAGATTCGGCTCCGGCACTTGCTTCTACAGCTGGGCTTCAACATAGGGTTTATTTGGTATTTGGATTAATGCCTCTGCCCCCCCCCGCGCCCCCGCGCCGCCCTTCTAAGGAGCCAAAGCCTCAGAGACGCTGGCAGCCCACAGCAGTGCTGGTGTAAGGTGACACCTGGGGACTCACCCTGTGTGTGACTTTATCTGAAAGACAGAGAGGCAGGAAAACAGACGGAGAGAACTGTCCACTGGTTCACTCCCCGGGTGTCTACAGAAGCCGGGGCTGGGTCAGGCTCTGCTTGGGTGGCTGGGACTTGGGCCATCACCTGCCGCCTCCCTCTGCCCAGCCTTCCTCTTCTTAGCTTCTGGCCACCTCCAGTGCAAGGTGGTCCCCGGCCACCCTGTCTTGGGTGGTCCCTCTCCCAGGGGCTCAGTGCCCTGGATCCCCTCCAGCTCGGTCCAGGTGTCCTGAGATGGTGGGGGACCCTGCGCCTCCAGCGAATCTGCCTGGCTCGGAGCAGCCCGCATGTCCTGATCCCCGGCCGGAAGTGGCCGCTGGCAGAGGAGTGGTGCTTGACCTTGGGAACGTCGGGCCTTTATCTGGGGGCTGTGGCCCTGGTTTGATGCGTCGTGTTGGGGACCCTCCCCCCCCCCCCCGTGGCGTACAGTGCTACTTGACCTTGGCCACGCCTCTGCACTTGGATGCTCTGGTCTGGGGCTGCTTGACAGTTGCTGGATACGGCGAGGCTGTGCCTCCTGCCCCGGCTCTTGTCCGCCGGCAGGACGAGGTTGGTGGTTCTTTGCTCGGGCTGTGGGGATGACAGCAGGAGCCGAGGCTTCCACGGCCGGAAAGGCCTCCGGGTCCAGTTCTCAGTGTTAAATGACGTGTTAATAATGCTCGTCTTAGGGCTGGCGCTGTGGCCTCGTGGGTAAAGCCGCCGCCTGCAGGCTGCCATCCCCTATGGACGCTAGCTCAAGTGTCTGCTCCACTTCGATCCAGCTCTGCTGTGGCCTGGGAGAGCAGTAGAAGATGCCCGGGTCCTGGGTCCCTGCATCTCAGCGGGAGACCTGGAGGAAGCTCCTGGCTCCTGGCTTCCAGTCAGCCCAGTTCTGGCCGTTGTGGCCATCTGGGGAGTGAACCAGCAGATAGAAGACCTCTCTCTCTCTCTCTCTCTCTCTCCCCCTCCCTCCCTCCACCCTGCCTCTCTGTAACTCTTCCTTTAAAAAAGAGAAAAACTATAAACGACATGTTTAGAATTTCCTCTTTAAACCTGGGAGGCAGACATGGAAGTTGAAGGGTAACAGCCGCGAGACGGCGTGGTTGGCTGCGGCGCCAGATGGCAGGTGCCACGAGCAAGAGCTGGGGAGGCCTGGAGAGGGGAAGTGGCTTCTGGGGCGGCCCTGCCCTCCCCGGGGCCAGGGGAGGTGCCCAGGTCCCGTCCCGAGGGTCACTTAAGGCTGCTGGTGTGGGCTGATGCTTTGTGGTCCAGGTGAGGCTGAGGGACTGGGCCTCCCAGGGTATGCCAGACTCCCAGAGTGTGCTGTTTCTTTCTTTTTTAAAATTTTTTAAAATTTATTTGACAGATAGGGTTAGAGAGAGAGAGAAAGGTCATTGGTTCACTTCCCAAATGGCTGCCACGGCCGGCGCTGCGCCGATCCAAAGCCATGAGCTAGGTGCCTCTTCCTGGTCTCCCATGGGGTGCAGGGCCCAAGCACTTGGGCCATCCTCCACTGCCTTCGCTGGGCCACAGCAGAGAGCTGGACTGGAAGAGGAGCAACCAGGACTAGAACTGACACCCATATGGAACGCTGGCGCCGTAGGTGAGCCCAAGTGAGCCACGGCGCCGGGCCCCCCGTTTCTTTCTAAAATAACTTTTCCTTTGAGACAGTTGCCCTCAGTGTGCACTTGTGAGAAATGACGGAGCACGATCCGAACACCTCCTCCGGCTTCCCCTGAGGCGACGACATCTTACGTGAGCCCAGTGCCACAGCCGGGTCCATCCCTGGGGTCCTGGGGCCCATCCCTCGACCTGGCACCCCTGTGGGTGTGTGTAGGGAGTTAGCTCAGGGCCCACGTGTGCGGGGGTTAGCTCAGGGCCCACGTGTGCGGGAGTTAGCTTAGCATGCGGTGCTGTGTGGGTACCACCGCATCAGGGCCCACGCGTGCGGGGGTTAGCTCAGGGCCCATGCGTGTGGGGGTTAGCTCAGGGCCCACACGTGCGGGTGTTAGCTCAGGGCCCACGTGTGCAGGGGTTAGCTCAGGGCCCACGTGTGTGCAGGGGTTAGCTCAGGGCCCACGTGTGCGGGGTTAGCTCAGGGCCCATGTGTGCAGGGTTAGCTCAGGGCCCACGCATGCGGGCGTTAGCTCAGGGCCCACATGTGCGGGGTTAGCTCAGGGCCCACGTGTGCGGGGTTAGCTCAGCATGCGGTGCTGTGTGGGTACCACCGCATCAGGGCCCATGCAGCTGCCCAGTGGTGAGGACGCCTTCTCCACTTTCAGAGCCACACCCAGCGCCGTCGCCTCGATAACCTGATAACCTGGCTCGGCTACCGTTTTGTCATTTCAGGAGTGACCTGTTTGTGGAGCCGCATTGTCTTTATTTGTTTGTTTAAGATGTATTTATTTGAAAGGCAGAGTTAGAGAGAGAGAGAGAGTAGGCAAGTGACAGAGAGAGGTCTTCCGTTCACTGGCTCACTCCCCAAATGCTGCGAACAGGTGGAAGTCAAGAGCCAGGAGCCTCATCCAGGTCTCTCACGTGGGTGCAGGGGCCCAACGACTTGGGCCATCTTCTACTGCTTTCTCAGGCCACAGCAGAGAGCTGGATCGGAAGAGGAGCAGCCAGACTTGAACCGGTGCCCATATGGGATGCCGGCGCTTCAGTCCAGGGCATTAACCCGCTGCGCCACAGCGCCGGCCCCAAGACTACTTGTTCTTGAGGGGTCTCTCCCAGGCTCCCAGAGTTTGGGCCATGGCGCAGGGGGGCAGCAGTAGAGGGTGCAGTCAGGGGAGTCCGCCTCTGAGCAGCTCTCCCCTGGCTCCGCCTTCCCGGGCAGGAGAGGCGACGCCCCCTTTTCTCTGCAGCCAGACCTGAGCGCTGTCCTCTGATGGATTTTTCTGCTTTCTCCATTTTTTTCTCGCATTTTCTCTTTCTGCCGATTCTCCCATAAATTGAATTTACCTGCTTAGTATCCGTCACTCCAGATCATTAGCCAGTGTCCAGCTGATGTTCTTGTTACATCCATCATGGCCGCCTGCTGTGTGATCTATGATGGTCACCACTTAGGGTGCGCTTGCTGTATACCAACTGCTGTTTGGGGAGTGGGACCTTCCTGCCTGCTCAGTCAGGCCTTCCGCAACCCCACGGGGATCAAACCGAGGCAGACCTGTGCCACGCAGTGAGGACTCCAAGGCAGAATTTGAATCCAGAGCCGGACCTGCGTCCCACAGCTCTGCTCTGTCCCCGTCGCTATCCTTGGGGGCAGGTGACACCCAGGCCTAGGGCAGCTTCACCCTTGGAACGCAGGCAGAGAGAGGCCGCGGTGCCTGCGTCTGGGAGCGTCTCTCTCGGGATCTGCGTTCCTTGTCAAGGAGGAAATGGAGGAGGCCATACAGACAGAGCTGCCGCCCAGGGCTTGGCAGGTGCACACCCGGGACAGGCCCCTGTGCGAGACGGGCACCCCGCCTCCCCGTGAAGGAGGACACTCACAGAGGATGCAAAGTGGGCAGGTGGTCCTCCCCCGCTTCCCCTACCCCTCAGTGCCAGGTCGTCCTCCCTGCCAGACTCCTCCCGGGCCCAGCCGTCCATCAGTGGCCTCTTGTCGGTGGGACCAGTGTTGTGCGCTGGAACCTTCGTCCGGAACGCAGTCGAATAAAAGTCAGCAAGGAGGCTGTGTGGCCTGGGGTCCCGCAGAGCTGGATGAGCCCGGCTGCAGGTGGCGCGGGGGAGGGGCCCGGGCTGACGGAAATAACTTCTGCTTTGTGCTGCTTCTGAGAACCGGAGGTGCACGGCCTCGGGGTTGCTGCTGGCTGGGGGTCAGGGCTGTGCTTGTGACGAGGGGGAGCTGTGGTGGTGACAGCAGCTCCCGCGTCTCTGGTCAGGAGACCCTGGCCCTGCCCTTCGCACCTGCTCTGCGTATCTTTGTGCCTCTCTGCGTCTCCGATTCCCAATTCCCTGTCCCTAACACAGGGCGATCAGCAGGCCGGGACTGTTCCTGGGCGTTGCTGGCAAAGTTACATGAGAGGCCAGAAACCCCCTCGGGCGGGCGCAGGACGCGCAAGGGCCCCTGCACCTGTCACGCATGCCCTGTTGGGGACAGCTGCGGGAGAGGCCAGGTAATCGATCAGATGTCACACTGGTCTCCAGAAATACGTCCAGGTTGCTGGGGGCTCAGGTTCGAATCCCTCTGCTCCCCGGGAGACAGAGCACAGTCCAACAGGAAGGGCCGTGGCTGCTCCGGGAATCCCAGCTCCCGGGGCCTGGCCTTGGTCGCCCGACACCTCCAGCAGGTGCAGTGCCTGGCGTGAAGCAGGTGCCCGCTGAACAGGTGCTGCTCAGACAGGTGCGTCGGACTGCAGAGTCCCTCGCGAGAGATTCAGCCGTGGAAAATAAACTTAGCCTCCTGGCCGCCCACCCAGGCATCCACGCGTGGAGCTGGGAGGCACCTGGGCTGCTGTGGGCCCATCTCCCAGCGCAGGGCTCCTGCATCCACTGCCCACAGCCAGGTCCCCCCGGTCAGCCCCTTCCGTCTGCACGAGGGGTATTATTTCGCTTGCACTGCTGTAATGAAAGGCTACAGACTCCACGGCCCCAAGAATAAACACTCGGGGGAGTTCGAGGTCAAGGTGCCTGCGAATGTGTGCTCTGGTGAGGGTTTGCCTGGGTGGCCGCCTCCGGGCTGCACCCTCCCAGGGTCTCTCCACAGAGCACGCGTGTGCGTCTCTTCTGTGAAGGACACGAATGGTCTTGGATTAAATACACAAGCAATAGATAGACACCCAGAAAGTTTTCAAGGAGCCCCCCCTTTCCAAGGTGGCAGTCGCCAGCAGTATGGTGCATGTTCCCCGTCCGGTTGACTGTGAGATTGGGCCCACGGTCCACACCGCTCCAGTTCGCTTTGTGCCCAGCCTGATTGCCAGCACCTGTGCCCCGTCAGCGCGGTGGCCCGGGGCTTCTCAGCCAGGGGACACTGGGCAGTGGCTGGGGCCTTCGTGGCTGTCGAAGTGGAGAGGACGTGGTGCTCCTAGCGTCTGGTGGGAGGAGCCCGAGGACGTCGCCGAGCGTCCTGCTCTGCCCAGGGCAGCCCCCGACACACGCCCTCTGGCTCAAAACGCCCTCCGTGCTGAGACTGGCCGGGCCCACCTCCGTCAGAGGTGCTGTGTCCCGCGCTGTGATGGGCCCGGCTTCGCTGAGTGGCAGTAGATGCCGTCTGAGAAGGCGGCGGCACCTTCACCATAGACAGACGCACTCCCGCCGTGTCCCCGCCCTCAGTCCACAAGACGTGGCCCTCGGCGGGGGCAGCCCTCTCCCCGTGCTCAGTCCACAAGATGTGGCCTTCCGACGTGGCCATTGGCGGGGGCAGCCCTCTCCCTGCCCTCAGTCCACAAGACGTGGCCCTCGGGGGGGGGGCCCTCTCCCTGCCCTCAGTCCACAAGACGTGGCCCTCGGCGGGGGCAGCCCTCTCCCTGCCCTCAGTCCACAAGATGTGGCCTTCCGACGTGGCCATTGGCGGGGGCAGCCCTCTCCCTGCCCTCAGTCCACAAGACGTGGCCCTC
>CM027394.1:107781576-107806298 GCA_015711505.1 Sylvilagus bachmani | reverse complement strand
GAAATCTCATTAGTCCTTTCCATTTGGATAATGGCAAGGAAGATAAAAGGCTCGGCTTTGTCTTATAGAAGGAACGTTTAACCATGAGGTTCCAGAATGATCGCAGGGCCCTGAGCCTTCCTGGGCTCTCACTCCACCGTCCTGTCCCCGACAAGCACGGTCCGGCTCGGGCTGCAGGTGCAGCTTCCGCCCCGGCTCCCGACGCCGTGCCCCAGCAGTGCAGGCTCCGTGAGCTTCTGTCACCAGGGTATCGGAAAGTCAGCTCCCCCCAGCCTTGCCAACTAATACAGGCGCAGTTAAAGGGGACACTCACACAAGCTGTGGGGTAGGTTGTCTTTGGAATCCTTTAAAGCCAGGCCTGTATTTATTGCCTAATTGACGCGCCTTGGCTGTGTGTGTGCGCGCGTGTGTGCTTGTGTGTGTGGTCCCTCGGGGTTTCCCGCTGGGACCCTCTCGTGGCGCCTTCTCTGTTGAGCCCCACGCTAGGCCCAATCTGGGCTGGAAGGGTCTGCAGCACTGAGTCAGGACCCCCACTCTGCAGCGCTCACACCCCAGGGTGGGGGCCTGGACAGGGAGGGCCCAGGCAGCACCGAGGTGTGGGTGTGCGTGCACCTGAGACCCCAGGGTGGAGGTTTGGGTCAGGAGGTGTCTGTCTCAGGTCTAGTGCCTGGTACAGGGGGAGGATAGATGGGTGGGTGATGGGAAGATGGATGGATGCGTGGGTAGGAGAGTGGGTGGATGGGTGGATGGAGGGGTGGATGGATAGGTGAGTGGGTGGATGGTAGATGGATGGATGGGTGGGTAGGTGAGTGGATGGATGGAGGGGTGGATGGATAGGTGAGTGGTGGATGGGTGGATGGTGGATGGAGGGGTGGGATGCCTGTTGAGAGCCAGCCAGGTAAGGAGAGATGGGAGTGATGCAGGCAGAGGCGAGCGTGTGGTTCCTGGGGCACGAAGCAGGTGATGAGACGGTGCCCTCAGAACCTGCTCTGTCATCCCCTGTGCTGTGCAGCCGCGTCAGGGTCCAGACAGGACACCACTTCCCAGGAGTGGCCTGGTGCCTGGGACAGGCAGCCAGCCCTGGGTCACAGGGCAGCTTCCATGGGTGGCCACGGCCCAGGGAAGGAGACAGGACTGTTTGGTGCCTGGACGCACCCTGGGTTCCGGAGTCAGGGGAGCCTGGAGGAGTGGACAGGTGCCCCTGCTGCCCAGTGGGCACACTCCCTGCCACACCTGCTGCTCCCGGGGCAGTCGGAAGCCTCTGCGTGTCCCTCGCCAACCCCAGGCCCCTCCAGCCTCCTCATCACAGCAGGGTGACAGCGCCTCTGCGGGGACCACGTGGGAGGCTTCATCACGGGGAACACGGAGCTCAGGTCCCCAGTTCCACCATAAATGCACCTGCGTGTGCCTGGACGTGCTGCAATGCAGACGTGTGTCGCATGGAAGGGACCTCCCCTCCCCCTCCCCCATACACACCACCGGCAGGTCCCTGTGCCCCCTGCTGGCCCCTGGTCTGGCGGACACAGTTACCCACCACACAGGTGTGTATCGGCAGATCCCGCCTTTCCTTATAAGAGAAACGTGCGCTTGCTCTTAAACCCCAGACGAGTCCGTCCTACCTGGCGGCTTCCTGCCAGGATACGCAGGTGGCCTGGTGCCCTGCCCCTCGGGGGACAGAGGTGGATCCTGGCTGGTTTGGGTCGGTTGTAAGCTGGCAGGGGCCTTCGGCACCGTCCCTTGCACATAACGACAGACACGCTCGTTTGTTAGGGAATGAGTTTGTGCCTGCTCTGGAGGGTAAGCTGCGTCCACTCTGGGGGGAGAGGTGAGAACTCCTTGTTAGACAGGGAACGGGGGCCTGGGGCTTGGGAGCAGAGGACCGTTTCAGAGGGGGTGCCCCGGGGACGTCCCAGTGACGCTGGAGGGAGCCGTGTGGACACGTGAAAGGTCCCCAGGGCTGGGGGGCGGCGGCTGGTGCTTTGAGAGACCAGAAAGCAGGGGGTGGTTAGAGTGAGCACAGGCAGAGGCCCAGGAAAGATGTGGGGGAGGGCAGTCCCCGCAGGTGGTCTGGATGTGCGAGGGGCCCAGCTGAAGGGGTGGGGGGCCTCCGAGTGGAGCTGTCTGCGGCCTGCTTGGGTGGCCAGACGTCCCCTCCTGGAAGGCTTTTTGTTTCATAGTTTAGATTTTTTTTCACTTATTTATCTGAAAGGCAGAGTGACACACAGAGAGCGAGCGAGCGCGCACCTGCTTCCATCCTCTGGCTCACTCCCTAAATGCCTGTAACAACCTGAGCTGGGCCAGTCCCAAACCAAGGGCCAGGAGCTCCACCGGCTCCCGCTGGGGTGGGAGGACCCAGGTACTTGGGCCAGCACCTGCTGGGACCCTGCGCTCTGATCCCAAGTGCAGGCTTCTCTCCTGGCGCTCCCTGGCCTGTTCCCGCCCAGCCCGGGCGGTGGGGGGCAGGTCCGCTCCCCTGTTTCCAGAGGAGGAGGCCGCTGTGCGGTTTGCCCAGGCCCCAGCGAGCAGCTGAGCCTGCAGCGGAGCCCTGGACCCCAAGGCCTCGCTTCCACTTCTCACCTGTGCCCCAGGTTCTGCGTGAGCGCAGGGCAGGGAGCTGGGTGCGGGGCCCCTAGCCTGAGTCCCTCTGCCCTCCCAGCACCTAGCCGCCTCTCAGGGTTCCCCCGGCCCGAGGCCAGGCGCCCACTCTCAAAGCAGCCTCTGCTGTTCTTCAGAGCGAGAACACTGGCCTAGAATGGCAGGTCGCTCCCAAACCTCAAGAGAAAGGGAGCGGGATTTTTGCGTTTTAATGCATGCAAGGTCTGACTCTAAGAAGTAACAGCGCTGTCGGGGGCGGAGGGAGGGAGAGGGTTGAAATGGCAGCAAGAACAATCAGCAAGATATCCCTTTGACTTGAAACGCAGGGTGAGTGGGGGCTGGGCTCTTAGCCTGTCGCCGGGGGGGTGGGGGGCGCAGCACAGGAAGTGGCTGGAGCCCAGGCCGGCTGGGGCTGTGCCGACTAACAATGAGGCGCTCCTGGCAGGTCTCATCCAGGCAGGCCTAACAAGATTAGATTTTCATAAATTTCAGACAGTGCCAATTCCTAATTCCTCGGTGTGCGGCCAGGAGGCCAGACAGGGCCGTGTGCGCCGGCCCTCAGCCAGGAGGAGGCAGGGGGGCGGCGGCGGTCATTTGTCTCGAGACCTCCCTCGCGCTGGCAGGAGCCAGGTGGACTCTACCCAGCTCTCCAGCCCAGCACTGCTGCCGTTCCGGTTATTAGTGGCAGACTGGGGCTGGGCAGGGGTGTTGCCCGTTAACGGTTCTACACTGGCTCTCTCTCCCGTGCGCCCTGGGGGGACTCTGGCTGGGACTCGCCAAGAACAGGGACTGAACCTTGTAGGGAGGGGATCCAGGTTTCCCTGACCCCCTGCGGAGCAGAGCCACGCACGCAAGAGCCGGCCCACAGCCGTGCCCAGCTCCTCCGACCCGAACTGGTGGAAACCACAGGCCCCGCCCCCTGTAAAACTCACGGCCAGGTCGTCTTACGTGTGGCTGTACGTGCTGCTTCTGGGTCACGGGTCTGGGGGGAGGTCGGTCGCCGGGTCTCAGCTGCATTCTCCCTGGCTGCCCGGCCGGGAGCAGGCACGGAGCTCAGCCTGGAAGTCTGGCTGTAATCCAGGGCTGTGAGAGCGAGGAGGAGGAAGTTCTTGCGGGGTGTCCCGCACATGGGAGGTGGCAGGAAGCTGTCGTGCCACAGCCGGTGCCCGGAACTCCACCTGACCTCCCCAGGAATGTGTGCCGTGGTCCCGCCAGCCGCCAACACCAGCTCTGTGGACCCCGCGGAGGGCGTTGCTCTGGGGCTTGGTTTCTTTGTTTAAAGACTTATTTATTTGAAAGAATGACAGAGAGAGGTGGAGCTGATTCAGTCCCCAAGTGGGTGTGACAGCCAGGTCTGGGCCAGGCCAAATCAGGAGCCAGGAGTCTCCCCCAGGTCTCCCATGTGGGTGCACAGGCCCAAGTACTTGGGCCATCTTCCGCTGCTTTTCCCAGGCCGTTAGCAGGGAGCTGGCTCAGAAGTGGAGCAGCCGTGACGTGAACCGGTTTCCACGTGGGGTGTCTGTTGCAGGCGGCGGCTTTACCCGCTGCGCCACAGCGCTGGCCCCACTCTGGGCATTTCCGTGCAGTCCTTCCCTGGAAGCTATGCCATTTATGGTACTGCGGACCCTCGTCCCTGGGCCCACCCGCTCGTTCTAACCCTGCGAAGCGAAGATGGAGGCTTTGGGGTCAGAGAAACGGAGCTCTGGGCCCTTGGACTGTGGCGTCATCGGCCGATCACTTCACCTCTCAGTCTGATTATTTTCCTGTATAATATGGGGGGGGGGGGTCCGCACTTCTGAGAATGACAGGACTCAGTGAGCTGATGGGTGGAAGGGCCGGGTGGTCAGGGGCCCTTGCACGCGGCTGCTTGTCTTGGTGTGAGATGGCCGGGGAAGGAGTAGGGGTGAGTACACACCCCCAGCGAGGCAGGGGTGAGGCCTCAGTGAAATTACAGCACGTGGGGGGGGGGGGTTGGGCATGGTCTTCAGAGCCCACCACTCACCCCTAGGGGGAGATGACAAGGAAAGCGGACAGGTGCCCCACCCGGGCCCTGCCCCGAGCAGGGGGAGGGGGGGACACGACGACACAGGGTGGGACATTTGCCTCCCAGCGGTTCCCATTCCCACTGCTGGTGCTGAGGCCGGGCCTGGTGTTGGGCTGACCTCAGCTCAGACCCTGGCTCTGGGGACAGAGGTCAGGCAGGGAGCCCTGGGCCTCCCCCACGTGTGCTGAGGCCTCTCCCTGCCTGACTCGCTGGCAAGCACAGGAGGAGACGCGGGGGTCCGTGATGGCAGCGGGGAGGGGGACCCAGCCCTACTCTTCCTAGTTGCAGGATCAGGGGCAGCTTCTCCCCAAGCCTTCGTTTGCAAAATGGGACCTGCGGGGCGGGGAGGCTCAGAGCCCCAGGTGGCTCACAGCCAGTGCGTACAGCGAGCTAGGGCCGAGGACAAGACCATGGCTGTGGGGCCAGCGCCGCGGCTCAATAGGCTAATCCTCCACCTTGCGGCGCTGGCACACTGGGTTCTAGTCCCGGTTGGGGCGCCGGATTCTGTCCCGGTTGCCCCTCTTCCAGGCCAGCTCTCTGCTGTGGCCCGGGAGTGCAGTGGAGGATGGCCCAAGTGCTTGGGCCCTGCACCCCATGGGAGACCAGGAGAAGCACCTGGTTCCTGCCATCGGATCAGTGCAGCGTGCTGGCTGCAGCATGCCGGCCGCGGTGGCCATTGGAGGGTGAACCAACGGCAAAGGAAGACCTTTCTCTCTGTCTCTCTCTCTCACTGTCCACTCTGTCTGTCAAAAAAAAAAAAAAGACCGTGGCTGTGTCCTGTGTCCCAGGAGAGTTGAGAGCCTAGGACAGGGCAGTGGGAGGACCCCCGGCAGCATGTCATCCTGGGCACTTTAGGGAAACTGAGGCAGGATCGTGTGCCTTGGTGCAGCCTGCTGGGTGCTGTCGGAGCTCGTGGATGAGCTGCCTGAGGCTGAGCGGCATCACAGGCAGTTCCCAGATGCCCGGAGAGATGGGGAGAGGGGCTGCCTTGCACGCATGCCCTGTGTGCTGTCCTAGGGCAGGGGCCTGAGCCACGCGAGCTCAGCCGTGTGCAGCACAGGGCCTGCCAGCCACCCTGCATTCTCAGGGACAGATGAGGGGCGCAGGAGGGTTGGGAGCTGTGGGGGGCGGAGATGAGGGGCGCGGGAGGGTTGGGAGCTGTCGGGGGCTGAGATGAGGGGCGCGGGAGGGTTGGGAGCTGTTGGGAGCTGTCGGGGGCTGAGATGAGGGGCGCGGGAGGGTTGGGAGCTTTCCGGGGCTGAGATGAAGGGCACGGGAGGGTTGGGAGCTGTCGGCGGCTGCAAATGTGTCCATCTTGGTGCTGCTGCGTGCACCTGTCGTGCTTTGAACTTTTTTGTTTTTTAAGATATTTATTTATTTGAAAGAGTTACAGAGAGAGAGAGAGAGAGAGAGAGGTCTTCCATCTGCTGGTTCACTCCCCAGATGGCCACAACGGCTGGAGCTGCGCCGATCTGAAGCCAGGAGCCAGGAGCTTCCTCCAGGTCTCCCACACAAGTGCAGGGTCCCAAGGACCTGGGCCATCGTCCACTGCTTTCCTACGCCATGGCAGAGAGCTGGATCGGAAGTGGAGCAGCTATGGGATGCTGGCACTGCAGGCACTGGCTTTACCCTCTACGCCACTGCACCGGCCCTGAAGTATACATTTTTTTTTTTTTGGTTAAGATTTATTTATTTATTTGAAAGGGAGAGAGAGAGAGAGAGAGAGAGCGCGCAAGCTCTTCCACCCGCTGGTTCACTCCCCAGGTGGCTGCAACAGCCAGAGCTGTGCCAATCTGAAGCCAGGAGCCAGGAGCTTCTTCCGGGTCTCCACGTGGGTGCAGGGTCCCAAGGACCTGGGCCATCTTCCACTGCTTTCCCAGGCCACAGCAGAGAGCTGGATCGGAAGTGGAGCAGCTGGGACCAGAACTGGCGCCGGCTTCACCCGCTACTCCACAGCACCAGCCCCCATGCTTTGAAGTTGACTCTGAGGCCCTGGGGTGAGGTGAGGCACCTCCTGGTTCTCGGTGCCTCATAGAGGGGTTTGTGCACTCTGCAGGGCAGGGAACTCATGCTTGATTAGCTCTGTCTGCCGTGGGCACAGGAGGAGGAGGTAGAGGCGTGGATGCCGGCAGGGGCCAGGCAGGCAGCATCCTGGTGTGCCGTGCTCAGCAGCCGGCACAGCCTGTGCAGAGCGTGGCTGCCTGGGCTCCACTCCCATGATGCCGAGCGTGAGCACTGTTGAGGCTGGGGATGGGGATGCACACGTCCGTAGGCCTCCAGTTTGTGATCTCCACCAGCAGGCGCAGGTGTGCTGTGTTTCCAGGCAGCCCTGGGTGTGGGCGTGCGTGGCGGTGGGTGTGTTGTCGGCAGGACCGGAGTCCCTCGTCCCTCACCCTCAGCCACAGGCAGTCCTTGCTGGGCCCCTCGGGAGGTCCCCGGGATGCTCGAGGGTCCTGAGTGCTTCTCCTTCCTTCCTCCCAGCAGGGATGGGTGGATGGACTTGTACTTGGGTGGAGATCTTGGGGCCAGCGGGAGAGCCTGTGCTGCCCCCGTCGACGCCTCCGTGTCTAGCTGTAGCCAGTAGGGTCCGGCTTCCCTGCCTAGCTCTCCCTGGAGCCCTGACCTTGGCCCTCCTCGGCTCTCTGAGCTCCTGGGGCCGCTGCAGCTGGGGTCCCTGTTCATCGTGCTCACCTTTAGGGAGCACCGTGAGCCAAGCACATGGCAAAGGCCACCCAGAGCCAGCCCAGGACCTCGGTCATGTGACTTAGGTCCCCTCCCCCCGCTCCCATGTAGAGAATCCGCGTGACTCTCAGACCCTCTGAGTGGCCTCCAGGCTGTAGGGTCACCAGGGGTCACCAAGCCTGGCCGGGCAGTGACTGGGCTGTGTCCCCTCCTCTGCCTCGGGTGTCCCATTTGAACTCCCTGCGGTCTTGCCCATGGCTGGAGCCGCTCCCGATGTCCGCTGACCGTGGCAGGTCAGGAGGGCCGCCGGGGCTTGTCCACACCCTGCTGGCCCCGCTGGCCCTGCTCCCTCAGCCTCGTCCCCACCACTGTGGCTGGCTTGGGTCCCACAGGTGCCAGGACCTGGGTCAAGGGACAAAGGCAGCCATTCCCGCTCCCTCAGGGCCCCTGGAGACAACCCGTGGGAGGGGGCTCCGCCAGCCGGGGTGAATCGTGCATGGGGCTGGGGGCCCGCCTCGCAGGCCACTCTGGGGAGAAGGTGTGGGCGTTGCACAAAGCAGGCCCTGTGTGTCCCCTGAATGGGAGGCTTTATCCCGGCCCCGACGGGCAGACTGGGGCCACGGGAGTCAGGCCTGGCTGCCAGGCTCCAGGCAGCCCTCGCCCGGGGAGCAGGCGGTGTGGCCACAGCGACCCGGGCTGAGGTCCTCCCGGTGGGAACCTCAGGCTGTCAGAGCTCCTCCTCCCCTCCCCCGGCCCCTCCAGGGCGAGGTGGGCCTGTGTCCTGCCCAGGGCCGCCTCAGCCCATCCAGGCTCAGATCAAAGTCCTGGGGCTGAGCTGGTTGGAGCCACCAGCTCTAGGCTCCTGGACCACCTGTGTGATGTGTAGACGATCAGAGCACCTGAATGTAGGTGTTCAGTCCTGTGCAGGGCCCACTGCCATGACCTGGTCGCTCTGTGTATGTGTGGGTCCCAGGGACAGGCCAGGTGGTGTGGCACAGGCCTGTGGTCCCAGGGACAGGCCGGGTGGCGTGGGACAGGCCTGGTGACGTAGCACCGGGCCCCCGGTATAGGCTGGGTGGCGTGGGACAGGCCTGGTGATGTAGCACCAGGCTGTGGCCCAGGGACAGGCCGGGTGGTGTGGCACAGGCCTGGTGACGTAGCACCGGGCTGTGGTCCCAGGTATAGGCTGGGTGGCGTGGGACAGGCCTGGTGACGTAGCACTGGGCTGTGGTCCCAGGGACAGGCCGGGTGGTGTGGCACAGGCCTGTGGTCCCAGGGACAGGCCGGGTGGCGTGGGACAGGCCTGGTGACGTAGCACCGGGCTGTGGTCCCAGGGACAGGCCAGGTGCAGCAGGACGCATTCTTGACCTCACCTCTCCCCCGAGGGCAAGCTGGCCTAGTTTGGGCCCAGGTGTGACTTTGGGTCCCCTCTTGGTGGCCCGAGCATGGACACACGGGCACCCCCGTGCCTGTCCTCTGTCGTTCCCAGCCGAGACCTGCCTGGCGGCTCCCAGCTTCCTCCCCACCCCCGCTGCTGTGTCTGGGGAGGAACTTGGGACTGGTGCTTGTTGGCTCCAGCAGCACTGGGGGGTCCCCTGGGACCTGGATGCACTGTCCTGTTCGCCTGGGGCTGGGCGCGCTGAGCGGGGCCAGGCTGCTGGGACCTCAGCCCCCCGTGCTGCCTCCCAGTGGCTGGGGGCTCTGCTGGCACCAGCCGCAGCCAGCTGCCAAGGCACAGGCCCGCTGGGTCAGCACAATCCGCCTGGCTCAGGAGGGATCAAAATAACCGTCTTCCTTTTCTAGCACTTGAGGGTTTTTCTGCCTTCGAGGAGAAAAACAAACCCAAGCCCAAGCGCGAGAGGGGCAGCGTTTGCAGCCATCTGCAGGGTCTCGTTCCCCAATCAGCGAGGGCAGGCGAGGGCGGCCCTCCCCACCCTGCATCCTTGGGGTTGGAGCTGTGCGTGTGTGTGTGTGTGTGTGTGTGTGTGTGTCGCATGCGTGGTGTTCGTGGGTCTGGGATGTGCCGTGTGCGTGCTTCGGCTTTAGCTCGCGTGTGTTGGTTTGTGCCCGTGCATCCACATGTATGTGCCAGGCTCCAGCGTTGCCTGTCCACACTGGGGCAGGGGAGAAGCCCAGCAGCCCATCATTGCGCCCCGCGTCTCACACGCTCCTCTGCGACCCCCTGGGGTGGGGCAGGGGGAAGCCCCGCATTGCGCCCCTCTGAGACCCCCTGGGGCAGGGGGGAGGCCCAGCGTTGCATTCCTCTGTGACCCCCTGGGGCGGGGTGAAGCCTGGCGTTGCGCCCTCGTCTCACGCGCCCCTCTCCCCACAGCGGAGCTGGAGTTCGTGCAGATCCTCATCATCGTGGTGGTGATGATGGTGGTGGTGGTGGTGATCACGTGCCTGCTGAACCACTACCGGCTGTCACCGCATTCGCTCATCAGCCGGCATAGCCAGGCGCGCCGGAGGGGCGACACCCTCGCCTCGGTAAGGCCTGGAACTGGAGTGGGGGGGGGGTCCACACACTCACGCAGTGTGCTGTGTGTCTTGTGTGTGCTCTCTCTGTGTCCGCTGTGTGTGTCTTGTGTGTGTCCTGTGTGTGTGCTGTGTGTGCCCTATGTGCGTCCTGTGTGTGCTCTGTGGCCTGTGTGTGTCCTCTGTGTCCTGTGCTGTGGCCTGTGTGTGTGTGTCCTGTGTGTGTGCTGTGTGTGTCCTCTGTGTGCTGTGTGTGTCCTGTGTGTGTGCTGTGTCCTGTGTGTGTGTCCTGTGCTGTGTCCTGTGTGTGTGCCTGGCACTGCCTTGGGCCCTGGGCCCGTGACGGCACAGACAGGCGCTTGCTGCCGTGGGACTGGAGAAGGGGACTTAGGGATGACAGTGCTGGGGGGCGGGTACGCGGTCACCCGCAGTTCCTACACCGGGTGCAGGGAGGATGGTGACCGAGCAGCCGGTGCCCGGCGGGCGCCCGGCTCTGGGGGATGCCTGGGGGTGGCAGTGGCACCCGGAGCCCCTGGGCAGAGGCGAGTCAGGCTCAGAGCGTCGGCCCCAGCCCGAGCCAGGGGGCCTGCGCCCAGTAGGGTGGGGGCATCTCTGCTCGCGTCAGGCCTGGGTCGCCGGGCTGAGGGTGTCCGCTGTGGTGCTACGGCAGGAGCCTGGGCACCCGAGGCCAGGCCCGTCTGGAGGCCTCTGGAACGCTGCTCCAGCCCGGGGCTCGTCCGGGGTTTGCTCGCCGGCCGGGCTGCACTCGGGCGCTCCCCACATTTCAGAGCAGCGGCTGGGACAGGCACCTGCCAGAGGCCCGGGCGCCATCACAGCCCATCCTGTGCTACGGGGGAGGAAGGCGCGTGGCGCATGGGAGAAGTCGGCAGCCCAGGAGCTCCCGCTCCGCTGTCCGTCTGGCCCCTCTGTACCTCGGCGTGGGGCTCTGCACAAGAAGGGGCTAGTCAAGCTGTGAGGGGGACAGTGGGGACAGTGCCCGTGCAGTCGAGGAGGGGAAAGCTGCCGCTGTGGGTGGCACCTGCAGGATTCCCGCTCCGGCTGCCTGGTGATCTGGGTCCGCGAGAGCCCCGCCCCCGGGATGCCGGCTGCTAAGCGCGAGCCCTGTTAGTCTCCAGTGCGTGCAGAGCCTCCCCGAGGTCCCTCCTGGGTGCCGCGTGTCTGAGGAGTCTCTGGGCCTCCAGAGAGGCCCAGCCCTGGCTGCCGACCACCCCAGGACCAGGCTGGCTCCACCTGCCCGCCCCAGCCAGGCCTCCTTTTCGGAGGGACTTTTGAGAGTCCCCTTCAACCTACTCGTAGCCAGCAGCTCTGCCCCTCTCACCTGCCTGGCAGACGGGTTCCCTTCCTGCCGACCCAGGGCATCGGGACAGGAAGAAGTGGGGTCAGGTCCTCCCTGTGTGATGCTAGGCGGGGGGGCTGCCCTCTCTGAGCCCTGTCAAACAGGATAGATAGGAAGAGTGGTCCGGGGTGTAGGTGACCGCAGGTAGGGGAGCCCCTTGGAGGTGAGATCAGGTGTAGGGAGCTCAGGTGTAGGGGAGCCCCTTGGAGGTGAGGTCAGATGTAGGGAGCTCAGGTGTAGGGGAGCCCCTTGGAGGTGAGCTCAGGTGTAGGGAGCTCAGGTGTAGGGGAGCCCCTTGGAGGTGAGATCAGGTGTAGGGAGCTCAGGTGTAGGGGAGCCCCTTGGAGGTGAGATCAGATGTATAGGCAGGGTGGGTGGCGAGATGCTGCTTCCTGGGCTCCAGCATGTTCCCAGTGAACAGCCCACTGTCCAGATGTGCAGGTCGGTGAGGGAGACACACAGCTGTCCCCTACGGGGTCCAGGAACTTTTCTCCTGGGGGCAGTAGGGGTCCCGGAAGCGTGGCTGGGCCTGTGTTGTGGGAGGGAGCTCCAGCCACTGTGGAGCAAGGGCAGAGCCTTGAGGGGCGCCACAGGCCAGCAGGGTGGGGTGGACAGGCAGTGTGGCCAGCCCCGCCCAGCCCCGGCCCTCCTGGGACAGAGTCTGCACCCCACGGTCTGGGCGGCCCTGGCCGAGATGCTGGGGAGCTGTGTGCACTTGAGCTGCGTACTGGAGGGAGAATCTAGAGGGGAGGAGGGCTGTCAGGGGTGACCCCCAGGGTCTGACGTTGGCAGCTTGAATGATGTCAAGGCTGTTCCCTAAGTTAGACACCACCCTGACCTCGACCTGAAAAATGCAGGCGGGAAGGGACCGTTCTGGGAGCTGCAGAGCCCCCTAGTGGCCATAAGGGAAATTGCCGCCCTCTGGCAGTTCCTGCCCTGGCTGCATAACCATACCTCAAGGAAGCTCTGGGCCGAGAGATACATTCATTGTGTTGGTTGTGTTGACAGGTTCTTTTTTCTAAAAAAAAATTACAGAGGGAAAGAAACAGAGATCTTCCATCTGCTGATTCACTCCCCGGAAGGCTGCAGCAGCCAGAGCTGGGCCAGGCTGAAGCCAGGTCTCCCGCGGGGGTGCGGGGCCCAGCACTTGGGCCGCTCTCCGCTGCTTCCCCAGGCACATTAGCAGGGAGCTGGATTGGAAGTGGAGCAGCCGGGACTTGAACCAGAGTCCTCATGGGATGCAGGTGTTGCGGATGGTGGTTTAACCTGCTGCACCACAGCGCCAGCCCCAATGACAGGTTCTTAATTCAGGCATTTGCCCAAACGTAATCAAGTTGTGTGCTTGGAAGGTGTGAGTTTGTTGCATTCTGATTATATCCCAGTGAAGCCGTAAAACTCAGTGACATGCCTTGTCCTAGGCCCAGGGCTATTCCCAGAAACACCTGGGGCAACTCAGGAGCCGGTGCTAGCGTGGGGACGTGGCTTTCCTGGAGGGAGCCGCAGGGCCCTGCGGAGTCTCAGGGCAGAGGACCTGAGCCTCGTGAGGCGGCGACTCTGCCCTGTGCCGCCCCAGAGCTTGTGACAGAAGTGGTACCGAGTCCCTCGCTGGCTGGGAGCGAGACGTTGCTTGGTCATAAACTGGGGCGTGAGTAATCGCTGGCTCATACCGCACAGGCACGTAAATAAGGACAGGATGATCGCAGGTGAAACATGGCCGCTGTCTGGTGGGAGTAGGCCCTGGGGAGTGCGGTCAGTCGGAGGGCGGCCTGCAGTGGAGTGGAGTGTCGGGGGGGGGGGGACCCATGTGTCACGTGCGTGTTTCAGCAAGGGCAAGTGCGAGGAGGCGGGTGCAGCCCTCGAGAAACTGACCAGGCCAGGGCGGGCCCGAGAGCTGACTGCTGGGTGAAACAGTGCCTGACCCTGCCTGCCCCTGTTCCCTCCCACACAGGAAGGCTGCCTCTGGCCCTCGGAGAGCACCGTGTCAGGAGGCGGAATCCCGGAGGTGAGACCCAGCGCCTGCCTGGCTGCCCTGGGCGGGTGGGACGGGGTGGCAGCGGGGCCACATCGCTGCCCTGGGCGGGTGGGACGGGGTGGCAGCCGGGCCACATCCCTGCCCCCTTCCACACGCCACCCACCCTGCTGCTCTCTCTCCCGGAGCAGCGTCTCAGCCTCTGCCCCCACCCCCCCCAGCCGCAGGTCTATGCCCCGGCCCGGCCCGCTGACCGCCTGGCCGTGCCGCCCTTCGAGCAGCGGGGCCGCTTCCACCGCTTCCAGCCCACCTACCCGTACCTGCGGCACGACATCGACCTGCCGCCCACCATCTCCCTGTCGGACGGCGAGGAGCCCCCGCCCTACCAGGGCCCCTGCACCCTCCAGCTGCGGGACCCCGAGCAGCAGCTGGAGCTGAACCGGGAGTCGGTGCGTGCGCCCCCCAACAGAACCGTCTTCGACAGCGACCTGATGGACGGCGCCCTGCTGGGCGGCCCCTGCCCCCCCAGCAGTAACTCGGGCATCAGCGCCACGTGCTACGGCAGCGGCGGGCGCATGGAGGGGCCGCCGCCCACCTACAGCGAGGTCGTCGGCCACTACCCCGGCTCCTTCCAGCAGAGCAGCGGGCCGCCCCCCTTGCTGGAGGGGACCCGGCTGCACCACACGCACCTCGCCCCCCTGCAGAGCGCGGCGGTCTGGAGCAAGGAGAAGGATAAACAGAAGGGGCACCCCCTCTAGCAGCCCCGGAGCTGGGGGCGGGCCTAGGGGGGCAGCGAGGGGCGGAGACCGCAGCCTGCCCCCCCCCTCCGCTGTATAAATACTCCGTGTTCTGTCTGTCTGAATGCACAAGCTGAGAAAGCTTGCAAAAAACAAAAACAAAACCCCCACGTTCCTTTGTCGAGCTGTGTCTTGAAGGCAAAGAGAAAACCTGCAGTAGAACTTTGTGTGTCTAGCTGAGCTGCGAGCGCGAATGCTTGTTTTCTTGTTTATATTCACTTAACTTTGAAGACGTATTTGCACAAAACCTTTAAAAATCTGCAATATTATATATAAATATATATAAAATAAGAGGAGCTGTACGTGCGAGGGCAGGAGTATTTTTGTACTAGAAGAGTCCTATTAAAGTTGTTTTCTGAACTAGAAGAGGGGAAAAAAGGCAGTTTTGAGTGCCAACTCGGGAAGCGTGTATTACCTTGTTAAGCAGTTACAAAGCAGGGGTCTAGAGTTATTTATATAAATGTTGAGATTTTGCACTATTTTTTAATATAAATGTGTCAGTGCTTTTTGGATGACAACTTCTGCCGTGTCTGTTGAGACTTTAAGGGGGAGATGTTGGAGTTCAGAGGCCAGGCAGACAGCGAGCCGCCCCCCGGGGTGCAGAGCGGGCGGGGTCCTGAGGGCCACCGGGCTGCCGGGGGTCCCCACGCGACTCATTCCCTCCCGGAGGGGTGCGTTTCCCCGCTCTGGGCCACGGCGGAAAGTTGGGGGGTTGCCAGCGTCTAGGGGTGCTTCTGCGTTTCTCCAGATGAAATAAACAGTTGCTGAAGGCGTCCTACTCACCTTCCTGCTCTTCTTTAACCGTGGGGGTCCCCGCAGGGCCGGGCAGGGGCGCACCAGAGGGCAGCGGCTGAAGGTTGGCAGCGCCCCGGTGCCTGTCCAGCCGGCCCAGGTCGGTGCTGCGCACTGGCGAGGTTTAACCTCGTCCCTGCCTGTCCTCTTACGTATCTGGCCTCACGTGAGAAGCCGGCACGCCGAGGACCCACGTGAAAGGTGCTCCTGCCTTGTGCAGCTCCCTTGCTGTCTCCTCCGTGGAGACGGCCATTCCGGAGGCGTTGGTTGCTTCGTGCGTCCCTGGCGTTTGGTTTTGTTTCTGAGGGCCTGCGGGGTTGGCAGGAGCCCCGGCAGGTGGGAACGCAGAGGTCGGCACAGGGGGTGAGGGCACGCGAGGGCACTTGGGCTCTGCCAGGGACCAGGACCCGTGCCTGGGTCTCTGCTGCCCACTGCAGACCCGCTGACACCCCCGCCGTGCCCTGGAGGGGTCTCCCCATGTGGGGCCGAACACTGACGTGGGCTAACACGGAAAAGATGAGGCAGGAGGTGCACCTGTTGTAGCGAAACGGCTTTTTTATTACTTGAAACCCAGTGTTGGAGTTGCGACACTTTGAGCTCTATCCACAGACGTCCCCAGGTGTTGAAGGCCGCGGTCGGCGGTGCGTGGGTCGTGGGTGGGTCGTGGGTGGGTCGTGGGTGCCCCTGCGCTCCCCAGCAGAGGCCTCATGCCCGCACAGCGGCTGCCTCTCCCTGCGCTCAGCAGCCTGGGCGTGTTTCTCTTCTCAGGGGGGCCCTTTTCCAAAGCCGTGCGCAGAAACGCATCCGGTTTGTCGGGAGAGGTGTGGGGCAGCGCTCGGCGAGGTGTAGTGCACCCGTCTCCTTCCTGGCCAGCGTCTCCGTGCCTTACTGAGGCGGCCCTGGCCCCTTGTCTCGGGCAGGGACTTCTGGCCGGTGCCCTGCTCCTCGGCACTGGCATCCCTTCCTGTGTCCCTCCCATCCCAGCAGTGGATGTGCCCAGCTTGGCGAGAGGCCCCCTCCTGGCCCTTTTTGTCAGGGACTCTGGATCACTCTCACTTGGCTCCTTTGCATGAGTGGCATCCTTGAGCTGGACTGGGGGAGTCTTGGCGGGTGGCCATCTTGGCCATCTTTGCTCTGGAGTGGAGAGGGGGGAGGCAGGCGGAAGGGGGCCGGCCTCAGCTGGCTTGAGGGCACAGCCGCCTCTGATGACGGGCAGGGCTGTGGTCTGGTGCCCCTGAGACTCCTCCCTGCTGCGTGACAGGTGCAGAAGCGTAGGAGGGGAGTCAAAGACTGAGCCGATTCCCCCAGGTCAGAGTGGGGGCCGCTGCCAGAGCCAAGCTCCTGGCTGCTCTGCGGGACCCAGAGCCCTGGGGTCTCTGCCGCCCGGTTGCTTGATGTCATTGTCCTGTCTGTGTCTTTGCAGTGCCTCTTGGGAGGCCCCACCTTGCACTCAGTTCAGTGGGGTTCTTGGAAGTGGCTGGTTTGAGGGGGACCAGGCTGGTTTGGGGGGACGCTGCTCACCCAGGCTCCAGAGCTTTCTCTCCCCTCCCCCGTTTGTCAGACTCTCTCCCGCATGTCAGTCACCACGGAAGTCCTTTCCCCTTCAAAGCCTGGATCTGAGCCCGCAGACTTAGCCAATCGCTCTAAGCACTGCCCAGGTTCCCCAAAGCCCAGGGTTTTTGCAAAATCCACAGCAGCCTCTCCCCAGCAAGGCGGGGCGAGGACCGGCTCCACTCCCTGTCCTCGCAGCTCGTTCCGCAGGGAGGGGCACGTGGAACACGAATTGCACCTTTCAGAGCAATGTTTCCCGAGCTGAGCTAACAACCCTAGAGCATCCGCTGAGAAGGGGAGAAGTCGCGTTGTGCTGTGTGTTTCAGGGAACCTCGTCGAGGTGGCACGCTGCCGAGGCCTTGTTCCGGCCCTGGGGCCACGCTTCCCCGCCCCGTCTCCCGCGTGGTGTTCACCTTAAACGTGTGCGGCTGGCGCAGACTCTGTACGTGGAGGCCCGCCCCCAGGCCTGAAGGAATTGCTTGTTGTATCAGTGATCGTTAGTGGCAATGATGACTTCTGAAAAGCTGCAATACTTACCCAATAAATTTTACAATTCTTTGGAACGAGGCGTCTTGGCTGTGTTGCCCCTCCCCCTCTGCTCCGCCTCAACCCCAGGATGCATTTCCTGAGTGGCTGTGCAGCCCTGAGGAATCCCGAGGGCCTCTCTGTTTCAGTGCCTCCGACATTGGGGCCTGGCAGGTGGCTTTGGGATCAGCAGGGTTTGCCAACATCGCCTCCCTTTCCTCCCGCCTGGGGACAAGTTGTTCACCTTAGCTCCTCCTCCCTTCTCAGGGGGTTCCTCCAGAAGTGAACCTGAAACTCAGGCTTGTGTTGGGGGATGGGATGGGGGGTGCTCCGGGGGTGGCTGAGGGGGTCAGGGCAAAGCAGGGGTCGAAGCTGGCCAGGGGGGCGGTTCCAGGTAATTCCCAGCCACACCTGATCCAGGGCGGGGGGCTCTGTACCTTGCACCTGTGAGAGGGGCTCCCACATTCTCCCGGCTCTTGCTGCTTAGGAGTGGAGCAGTGAGGGGTCCAGGAATCAGGAAGCCCCCGCGCGGACCCCCAGATGCCTGCCCCTCAGCAGCAGCGGCCGTGGGAGCTGCAGGAGGGGATCCGAAGGGGCTTGGGGCTGGGGTCCCCCAGCACCCACTACAGAAGTCTGGTTTCTGGTCCGTTCTGCTCAAGCGAGCCACTGCGAAAGCCGCCCCAGGGACAGTGGCCATTTGGCCTCGACCCCGGGGTCTCCCAGGCTCAGGCTCCACAGTGGCCCCCTGGGCGGGAGCAGAGCTTGACACCCATCTGCCTTCCCTTCCCCATCCGTGGTGGTGAGGATCCTGGGTGACACAGAGCCTGGAGAGCCATCCCCTCGCTGGTGGGAGCAGGGGCCCCAGCTGTGCGCCCGTGCCCCGGAGCCAGCCTCTCCCTGGTCACAGTGCTGGCAGAGCCTCAGCCGCCTGCCTGGAGTGGGGTCAGCAGGGGTGCTCCTGGTGTCTCCTGAGATAATGCAGGGGCCCTGCAGGGTGTCCTGACCGTAACCAACGCCCCCTTGCAGCCCTGGGCTGGACCCAGAGACAGGCCCACCTACCCCCGGTGGTCAGGGCAGAGCAGAGCCATTCCCAGCTGCAGAAGGGAGCCCCCTGCACCAGGGTGGTCAGGGCAGAGCAGAGCCATTCCCAGCTGCAGAAGGGAGCCCCCTGCACCAGGGTGGCTTCAGCAGGCTCAGCCGTCAGCCGAGGATGACAGCGAGCAGCCACTGCACCAAGCAAGGCGCATTCCATCCGAAGCCGGCATCTCCTCATGCCGGGCGGCCTCCGCCTTCTCTGCTCTCATCCTTGTGAGCACGTGGGGTGCTGGGAGACCCCAAAGCCTCGGGCCCAGGCCTCAGCGCTCTCGCAGTCCTGGGCGGCCCCCAGCAGTGTGCGGGGGCTTTGCACAGGGCTGGCTCTTGAGTCCCGAGATGCAGATAGCCTTGGCTTACGGTGGGGATGGAAACCACTGCCAGCAGAGAACACACTCGGACCCCAAACCTTCCCGGGCCTCACTCAGCACGGCTCGTGCTCAGCACACTCAGACGCACACACTACAAGGCCTGGTGGACGGCAGAGAGCATGTCCCATGTGGGTCACTGCAAAGCAGGACGGCGTGGGGGGTGGGGGTGGCACAGTGGTTTACGCTGCCCCCTGCAGCTCCAGCATCCCATAGGAGCACCGGTTCATATCCCGGCTGCTCCACTTCCGATCCAGCTCCCTGCTGATGCACCTGGGAAAGCAGCGGAAGATGGCCCAAGTGCTGGGCCCTGCCACCCACGTGGGAGACCCGGATGAGATTCCTGGTTCTTGGCCTGGCACAGCCCTGGTCATTGAGTCCATTTTGGGGAGTGAATCAGCAGGTGAAAGACCTCTCTCTCTCTCTCTCTCTCTCTCTCTCTCTCTGTCTCTCTCTCTGTAACTCTGCCTTTCAAATAAGTAAATCTTTATTTTCAGAACAATTTTATATTTATGGGAAAATTGAGAAGACTGATTTCTACATACCCAGTGTTGCCCATCATAACCACCTACGCTAGGATGTGCTTGTACAACGGAGTCCACACTGACACCGATCATCCACCTAAGCTTTACCTCTGCCTTAGCTGGTCCCACTGTCTGTCCCGGGAGCACACCCAGGAGCCCTAACGCGGCATCTGCTACAAGTCCTCGGGACCCCCGCCCCTCCCTTTTGATGACCTTGACATTCTGCAAAAAGGCCGCTCAGGTAGTTTGTAGAATCTCCCTCTAAGGGGCGCATCTGGGTTTTCTCAGGATCGCATTGTGGGTTACTGGGTCTATAGAGAAACAATTGCCTTTTACTTTCTTTAATTTTAATTTTTTGAAATTTACCTCTTTTTAGGATTTTTACTCCTTTGAAAGGCAGAGATACAGAGAGACAGAGACAGAGAGAGATCTTCCATACTCTGATTCAGTCCCCAAATGCCCACAGTGGTGAGGGCTGGGCCAGGTCTCCCACGTGGGTGTAGGGGCCCAAGGGCTTGGGCCGTCCTCCACTGCTTTCCCGGGTGGAGCTGGAAGTGGAGCAACCAGGACTCAAACCAGTGTCTAAATGGGATGCTGGCACTGCAGGCAGCAGCTTTACCTGCTCTGCCACAGTGCTGGCCCCATATAATTCTTGATAAATAGATAGATAGATAGATAGATAGATAGATAGATAGATAGAGAGATAGAGAGATATGTATATATATATAGATAGATAGAGATAGAGATAGAGAGATATGTGTGTGTATATATATATAGTTGGGCTTGATTTGCTATTATTTGTTGAAGATTTTTGCATCTATGTATATGAAAGATACTTTTTTGTAGCTTCTAGTTCCTGTGATGTCTTTTTTTTCCAATGTGGTTTTGGTAATAGGTTACCCATAGCCTTACAGAGTGAGCTGGTGTTTTTTCTGATTCTGTTTTCTGGAGTTCATGGAGAATTGGCATCATTTCTCCCTCGAGTCTTTGGTTGAACCCACCTGGGGAGTGGGCATGCAGCCTGAGTCCGGTTCTCAACTCCAGCTCTCCACCATTGCAGACCTGGAGACGCAGGGGTGATCACTCAAGTAATGGGGTTCCTGCCACCCCGTGGGAAACCTGATTGGACTCTAACACCTGGCTTTGACTCTGGCCTGGTCCTGGGGCCTTTGCAGGCGTTTTAGTAGTTAAACAATGCATGGAAACTCTCTCTCTCTCTCTCTCTCTCTCTCTCTCTCTCTCTCTCTCTCTCTCCTTCCCTCCCCCCTCCCTACCCAACTCCCCAATCTGGGCCTGATGCTTAAAGAAAGTTATTGGAGGTTATTAATTAATAATTGGTTTACTTCACGATATAAGCATTCAGACCATGTGGTATCATGTGAGTTTTTGTGGTTTATGTATCTCAAGAAACTCATCTATTTCCTCTACATTATCAAATTCACAGGCATAGAGTTTTTTTAGCTTCCTTATTGTAATTATTATTACTATTTAAAGATTATTTATTTGAAAGAAAAAGGTACAGAGAGGCAGAGGCAAAGGCAGAGAGAGAGAGAGAGAGAAAGAGAGAGAGAGAGAGAGAGGTCTTCCATCCGCTGGTTCACTCCCCGGGTGGCTGTGATGGTCAGAGCTGCACCAATCCCAAGCCAGGAGCCAGGAGCTTCTTCCAGGTCTCCCATGGCGGTGCAGGGGCCCAAGGACTTGGGCCATCTTCCACTGCTTTCCCAGGCCATAGCAGAGAACTGGATCAGAAGTGGAGCAGCCAGGTCTCAAATCAGCGCCCATACGGGATGCCGGCGCTTCAGGCCAGGGCGTTAACCCACTGTGCCAAGTGCCGGCCCCTCCTCTGGCTTCTTTCAAGCTCATCTTTCCCACTGTTTTTCCACATGTGACTATGATCTGTCCGGGGCAATTATCCCGCTCAATGTTCTTCAGCTTCCAGAGTCTCGGAGTTGGCGCCTGTCACTCCCAGCCGATCACCTGCGATCTGTTTTCTCTCCCATCCCCGTCTGGGATTCCCACTGCCTGTAGCCCCTCCTGCCCCGGTGATCAGAGGGTCTGCTCTGCTTCCTCGTCCCTTCTGCCTTTTTAGGAGGGAATCTTCCGTGGATGCACTTCCAGCCTTAACCTCCCTCTCCGCTGTGTCCCGTCCACTGATGGGCCCGTCAAAGGCACTGTTTATTTCAGGTACAAGGTTTTTTTTTTTTAAGATTTATTTATTTATTCGAAAGGCAGAGTTACAGAGAGGCAGAGGCAGAGAGAGAGAGAGAGGGAGGGAGAGAGAGAGAGAGAGAGAGAGAGAGGTCTTCCATCCACTGGTTCACTCCCCAAATGGCCACAATGGCTGAAGCTGGGCTGATCCAAAGCCAGGAGCCAGGAGCTTCTTCCTGGTCTCCCACATGGGTGCAGGAACCCAAGCACTGGGGCCAAATTCCGGGGCTTTCCCAGGCCACAGCAGGGAGCTGGATGGGGAGTGGCGCGGCCGGGGTGCTCCACCCGCGGTGCCAAGCACCGGCTCCCGACAAGGCGGTTTTGTTTGTCTGTTTCTGGCCCCTCCTTTTGGGTCTGTCCGAGCGTTTCCAGCTCGACTCACACTGCCCATCGGTTCTAGAACATTCTCTCCTTTTTTATCCCCCATTAGAGGATTTCACAAACCAACCATGGTTATTGCACTTTCCTATCTGATAATTCTGAAGTCGGTGTCACAGCTGAGCCTGGTTCTGCTGCTCGCTCTGTCTCTTCGGGCTACGTTTTCACTTCCTTTTTAGCATGTGTGTGATGATTTTTGGTTAGCAACCAGGCACAGGCTGTTGGGTCAGAGGAGTGGAGGAGGGGCTGGCATTGTGGTGTGAAAACAGAAAGACACTGCCCGTGATGCCAGCATCCCACAATGGCACCGGTTCGAATCCCGGCTGTTCCACTTTTGATTCAGCTTCCTGATAACCATCTGGGAAGGAGCAGGAGACGGCTCAAGTGCTTGGGCCCCTGCCGCCCACGTGGGAGACCCGGATGGAATTCCTGGCTCCTGTGACTCCGGCCTCTCCCACCGAGACTGTGTCTTCCTCCAGCTCAGCCCCACTGCCGCCACCCCAGCTGCCCCAGCGCGGGGGTGGCAAAGTGGACTCAGGGTCAAGTCGCTGGCATTTCCCATGCTGCTGTGCCGGCGCGGGGACCCTCCCGAGGGTCCTGTGGCTTCCTTTGCTCTCCCCTCAGTAAGAGTCGTGGGGGGGGGGCTCGGCCCCTGGAGAACGAGAGGGGTCCCCCCGGTGCTGCTCCTCCCCTCCCGTGGCCACTGCCCCGTTGTTCACTGCTTTGGCTCTCAGCCCTGGAGGCGCAGGGTCCACACCCCCAGCACAGGCCCCGGGCTGCCTGCTCCCCCCGCGAGGGCCGAGTGGCCTCTGTCCCTGTCCCTGCAAAGCCACCAGGATCCACAGTGGGGGCTACGCCCGACAACCTAGTTTAATCTAACCACTCCCTGAAGACCGTCCCCCGCCCACTCTGGCCCTGAGCAGAGACGCTGGGGATTGGATTCCTGCCTGAGTGCCGGGGGCAGGTGCCAGGGCAGACCTTGGCGGAGACGCCGCTCTGGGCCACTCCACAGCGCCAGGCCCTGGGTGCTGCGCGCGAGACAGGGCGTCCAGTTGAGGGCCTTGCCTGTGAGCGCGGGGAATCCCCACCCCTGCACGGCCTCCTGTAAGCAGGGGGAATCCTCACTCCTGCACGGCCTCCTGTGAGCGCGGGGAATCCTCACCCTCCATGGCCTCCTGTGAGCCCAAGGAATCCTCACCCCATGCACAGCCTCCTGTGAGCATAGGGAATCCTCACCCCTGCACGGCCTCCTGTGAGTGCGGGGAATCCCCACCCCTGCACGGCCTCCTGCGAGCATGGGGAATCCTCACCCCTGCACGGCCTCCTGTAAGCATAGGGAATCCTCACCCCTGCACAGTCTCCTGTGAGCATGGGGAATCCTCACCCCTGCACGGCCTCCTGTGAGCATAGGGAATCCTCACCCCTGCACAGTCTCCTGTGAGCAGGGAGAATCCTCACCCCTGCACGGCCTCCGTTCCAAGGATAAGGAAGGCAGGCGGTGGAATGGGCACAGGGTCAGGGCAGAGCCTGCAATTGGCACTCGCATGTGGGCCTGACCTCACCCTGCCCTGGCCAGCTGGGGGCCCCTGCTCCTCCCCGAGAAATTAGGCCTTGGGGGTAGCAAGAGCTGCCCAGGTGCATTCTAGGAGCTTCACCCAGGTGATCTGGGATGAGGGGACACTGGGGAGGGGCTGGTTTCCATCCAAGTGGACAGCCCCCACCCCACACACTCTCCTTCTGAGAGCCAGGGCGCAGCTGGCCACTGGCCACGTCGTCTGCGCCTCACCCGGGCCCCTGGCTGGGGCTGACTTCTGCTCACAGGCCAAGGTCTTCGCTGGTCACCACCCCGCCTCCGCACCCCTTCCCAGGGTGGGATTCGTCCTTGCGCTTCCTTCATGGCTGTTCACCCCCTGGCCCTGTGCGCCTCCTCCCTGCCTCCCCCTCCCCCCTTGGTCCTTGCCCTGTCCACGTCCACTCCGTTCCCGGGCCAGCGTCACCGCCTGACCTGCTCCCGGAGCTGGAGCGGGGATTCGGTGATGGGGAGCCAACGTGGGGGGGGGCTGGCGTGGTGAGGGTTGGCATGGGGCGGCCACCGTGGGAGGGCCACTGTGGGGGGTGCCGTGGGAGGGCCGCATGGGGGGCGTTGGGGGGGGGCCAGCGTGGGAAGGCAATATCTCATCCCCAGGGCTGCGGACAGACCTGGTCCCATCCATGGACCCCTTGCGATGGGGGGGCCCTCTGGGAGCTACCGAGGGTGGTGGGGCTCCCACGGTTCTGTCAGCCTAAGGACAGCAGACTCAGCTCTCTCGTGCACCCCGCGAGGCCGCGGGGAGATGCCCTCACTGGCACCCTGCTGACCCAGCTCCCTGCTCTTGCACGGTAGCCTCCACACCGGGGGACACGCACTTCTGTGGTCGAAGCACCAGGCTGCCGCATTGCTAGACGGCCCGAGCTGGCCAAGACAATCACCTGGATTTTGAAAAGGAGCCACACTGGCACTCCATGAACTTCCCGTTTCATACACCTGAACCCGCTCCACGTCCCGTCTCCTCGCTGCTCAGGGCGTCCCAGTGTACAGACCTGCCAACCGCTGCCTGTGCTTGACACGTAGGCTGCCCGCGCTCCCTCCACCTCTGCGACCGGTGCAGCTCGTCACACGTCTCGGTTCACGCGTGGGATTACCCCTGGGGCGAAGGAGAGCCTGTCTCTCTCTCTCACACACACACACACACAGCGCTCTCTCAAACTCACTTCCCCCTGCAGCAAAGCAGGGCCAGCCTAGGACGCCAGTGTCTCACGTCACAGCACCAGCTGGAACCCTGCTGTCCACGCAGCTCCCTGCTATGGGCGGGGAAAGCAGCAGAAGACGACCCCAGTGCTTGGGCCCTGCACCCACGTGGGAGACCCTGATGGGGCTCTGAGCTCCTGGCGTCGTCCTGGCCCAGCCCCAGCTGTTGAGGCCATTTGTGGAGTGACCAATGGATGGACGATCACTCTCCTCCCCTTGTCGCTCTGCCTTCAAATAAATAAAAGTTAAAATCTTTTTAAAAATTGTTTTCTATGGGCTGGCGCCATGGCTCACTTGGCTAATCCTCCACCTGCGGCGCCAGCACCCCAGGTTCTAGTCCCAGTTGGGGTGCTGGATTCTGTCCCGGTTGCTCCTCTTCCAGGCCAGCTCTCTGCTGTGGCCCGGGAAGGCAGGAGAGGATGGCCCAGGTGCTTGGGCCCTGCACCCCATGAGAGACCAGGAGAAGCACCTGGCTCCTGGCTTCGGATCAGCACAGCGCTGGCGGTAGTGGCCATTTGGGGGGTGAACCAACGGAAGGAAGACCTTTCTCTCTGTCTCTCTGTCTCTCTTTCTAACT
>CM027394.1:107725977-107781076 GCA_015711505.1 Sylvilagus bachmani | reverse complement strand
GCTCCCTGCATCATGTCCGCATCCCAGGCATCGGAAAGGAGAGAGGGGTAGGAGTGGCTTTCTCCTCCCTGTACGAGACACCTCCTGGGAGCCTACACACGCTCATACCGTTGGTCAGCACTCGGTCACTCGTCCATGTGGCCAGGGGCGCTCTGTATTCCAGCAGCAGCTCTTGGCAGCCTTGCGAATGAGCCACTCGATGTTCTCCGATTCGTCTACAGTGTTCCAGGGAGCAGGGAGACCACGAGGGCAAGGTCGGAACAGCCCCCTTCGGAGGGGGGGCAGCCAGAGCTGAGTTGCATGCTCGCACGCACTCACCCACATGGCTGCGCCCTGGCCGGCCCGGTCGTTAGGGCAGCCCGGCAGCAATGGGGAGAAAGTGCAGAGCGCAGAGCGCGGGTGGGGGTCAGGCGACGGTGCACCCCGCTGGCGCCTGGGGTGCACCCCCCACGGGCCACGGCCCCTCTCTGCGCCCGTCCCGCCAGAGCGGACATGGACCCCTCGCTCCCAGGAACGGGGCTCTGGGGGCCTGATGGATGAGGGCTCACCCCAACACTGCTGCCCCTTGCGGCTCAGAAGGGGCTGCTGCACCTGGGGTCCAGTGGGCGGAGCCCCCGGGAACCGTTCATCTGCTTGCTGTGCCCATATGGCCCCTCAGCCCAGAGACGCCGGGCCCACGTGTCCGACCCCCAGGGCCAAGGTCACTGCCCCCGCAGCCCCTCCTCCCACCGGCTGCCGGCCCCCGCAGGTGGGCGAGAGCAGCCAGACGTCAGCTTCCCTAACGAACACCCGCAATGGCGCAGGATTTTCAGAGGTTTAAGGACTAAACTTCTCTGGGCTTAGAAGGTGCCAGGCACGAAGCAGCCGTCCACCCGCCCCCCGCACGCCAAAATCCGTTCCCAGTTTAAAGTACAGCTATTACTTTTACAGCACTGCTTGGAAATGGCTTGCAATCTCTAATTTGCTAAATTGATGTGTCTATTGACTAAATAAATATTCGGCACGAAGCCCAAGTCCCCTCCGCACTTATTAATCCTCAGGAAATAGAAACAGGACACAGAATGAGCGTGCGCTCGGGGCTGCAGACAGGAATACATTATGCTGCTTGTCAGCCGCTCGGGGACTTGGCTCCGCGGCAGACGCGGCCCAATCACGGGGCTGCACGGAGGCTGTGACGCACGCGTCTGCCACCGGACGTGCCTGGGTTGCTAAGGGTCTGCTCTGGGCTTTGAGAAGTTGAGAACGAGAAACTTTTCCCCCCAAGGGGCGCATCGGAGGGGGCTGCTTTGGGGGAGTTGATCTGAGGGGCTGGGAAAGGCAGTGTTGTGTCAGCGATCAGGGGTGCTGGCAGGACCCCCGAGAGGTGGCCCAGGGCTGGGGGCGGCCAGTGCCCCTGGCTCCGGAAGGGAAGACGGGCTGCCGTGCGAACAGGGGCGCAGCTCCTCCGGGCAAGGCCTGCTTTGCATCCTCCCACCTGGCGGCCTTGACCGCTGGACTGTTGCTGAGTCCTGGGGCCTTGCACCTGCACTGGCGGGGGGCGTGGGGGGAGACTCCTCTCCTCGACTTCTGGAGGCTCCAATCCCCTGGAATGGGTGCTCCCCAGGGCCAGCGATGTCCAGGAAGCAGCAGGCCCCAGCATCGGGGAAGAGGCTCCATTTCTGAGCTGTGCACAAGGAGGGGCTTCCGGAAGGGAAGCCGTCGGCAGCCTCCCCCCTGCGCCCCTGGGAGGAGGTGAGGCCAAGGCGGAGACCGAAAAGTGGAGTCTGTGCCCTTCCCAGAGGCAAAGCCAGAGCACCCACGGTTTCCACGCCAGGAGACTGGAGCAGGTCTCCTTTCCGGCCCCGACTTTGCTGTTCCCCTCAGTTCCCCGGTCTGCAAGGTGAGGTTTGGGGTGAGCCCACCATGGTCACTGTGAAGGACAGGCACCTGCCAGCACGTAGGATGGGAGGCGGGATCCAGGCAGCGTCAACAGCCAGTGCAAAGGTCCTGAGGTAGGGCACAGCTTGGGGAGGGGGAACCACAGACCGCGGTGAGGGCAGAGAGGCGGCCAGCGCTGGATGACCCGGGGCCCTGGGGCCAGAGGGAGGAGTGTGGATCGTGCCCCAACAGGACAGGAGGCTAGGACGGGGTAGGAGGGCTCGTGTGTCTCAGCCTCCAAAGCCTCCTTTCGAAAGCAGACCCTGGGGACCCAGCCCCTGAACTCAACCCAAAGGATGGGAAGAGGAAAAGGCCGCCGCCCTCGGGGGCCGGGGACCTCCTGAGTCAGCCGGGGGTCCCAGGAAGACAAGGTGGGTGTGAGGGGACCCTCTGGGAAACCTGCCCTGTGAAGTTGTCTGCCTGCGCTCTGACCCAGCAGGTCCCCGCAGGTGTCCGCCCAGGACCCAGAAAGACCCCGTGGAGTTCACCAGCAGCCAAGACTAGAAGGAACCCGGGTCCAGGCAGAGGGGACGACTCCTGCCGTGGTGGCGGGGGTGATCGGGGGTCTCGCCGAGAACAGGACCCCACAGAGCGCAAAGCCACGCGTCCACGTCTACCACGGAAGGTCATGGAGCTCTGGGGGGTAGCAGGACGGGGCCCCAGAGGGCAACTTTCTAGGGTGCTGGTGGAACATTCCAGATCTTGCCCACGGGTCCCCAAACTCCTCCCATGTTCTCTTTAAAATCCCTGCTCTGCCTGCACGTTCGTGGTGCCTCCGTGGGCCACCCCGGGGCGCGGCCTGCTCCCCCCCCCCCCCCCCGCCGGCTCTCGGCCACCCTGGAGCTGCAGGCAGACGCGGGAGCCTGAGCGCCAGGGCGTCTGAGGCCGCCTTCCCGCGCCGCCTTCCCGCCCGCATCCCCTTGTTAGTGCGGAGCGGGGACGGCTCCCGAGGCGGAACCTTGGTTATTCATCTGATTTACAGATTTCCGAGTCCGCCCACCACTCCCGGCAGCCGGTCATCAATCTGCCCCAGGCTTGTGCTTCTGCCAGTAACTCACGCATTAAGGAGGCGCCCGCCGCCCCGCGCGCCCCCTCCCCTGCGTGGGGCTGGAAGGAAGACCTCAGCAGGAGGCAGAGCGCTGGCGACCTTGGACGACCCCACCAAAGGTGCCGCACAGCGAAAACCGGGCTTCCTCGGCCCTGCCCCTCCCCAGCCCCGAGCCTCAGTTTCCCCAGCTGTAAGAGGGGACACAGCACCGCCTCCCCCTGCTTCCCCGGGTGGGGCTGAGGGCGCCTGCGTGAACTCAGGGTGCTGACGAGAGCATTGGTCATTAGACCTGCAGGTTCTGGCGGGGAGGAGAGAGATGGGTGCTCACGGCCAACTCCCCCGGGCTTCCCCAGGCACAGACCGGGATGGAAGACGCGTGCCTTTCCGGGGAGACGGGAGAGGGGCTGCCCTAGGCCGGGAGGAGGCCCTGTGGCTCCTCCCCGGGATGGGGCACGGGTCACGGCGATGGCTCAGGGCTCAGCAAGCAGCCGCCGGGTCCGCTGGGGCGAAGCTGCACAACGCGGCACGCTGCATCTGGCCTGCGTGTGAGCCCGGCCCCTGGGGCAGCCCACGCGTGAAGCTCCCAGGCTGAGCCGCTACGGGACACGGGAAGAGCTGGGTGGGCAGGCGGTTCAGAGGCGGGTGGTGGGGGCGGCGCCGCCGGGCTCCCACGCACTGTGGTCAAAGCCTGCTCTGCCCCCTCTCGTCCCCGTGACCTTGGCCAGTCGCTCAGATGCCCTGGGCCCTGTAAGCAGGACCCTGGGGCCGTGGCTGCCTCAGACCGGGGGCTGGGGCTTCTCCTCCAGCACCCAGGAGACCCCTGGGGTGGGGCGGGCCAGCCCCTTGAGTGTCCTCTGGGTCCTGGGCACCATGTTGAGCTCTGGGTGGTGGGGGGGAATCAGCTCCCCAGGGCTCCCCCCACAGAAGCCCAGCACCCATTCCCAGGGATGCTGTGAAGGGCGTGCCCAGGGAGCCCCCTCCCCAGGTCCCCGCCTCCCACCAGCCCCTCTGCCACGTGGCAGCTCCTTCCCTGGAAGCTGCTGGCCCTCGGCATCCACCCGGATCTTGGTGTCGGCAGGTCAGCTGCCCTCGCCTCTCTCGCTTCTCGGCCGCCTGCCACGGGGACTCAGTCCAGCCGACTGCTCTGCAGGAATCCAGCACACAGGGCCCTTGTCACGCTCGGCCCACTTCACGGAGCACCTGTCTCGCACCCAGAGAAGTCAGAGCACTGGACGTGTTTTTTTGTTTTTTTAATAAGAAGGGTCTATCATCATTGCCCTTTGTTCAAGAGGGATCTGAGGCTCAGAGAGGGTGAGTGACTGGCACAAGGTCACACAGCCCAGAAGTGGCAGACTGAGGACGGAGCTCTCACACTCAGCCGCACACCCGCGGTAGCCTGGCCTCAGCCACGGCTCGCTGGAGTCAGGGTTCAGGATGAGATTCGGCTGCTTGGAGCCAGCCGTGACCCTGGGAGAGCCACGCCACCACTCTGAGCCTCGGTCTCCCGTGTGATACGAGCACTGTGCGGCCCGGCCCGGGCTGGGACACGGACCGAGCGGTGCCGGGAGCCCCAGCACAGTGCTCAGCAAGCAGACCAGCTCCCCCTCCTCGGCTCTGATGGGGACCGGAGCCGCCGCAGGTGGGCCTGGGGCACCGGGGAGTCCGCCCACCACCAGTCTGGGTTGGAGGAGCGGGAGGGAGTGATGGTATGAAGCTGGGGTACACCTGTTTGCCAACTGAGCACTTCCTGAAAAGGGGTGGAGGAAAGAGGCCAAGGTTCACTGGGGGAAAGGTCACAGCCCCTGGGAACAGCTAAGGTTTCTGACCCCTGGACTCTGACCCTGGCACCAGCCTCCCGAGCACGCTGGCAGTGTCCACCCTGCAGGGACAGGAGGGGCTGGGTACCGGCTGGCACCGCGGGCACTGGGGCAGCAGGTCAGAGCCGGGGCAGTCAGACTCCTGTGGGCAGTGGTCTTGGGCCGGATCCCCCTGTTCCCTGACACCGGCCTCCTCCAGGTCGGGCACTCAGGGCTGACACTCCGACAGACGGAGGACGACAAAGCAGTCACCCCTGACTTCCTGGGGATTTCCGTCAGGTGCAGACAGAGGTGACGACCACGCCCTCTGCTCTGGCAGCCGGAGAACTGTGTGCTGCATGTACAGCGTGGGACCCCCGCGTCCCGGACTGAGGGGGGAGCGGAAGGGGTGACGTTGGGACTCCTTGCATAAAGGAAGTGCTCTGTGGAGGGGCTGGTTGTCATCACGCGTGCTCAAGGAACACCTGCGACTGGACAGACGGGGATAGAGGACGGGCAGGGCAGATGGACGGGTGGACGGGTGGGTGGATGGACAGGAGGGTGGATGATGCATGTATGGAGGGATCAGTAGGTAGGCGGATGGATGGATGGACAGACGGACAGATGGATGGATGGACTGGTGGACTGATGTGTAGGTGGATGGATGGACGGATGGATGGATATATGGATGATATATGGAGGGATCAGTAGGTAGGTGGATAGGTGGATGGACGGACGGGTGGGTGGATGATGGATAATGGATGGGTGGGTGGGTGGGTGCCTAGACAGGTAAATGGAGGTGGGTGGGTGGAAAGACACTAAACTTTCATTCCTCTGTTATCTGTTCATTCCTCTGTTATCAGTTTTCCACTACGCGCACATCCATCCCCAGGCCCATCCATCCAACCATGTGTGCTGAGGGAGTGGGGGGCAGGGAGATGAACAGGTGCACACATGGGTGGGTGAATGAACAAATGGACAGACAGACGGCTGGCCTGGGGGGTAGCTCTGTGATGGGTGCCAGGTGCTGGGTGGACACTCAGTCGGAGGCAGACGGAGAGACGGACGGGCAGGGGGACAGTGGGGGCCGGGACAATGGCGCTGGATTGCTTCCTTCCAGAAGGCGGCCAACAACAGCTTCCACCCCTGCCTGGTACCACGGACAAGAGCCTGGCCACGGGGGCCACAGGGCTGTAGCCTGCCCAACGCACTCGCTGATGGACGCACGCGGGCGTCACCCGTGCCCTGGCGACAGGCAGCCACGTGACTTCTAGGAGTCCTTCGGACAGTGCCTCGGCCTCTCGGCTGCCCCGCCTGCTCTCCGAAGGTGTCTTCAAGCCCCCCCCCCCAGCAGTTCCAAGGCTAAGGAGGGGTGCCCCCCCACCGGCCTTGCCACGGGCCTTCTCTCTGCCGCAGAGCCACCAATTACCTAAATCACCCTTCAGTTCGAGCTTAATGTATAATGCGGTGGCGAGGAGGTATTGGAGAACGGGTTTCCTTGGCAACCGAGTTTTTAAACACACGGTTCTACGTGTTTTAAAAGCCACTTCTCATCTAATTTTCCCCTGGAAATTAGCTTGGATCTTTCAGAGGCCGGAAATGGGAGCCGCCCCCACCCCGCCCCCAACGCCGGCAGAGACCCTGTGTCCCCTCTGCCAGGGCCAGGACCCTGGGAAGTGCTCCTGAGTGGCCATGAGGAAGTGGCCCTGGAGGGCTCTTTCTAGCTGTGGTCAAACTTCCGGCGACAGCTTGTCTTCTGGCCTCAGGTCGTTCCAGGTCCCAGTGGGCTGCGGTTCTGGGAGGACGTGACCGTGGCAGACCAGGGGGCCTCAGCGGTCCAAGCCGCATTCAGTGGCCATGCCGGCTTGGGGTCCCCGCACTGACCAGGAGGGCCCTGACCACCGCTCACAAACCTGGGGCACACGATCTGAGGTGAAGCTTCTCTTGTTGGATGTTCCCAGTGTCAGCGCACTTCGCCCCTCCCCGTCTAACCAGACAGACCCCAGCCCCGGCCCACGGCCTGGCTTCTCAGAATTGGCACAGGCTCTCCCTCTTCCCACACCCGACCAAGCCTTCCATCTTTCACTCCGACCGCCTGTTCAGCAACTACCTCTCTGCTCTCCATCGCTCTCACCCCACCGAGACCTGCCCTGAAGCCTCACCCGCACCCCACCGCCCGCCTGGAACCCTCCCGCATGTGCCGGCTCGTGACGGGCACCGTTCAAATACGACTTCACCCGGGAGCCGCCCCTCACGGCCCCTTCCCTTCTCCGGAATCTCTCTCCGCCCGTCTGCACCTCCGAGGACACTGGAGCTGTCTGCCCCTTCTGAGTTAGTGATGATCCGTGGCCAGAAAGCAAAGCAAAAAGTCAGGTGGAGCTAATTCAAACTCCAGCTCTCCGCTTTGTCTCTGTGCGGCCTTGCTGATAAAATAGGAACAGGGAGTGAAGCTGGGCGCAGGGTTTAGGTTGGACAACCACGCGGAGAGCAGATGAATGGAGGGTGACGGCCCGTTGGATGGATGTAGAGATGGTTGGAAGATATAAGAGTGGATTTACCTGGGAACGTACAGGACTGGACCATGGATAAAAGATGGATGACCAAAGGGACCCATGGTGGGAGGGCGGGAGGGCGGGCTTCTCCAAGCTGCCCAGACAGGGGTGAGACCAGGAGGCGGAGCACCAGGCTGTGCTAAATGGGGCAGGAAAGTGAACCTGAGCCTTTCTATGTGTAGGAAATGCTGCTCCTGGTTTCTCCAGACGTGAAGTTTTTCAGTGACCCCGCGAGAAGGACGGGGCCTCCTACGGGACCAATTCATTAAGAAAGGCAGCCCAGATCAGCTCTGCGGAGCACTAGGGCTGCCTCTCCGTGCCAGGCAGTCGGAGGACGCTCGATAACTATTCATTGGAAAGTGATGGATGGCTCTTGGAGACCTGCCATCCTAAGGACATGCCGAGCAGCTGGGGACAGCGGACATCTCCCTCTGCAGAGCACATAGTAGGAAAAGCGGACCCTGCTGTTTCCAGCATGGCCCCCAGGCTGCTGCAATGACTGTCACCCCCACATTGGCGGGGTCCCAGGGACCGTGCCTCTCTCGCAGAACCCACAGCCACAGAGCAAGGGGGCTGAGGCACCACTGACCATCTGCGCAGGCAATGCAGGCGTGAGATTGCACCAAAGTCAACGCGACACGACCCGAGCTCTAACCTCACCCCTGTGAGTCTGTGCACTCGGCCAGGAGGGCCCTGGGGGTCACTGCAGTGGAGGGGAGGGGCTACACAAAGCTGGGGCGCCCAGACCAGTCCCTTCCCGGGAGAGTGACTCCCTAGGAGTCCATTACAAGCACTCGGAGGGCCGCAGAGACGCAAACGCCTACACCTTTCCCGCCAGGCCACCCCGACCCAGACAGCTGCGTGGACCGCAGCCAGGGTTGGTGGACAAGACCCCGGGGTCACTGCGTGCCACTGTCAGGGTGGCTCTGGGGCCTCAGTTTTCCGAGGGCTGGGGGAAAGGACGATGAAATGCTACCGTGACTCAGGGCTTTGCGCTGTTTATAAAACGTCTCTGCTTCTCCCAGCCCACTCCCTCCCCAGCAGAGGGGGAAGGAGAGGGGGGAAAGACCGATTCACTCCTGCCCTGTCCCTGAAGTGTTTCACTAAGGGCCAGGCACATAACAGGTGCTCAATAAAGAACGATTATTCGGGGCGGGCGAGACGCAGGCAGCCGGACAGATCGGGATTCAGTCCCGCCTCGCAGACTGATTGTGCTCTGCCCGTGGAGAATCAGGGAGAGAGCGTCTCGGCCGCCACCCGGTGCCCCCGCGGCTGCTGCAGCCGTGTCCCCTGGTCCCCTTTGCCGCAGTCTGCTGACGAGAATGAACAGCAGCAGCCGATCGGGCGGGCCTGGCTGTGCCCCCCCCCCCCGCTGCCCGCAGCCCCCTCCGACTTCACGTTTGATTTCCTTGGGTCGAGAAGACGCATTCTGATGATCCGACTTAATTCAAAATGTAAATTTCATCTCCTATGGCTAATGTTCTGAGCTCGCTTTGCATAACAGGGCAGCAGCTGCCGTGTGAGTCATCCAGGGCTCTGGCTCCCCAGGGGCGATGAAGGCTTCGCTGCAGCCTGCGGCAGCCCTCACCTCCTAGGAGGCCAGACCTGAGTTCGCCTCCGAGGGCAGGATGCGCTGTCGACCTGGGGCACGTGGGGCAGGGTCAGTGTCAACCCCAAGGGCCAAGCTCAGCCCAGGAGGTTCCAGCTGTGTGCCAGCCCTGGGCAGCCCAGGCTCGTGCGTCCACTCACCCAGACTGGGGAGTCTCGGCCTTGACAGTGAGTTTCCCAACAATCCAGGTTTGGCCTCTGCTGGGTGCAGCCTTGAAAAGTAGCCTTGAACCCTCGGAGTCTGGCAAGTGGCAGAGAAGCCAAGGTCTTCTGGATGCTGGATGGCATGGTCCCCGTGCTGCCCTCTGGGATCAATGAACAGGGCCCCTGCCACCTCCCCAGGAGATGTTAGCTTCAACACACAGCTGTCCACTGTGCTCAACAGCGCCCCCATGCCCCTGAGGACGGAACAGCCCGCAGCAGGTTGGGGGCTGGGGTGCAGGTGCTCCCCACCTGTCTTTCCTGGGGTCTGGGACTGCAGGACTCTGCAGAGGGGGCCGAGGGTGCTGGCGATCGGGGCAGTGGGAGGCAGCCCCAGGGGTGCAATTTCAGGCTCGCTGGTCTGCTGCGGGGACCCTGTTGGGGCAGGAGTTGGGCTTCCCGTCAGCCCAGTCTCTGCCTGTTCCCTCCTGCGCCTGGACCCCAGCTCATGAAATCCCAGTTCCAAGGGTCCCACCAAACAGCCCCTTGGCAGGAAAAGCTTCCAGGGGACAAGGCGGAGGTCTTGCACAGCCGGGGAGACCGGCTCGGAGAGCCACAGAGGGCTTGAGGGACTGTCGTGGCTGCTTCTGTTTCTGGGGAGGCGGGAGAAGGCAAAGCCCCTCCCTCCGCCGCCTTTGCCGGAGCCCCTGGGTCCAGGGCCCGGCCCTGCGTGGACACCTGCTCTATGCAGACACCAGCCACGCCCCTGCAGCCGGTTGAGCCGCTTTGTGCGGGTTTCCTGGCGGGCTGAAGTTCCTGGTCTCCTGATTCTGGAGTTCTCCTTCACTGGGTGGGAGCAGGCTCGGGGTCACAGTCAAGGGCACAAGGCCAATGTGACCAGCGTGGGCGCTGGGGCTCCTGGTACTCAGCTGTACCACCTGCTGGCCTGGCTCTCCCAGGGCTCCGTCCTCTGGGCCTGTCTCCCCACACATTGTTGATCTTAGGATGTTCCTGGCCCAGCGCTGAATGACACAGCCAGCACCGAGACAGCGCTTGTCCGTGTGTCTCCCCTGGTCTCCGAGTTTGCTTGGTCACCCCAGGAAAGGACCTCAGGGGGTGCACGGACCCCGTCCCTCCTGGTCCCTCTCTCAAGCCTGTGGCAGGTGACTGGCGCCTGTCAGGAGCAGAGCAATGCTGCGGTCTCTTCCCTAAGTCACCTGTGGAGCGGAAATGCACCTGCTGGAAGCCTCACCCATGCAGAACGCACAGCCAGTGGCTTCCTTGTATCCACAGCGTTGTGGCCTCTCCCCCACATCTAACACGGGAACTTCGTCTCATCCCCTGAGAGGAACCCGGCACCCGTTAGCAGTCGCTCCCCCCGCCTCGTCCCCTGGGCCCCGCGCAGCCAGAATCCACTTTCCAGCTCCGGGCCTTTCCTAGCAAACCCACAGAATCGCACAACATCGTGGTCTGCACTCGCTTAGGGTTGTGTTTACGCTGTTACCTTAGCAAAGAAGGCTGGGTTTGATTTCTAGCCGGGATGTGCTGGGTGTTTTGTTTAGTTAGCAGCCGGTGCCTTCAGTTCACTACCATTTTTTCCAGTTAAGTTACCACTTGTCGGGGTGGCGGGGGGTGGGGGGCAGGTGCACCGTGCGCAAGGCGTTGGGGAATCAGCCGGAGCAGCTGCGGGCAGCTCTGGTTCCGGGGGCTTCACAGTGCTCTCCGCTCCACCCGACCGCCTCCTCCGCCCTCCGTGGCCCCTGTCAGCGGAGCCTTCACACCTGGACGACAAGGCCAGAGCAAAGTCTTTGCAAACAACCTGCAGTCCCTCCCTCTGGCAACAGCTCCGAGGGCCAGCTGTGGGCTCAGCCCTTCTCCCCAGTCATTTTGTCCGGAAGCAGCGTCTACAGCTAGCTTAATTATGCAATTAAAGTCATTTTCCTGGCTGAACAAATATTTACAGCGCGTTTTGCTGCAAATTGCTTTGCCTGGAGAAGTGCCCCATCCAGGCTGACAAACACGCACGCATTTACATATCCATCACCACGGGCTCCCAGCGGGGCGGGCTGCGTGGGCCCGGCAGGCAGCCGTGGGAGGAAGCGGCAGTGTGAGGAGGCTGGCAGGTGTCAGCAAGGGGAATGTGCTCCGGGCCCCCTCTGGTGCTCCTGTGGCCAGAATGACATCCTTGGCGCCTCGGCGGCAGCCCTGAGCCCCCAGCAGGCGGCATCAGAGAAAACGCTCAGCTCTGGGCTGGTGCCCCGAGGGCACAAGTGGCAGAGACACGACAGTTCTGCCACAGTCAGAGCCGCAAGAATGGTGGCCTAGTCGCGCTTCCTGCAGCCTGGGCGGGGTTCCTGGGAGGCCTTTGGACCACGAGGCTGCCCTTGCCCCTGCCCCGAGGGCCTCGCTGGGCTGAGCTTCCCGTGTGAGCAGGGGCCCCAGAATCAAGGCAGGACCACAGGGAAGCAGGAGACAGCCATCGGCAGGATTTTATCCCACCCGCAGGTCGTCTGTCCCAAGTCCCCCTTTCATTCCCCAAAGCATCCCTCAGGTTCACCCCTGGGGCCCAGGCTCATTGGCGCAGCGACTTCTCAATCAAGGGCACAGCCCCCGCCCTGCCAGCCCCCTGGTTTGCAGCAGAACAGTGAGGGGGGCTTGCAAAGCACTGAGCCCCCCCCCGGGGGAGGTCACGTGCAAATGCTCCAGCAGCCGCTGGAGGTGGTGACGGCTCACAGCCCCCGAGTCAAGGTCGGGAGCCGCTCTGCTGTGTGGAAGCCTGGGCCCCCAGCGAGGACGTGGGATGGATGATGGGGAGGTCAGCTGGGGGCTGAGCCAGCAGCACCTCCCCTGCCGAGGTGGGGCACATCCACCCTGTGGCCTCCAGCCCTGCCACTCGGAGTGCCGGGTCCACGCGGGGCTGGGAGGCCTGGTCACCTCTCACCTTGAACTTGGCGGCTGCCTATGCTTGTCCTCACCTGAGGCCTGTTTAGGTCCTTACCTCTCCCCCCTCGCTGTCACCCCCCACCCCGTCCTGGCTTGGTCCCCTGCCTCCCTCCGTCACACCGGGCACTGAATGGGCCCTCCCTGCTGGGAGGCCTGGGTCAGGGTTTGTGTGAGCTCACTGCAGCCTGGTCTTTCACCCAGAATGCAACATGATTGTGCACTCCAAGTCAGGACGTGGCTCCCATAGAAGATGGCAGTCCTGGTGTCCTGGTGTCGGCTTAGGGGTCATGTGGTTGAATCAGGAGTCTGCACTTTCACCCCCAGCCCAACCCCACCCCTGGGTGATGGACTGCTCACCCCTGCAGCCCCACCCCCAGCACACACACACACAGGCTTAGCCATGTTTGTTTTCCTATCTAAAGGCACGCCAAGGTCAATGGATGGGTAAGGTCAAGGTGACGGGTTACTGCAGCCCGAGGCTTTAGCTCGGACCAGCTCTCGACGACAGGTGGTGTGCGCAGAGGCACGGTTGGGAGAAACAGCCTGAGCCAGTGACAAGTGTGGAATCCTTTGTGTCCCCTGAAAACTGTGACTCCACTGAAGTCACCTCCTCTGGGCTGGCCCCAGCCTCCAGGGCCTGGTGGCTCCCTGGTCACGCACAGGTCGCCGTTAGGGGGTGACACCGTGCAGCGGCTTCCACAGTCCCGAGATGGCTGCTTCGTGTGCCAAGGCAGTGGAGAGAATCCAAGGCCCAGGACACCAGATGCACATTTTTTCAAAGACTTATTTATTTGTTTGAGAGGTAGAGTTACAACGAGATAGAGAGAGGGGCCAACACTGTGGCGTAGCTGGTAAAGCCACTGCCTCCAGTGCCAGCATCCCATATGGGCGCCGGTTCGAGTCCTGGCTGCTCCACTTCTGGTCCAGCTCTCTGCTATGGCCTGGGAAAGCAGTGGAAGATGGTCCAAGTGCTTGGGCCCCTGCACCCACATGGGAGACCCAGAAGAAGCTCCTGGCTCCCGGCTTCGGATCAGCGCAGCGCTGGATATTGCATCCAATTGGGGAGTGAATCATCGGATAGAAGACCTCTCTCTCTCTCTCTGCCTCTTCTTCTCTCTGTGTGTAACCTCTGACTTTCAAATAAATAAATAAATCTTAAGAGAGAGGGAGAGAGGTCTTCCGTCCACTGGTTCACTCCCCAAATGGCTGAAACAGCCGGAGCTGCGCCGATCCAAAGCCAGGAGCCAGGAGCTTCTTCTGGGTCTCGCACGTGGGTGTAGGGGCCCAAGGACTTGGGCCATCTTCCACTGCTTTCCCAGGCCACAGCAGAGAACTGGATCAACAGTGGGGCAGCCAGGACTCGAACCAGTGTCCATATGGGATGCCGGTGTCAAAGGCCGGGGCTTTACTGGTCCGCCACAGAGCCAGCCCTGTTACTGACTTAATCAGTGCAGCTGGCAGCACGGGGGTTTGTGATGTGGCTTCCTCCCATCATGCCTTTGCTACCAGAATGTGCCAAGTTGTGCAGAGCTGGGCCAAGTCCTCTGCGCCTCAAAGGGGGTTGGGAATGCTGACAACTTCCCGGCTCCGTGGACCCTCCCGGCCTCAGTTTCCCCGGGCTCCCAGTTCTGGAAAGGAGAAAGCTGAGGGCCTGTGACTGCTGGAGAACGGGGCCCGCTCACCGGGGCATGGCCGAGGGAGAAGCCAAGTTCACTGCCAGTGTCCAGAAAGGAAGAATCAACTTACCGACCCAACGAATGTGCCATATAAAGTTTATGGTTTGTTTGGATTGTTCTGGAACAGAGCGGGCAGGGGGAGCTGGGTGAGGATGTGGGGCTGAGCTGGGGCCAAGCCACGTCTCCCCTTCGTGGAGTAGCCGGGGGCGGGCACGGGGCTCAGGGGAGAAGGGGCTTGGTCAGTGCGCACACAACGCAGCCCCTTTCGGCTTTTCCACCTGAGGGACGCTTCCCTCCACGCCCCCGCCCCCCGTGTGGATAGCAGCTGGGAAAAGAGTTAAAAAGCAAAAGCCCGTGAGACTGCCCACTGCACTTCCCGTGGGAGGCTGAGCCCCAGACCTCAGCTTTGTTAAAAAGCGCCCACCAAGGCGCACCCCAGGGGGGCCTGGGACGCTGCACGAGGGCGCCAACTAGTGGCTTTGGTTGGTTCAACAGCCCCAGAGCTCAGAGCTGCTTCTGGGCGCTCCCACCCTCTGCTCTGTCCCGGCGCCCACCCAGCAGACCCACCCCTCTCCCATTGGCTCTGAGAGCCCCCTCCTCCTTGGGCTAACAGATTGCTTCATCAGTCCTCTCTTCTCAGTGGGTCAGGGAAGAAAAGGCAAAGCGAAACAAATCCACCTTTTCTATAAAAGTTTATTTCATGATTTTTCCCCCAAGTGGTCAGGGGACAGATCCAATTACATAAAGGTGAGGAGCGGTGGTATATAAAAATAATTTAACACACGTATTCATAACAAAGCCACATTTCTTTCTAGAAACAACTAGCAGCTAATCTTGCCCAGGATTTTTTCCAAAGGTTTTAAATATATTTTGGATAACAGTACATACACAGATCCACACGCACCAGTACCCCCTCCCCCCCAACACACACACATGCACACACGCACACAGCTCACGTATATACAGCTCAAGTGTATTCTCTGCGTCCTAGCTAACCAACATCGCTTCAGTGAACAACTAGAAATCTAAACGCCTGCGCGACCTGACAGTTGAAAAAACACAGCAGAAGCGAGGTTTAGAGACGTGCTAACATTTCACTCCCCGTTCCCCTTGGGGAGTGAACCAGCCTGTTCTCGGGGGTTCCTGTCTGAAACACGGAAGTATGTCTTTGTGTCTTTCAGACCCTCCCGTGGACGTGGGTGTGGATGCGGACGTGGGCGTGGCCACGCTCCCCGTCCTTCCCTGGCTGCCCATCTCGCAGGTGGGGGGGTGACTCCGGGCGGCCTGCGCTCGCTCACATCTGGCTCACTCTCTGCTTCAGTGCCAGCACCTCCCTCTCGATCTCGTAGGGCAGGTCGGCGTTGACCTGCTCCTCCAGGTACTTCTCGATGTCGGCCGCCTCCTTCTCCCAGAACTCCTTGGAGAGGTCGAAGAGCTCCTTCACGTTGACGTCCCCCAAGCCTTTCAGGTTCAGGGCGTCCTCCTTAGGGACGTAGCCGATGGGCGTGAGCCGGGCGCTGTCCTCGCCGTTGATCCGGTTGAACATCCACTCCAGGACCCTGGAGTTCTCACCGAAGCCCGGCCACAGGAACCTTCCTTCCTTGTCCTTCCGGAACCAGTTCACATGGAAGATCTTGGGCAGCTTGGCTGCCGGGCGGTGGGCCATGCTCAGCCAGTGGGCCAGGTATTTGCCGAAGTTGTAGCCAAAGAAGGGCCGCATGGCAAAGGGGTCGTGCATGATGACTTTGCCTGCGAAGCAGAGGGGGCCCGAGGTGGAAACAGCCCCGAGGCAGCGCTGGCCACCGGTTACCGTTGACACGCGTGTGCGTGGTGACCCCAGCCTGCTCCCGCCCCCTCTGAGAGCACATCCCTCACTCTTCTCTGGTTTCCAGCCTTGCCCTTGACATACCTTTGTGTTCTGCAGCCGCAGTGGCCTCCGATCGCATGGCTGCCCCCACAAACACCCCGTGCTGCCAGCTGAGAGCCTCGTAGACGAGAGGGACACCTGTGGCCAGAAGAAAGGACACCTTCAAGGCCTTAGCACTCACACTGTGTAGCCGCCGTGCAAGGCCAGACAGAAGCTAAGTCCCAGCTACACTGCCAACCCCTTGAAGCCAAAAGGCAAGTGTCCAGAAAGGCTCTAGGGACCAGGAGGCCGGCTCTGCCTCCGAGCTGGCCTGTTACCCTAGGGGCATGGAAAAGAACTCAAGGGTTTGGGCACCGTCTGATGAGGTCGTGGAAAAGAAGAGGTTGTGGGGAGGTGCTTCAGGGCCAACACCCGGGACTCCCCCACTGCACCCACGAAGGCAAGCCTCACCGGTAGGTCTGCGGCCCCCAAAGATGATGCCCTCGATGGGCACGCCTTCCGGGGACTCCCAGGCGGCATCGATGATGGGGCACTGGTTGGCAGGGGTGCAGAACCGCGAGTTGGGGTGGGCACATGGTTCCCCTGCAACCAGAATGAGAACCCGCTCAGCATCAGCCCCGAGCACCTGGTGCCCACGGCCCCAAGCACTGTGGCCTCCGGGGGTGGGTGGGAGGCTCACCGTCCTGGGGGCTCCACTGCTCGTTCTTCCAGGAAGTGATCTTCACGCCGGGGGCCAGCGGCTCGTCGATGCCCTCCCAGTAGACGCCGCCGTCGCTGGTCTCGGCCACGTTGGTGAAGATGGTGTTCTTCTGGATGGTTTTGATGGCGTTGGGGTTTGTCTTCACAGAGGTTCCCGGAGCGACACCAAAGAATCCGTTTTCTGGGTTGATGGCCCTCAAGTTTCCTGGACAATTTGAAACCAGAGAAAGAACCATGAATGCCAAGCAGCATAGCACATGTCCTTGTATGTTCCGTTTACTCATTTTTTGCACCAAATTCTCACAACTGGTTTCCCCTCCCTTGAATATACATCCAGCCTTTCCCATGCAAGTACTACATTCTACTTTGAGACTTTTACAAGTCTTTCTCCCCCTTCAGTTTTCCATCCGTGCTGTCTTAGCAGATTCACGTCTGCCCACACACAACAGCACACAGCTCTGTTTCAAGCCAGACTGAACACGGAATTGAAGAATGCTCACTGGATACACACTCGTAAGGCTTTGCAAACTCTGCAGTAGCAGAATCAAAAAATGCCCCGTCTGTGGCTTTAGGAGACCTGGGCGTGTGTGGACGCCCAGTGATCCTCAACAGTGGGACCCTGAAGAGTCACCTTGGTCATCAAATTTCATCCAGGCGATGTCATCCCCCACGCACTCGATCTTCCACCCTGGCAGGGTGGGGTTCATCATGGCCAGGTTGGTCTTCCCACAGGCGCTGGGAAATGCAGCGGCCAGGTACTTCTTCTCCCCAGCGGGGTTGGTGATACCCAGAATCTGTTGATGACAAGTCTTCATTACCATATTGGCTCCTGGGGGCAGGTGTGTGGCCTCGTGGTTAAGATGGCCACATCTTACATCATCGTGCCTGGGTTCGAGTCCCACCCCAGCTCTGACTAATGTACACCCAGGGGGCCAGCAGTGATGGTTCAAGGGGCGTGGTCTCTGCTATCCAAGCAAGAGAGACTTGGAGGGAGTTCCCACCACCCACATTCAGCCCCTGCCCTGCCCTGGCCATTGTGGGCATTTGAGGCATGAACCAGTGGCTGGAGCAGTCTCTCTCTCTCTCATCTGTCTATACCTATATCTATCACTATTATCTCTAATCTAAATCTATTATTTATCATCTCTGATCTATCTATATATATATATATCACTTATCTTTCTTTCTCATCTGTGTCTGTCTCTCTGCCACAAATCAAGAAAAAAAATATCTAAAAAAAAAATCTTTGTTCCTTTGTCCCTCGGCTTCAGTCTTCGGGGAAGGTGCCCGGGAGCCCCCAGCAGGTGGGCTCTTGACATCTGCTTCTCCCTCTCAGTGCGACCCAGCATCTGCACACACCTGCAGGGCGTGGGATCTCTGGGGGCCCTGTCCTGTCCGAGCTCCAAGGGTGCCGATGGGACGTCCCAGGCTGTCCAGGACCCTCCGAGTGTGCCACCGCCCTGTCCCCCGCCCGCGCGCGGGATCCCCTGCCCCGCTCACCAGCATGTGCTCGGCCAGCCACCCTTCCTCCTTGGCCAGCCGGCTGGCCATCCTGAGAGCGAAGCACTTCTTCCCGAGCAGTGAGTTTCCGCCGTACCCACTTCCGAAGGAGATGATCTCCCTGCGGTCGGGCAGGTGGGCGATGAGCGTCAGCTCCGGGTTACAGGCCCAGTTGTTGATCAGAGGCTCTGCGGACAAGGACGTGGCCCTGTGAGCATGCCCCAGCCCTGCCCGGGGCGCCCTCTGCGGCACAGGCCCCGGGGTGTATGGTGGAGCGGAATGTTTGATTGTAGCCTTTGGGGTCTTGAACTCATGCACTTACTGTTCAGAGGCAGTGGGCACCCCACGGAGTGCAGGCATTTGACAAACTCCCCGTCCCCCAGGGCCTCCAGGACGGGCGTCCCCATGCGTGTCATGATCCGCATGCTGGCCACCACGTAGGGCGAGTCGGTCAGCTCGACGCCGATCTTCGACAGAGGCGAGCCCAGTGGCCCCATGCTGAACGGGATGACGTACATGGTTCGGCCTGCAGGTGGGCGGGAACCAGTGAGAGCTGACCTTGGACCCGCAAGCCCTGCGAGTCTCGGTTTCCCAGGGGGCACCTGCTCTCAAGGTCTCCAGTGATGTCACCCCTCCTGTTGGCCGCCAGCCCCCAGTGGAGTCCCCTGGAAGGTGCCCTCAGCGCCCACCCAGCTGGTTTCAATGCATGCGTGCAGCAACCGGAGTCTGTGAGGCCAGAACCGACCCGGATGTCACGACCCGCATCGTCACGCGCAGAGCCGGAAGCTGTCTGCAGCTGTGGGAGACGCCCCTGGGGGACAGGCAGCAGTGCCACCAGCTTTGCTGCTTGTCTGCCCCGTGGAATAAATGCCCCACTCACCTTTCATGCACCCTGGGAACCTGGCGTTGAACGCTTTCTCAAAGTCTTCCTCCGACATCCAGCGACCCAGCTGGCTGAGGCCGGTTTTGGGGGTGGGCACCGTGTCTCTCTGCTCCTGGGTGACAATCACTGTCTTGCTTTCGATCCTGGCCACATCCCTGGGGTCCGTGAGAGCCAACCAGCTGCAAAAGTCAGGGGTGGCTTTCAGCCAGACGAGATGGGAAAGGACCAGTCTTACGATCACACCTTGCCCTGCTTTGCACGAGACACCAAGGGCCAGTGCAAATGCCATCCCGGAAACCTGCACGGCCCACCCCGCTGGGGAGGGGCAGGGTGGCACCTGCTGGACCGTGAGCGGGTCCTTAGGACAGTGCCGGCATCCCATATGGGTGCCGGTTCAAGTCCCTGCTGCTCCACTTCTGATCCAGCTCTCTGCTATGGACTGCCTCTCGGCCTTGTGTGCAAGGAGCTTGCATGTGTGCCCTCGCATCCGGGACTCTATCGGCTCTCCTCACGCCACTCAAATGGAAGGCTTGTGGCTCTGACTGTGCAACCAAGTAGTTCAAGAGCTTGCAACCTCCCGGGAGGGCTTGGGTCAGCTCCCCCTGCAGAGGCCGAGTGGGCGGAGGGGCCGGGCGCAGCTTACCAGTTGTCGTACTTGCTCAGCTTCCGGATCAGGCCCTGCTCCTCCATGGAGGCCAGCAGGCGCCTGTTCTCCTCCTCGGAGCCATCACAGATGTGGAGGCTCTCGGGCTGGCAGAGCTTGGCGCTGCTCTCCACGAACTCCCTCACGGCCTGGGGCAGGCTGTCCAGGGCGCCCTGGACGACCTTGACTGTGAGGTTCAGGCCGTTTTGCAGCTGGGGAGGCATCTCTGCAGGCGGAGCTGGGGGCTAAGCTGCCGAGGGCACCTGGAAGAGAACACGCAGGTTTCCTGAGCGACACCCGCAAGCCCATTCCACTCACGCCTTTCGGGTTCCTGTCCTCGGAGAGCGACTGCCCTAAAGAAAGGAAGCTCGCATTCCCGCTGCCATTTCCGGAGACGCACATCCAACAGCTCACCTGTGCTTAAGAAGGTCTGGAGCCAAGGGCCAAGGGTGTCCTTCTGGGTTCTTCCCGCCGGAGAGTGCGGGCTCCCAGTGGGAAGGCCATGCCTTGGGGCAGAGCCTCCGGCCTTAAATACGGTGAGGGACGGCCTTGCCCCTTGCCTGGACCCGGGAGGCTCGCCTGTGACGTCAGGGGCAGGCCTCTGGCGCGCGGCCACGGTCAGTTATGCGTTGGACCGAGGCCCCGCCATAAACTCCGGGGAGATAACCATTGAGCGGACAGCTGTTAATGAGTGCTGGGGCGTCTCGGGCCCTCAGACCAACCACAGCGGATCCTTACACAACTGTCCATTGATTAAACTTTGATCCAGTTTCCTGCTGATGCAAAACACACACCCTTTCCTTGACAGGCAGGTGGAGTCGAGAGCAGGGTTGGCCAAATGCCTTCTGGGCCTCAAGGGCTGTTGGCAGCACATTTGGTGTGCCAAACGCTGCTGGCTGGCGAAACACCGCAGCTCAAAGCTCGGTGAGGATGGGCCCTCCCTGGGCCGACAGCGTGGCTCGTCGGCAGGGACCTGCAACCCCCCAGCGGAGAACTTGCTGAGAGTCTGCTGTGTGCCCCTCGCCCCCCGCCGCCCCAGAGACAGCCCCTGTGCGGGTCAGGGCTTCCTGCCCGGCTGGCTCATGCCTGTGCCCACAGGGAGTGGCGCACGGGCAGCAGTGGCTGCACACACACAGATCACTGCCCTAAGTGCCCAGCGTCAACTCCTTCCTGAGGCAGAGGCTCCATAGAACCCCACGCACCCACGGGGAAACTGAGGCAGAGAGACGAAGTCGCTACTCCCAGCTGACTGGTGGGTGGCAGAGGGTCGATCTGAGCATGAGCGACCTGGGCTCCGGACACCATGCCATCCCTTGTGAGGGACCATTGCCAGTTCTAGAAGCTTCCATGGCTTCCCTGCCTAGGCCTGGGCTTAGCACAGTTATTCCCAGAGCTGCCAGGACACTTCCCTCTCTCTTTGCAAGTCTGAGAGCTTGGGGAGCGGAGGGGGCTTGGCTGTTTTTCTAGATCGTTCTTAAGCAATAAGACCTTTATAATAGTTGTAAAGAATTCGCTCGGCCAGCCTTCAGCCCTTTGGCCCAGTCTGAGAGATCATCCATGCTGCTGGCCAGAGGTCGGAGGGCACTGGGTGAGAAGCTAGGAAGACCGGCCAGGCCTCGGCTCCCCACAGCCACAGGAGCCCTGCGACCCCAGAGGGGGCCTGGCGGGGACTTGGCCCACCTCCCTGCTGAGCTGAGTGCCACCCTGCCGAGCTGGGAGGCGCTGGGCAAATGCCAGGCACTGTGAATGCCATGGCCCACCAGGGCCTTCAGTGGCCTCGCCTGGAATGCTAGGGCCGCATTGCGACACTAGGTCTGCATCTCCCTCCAAGACGATCACCATTGCTCCGCTCCATTTAATCAGGCTTTCAGTCCACCATTGGGCCTTTTTTAAAAGATTTTATTTTTATTTATTTGGGAGATTGAGTTACAGACAGAGAGAGAGAGACGTGAGAGAGAGAGAGGTCTTCTATCCGCTGGTTCACTTCCTAAGTGGCCTCAGTGATCTGAAGCCAGGAACCAGGAGCTTCTTCCAAGTCTCCCACATGGGTGCAAGACCCCAAGGAGTTAGGCCATCCTCCACTGCTTCCCCAGGCTACAGTAGAGAGCTGGATCGGAAGTGGAGAAGCGGGGACTTGAACCGGCGCCCATATGGGCTGCAGGCACTGCAGGCAGCAGCTTTACCCACTATGCCACAGCACCTGCCCCCACTCTATTGGGTCTGGTTTTTTGTTTTTTTTTTTGACAGGCAGAGTTAGACAGTGAGAAAGAGAGACAGAGAGAAAGGTCTTCCTTCCCTTGGTTCACCCCCCCCCAAATGGCCTCCATGGCCGGCGCACAGCGTGGATCCAAAGCCAGGAGCCAGGTCCTTAATCTGGTCTCCCATGATGGGGTGCAGGGCCCAAGCACTTGGGCCATCCTCCACTGCACTCCAGGGCCACAGCAGAGAGCTGGCCTGGAAGAGGAGCAACCGGGACAGAACTGGCGCCCTGACCGGAACCTGAACCTGGAGTGCCGACACCGCAGGCGGAGGATTAGCTTAGTGAGCCACGGCGCTGGCCATCCCACTATTGGCTCTTGCAGTATAATATGGGTGCTTTAGCTTGGTTTCAAGTAATTTCCTCTCCAGGTCACTGTAATTCATGGTCTGTGGCTCTGTAGCCACAGGCAGATTCTCATCGTGTCTACACTCAGCAATGGCACAATGCTCATTGTGTGTGTGTGTGGGGGGGTTAGCACCCGACACTGACGGAATTAGCAGTCCCTGAACACACAGCCACACACTCGGTACGCTCGCTGTTGTCACTGCGGCTTAGCGCTCTGCATTGGTGGAGCCTCCTGCCCTGACGATAAAACCGTAACAGGTTTTGATTCTCCGGAAGGGCAGGTAGATTGAAAACAAACGGAAGGAACCAGAACCTTCTGCCCATAAATGCAAGGTGTTTACTTGTGCCAAGGCTCCTGGGAGAGAAACAGCCAGCTCAGTTGAGATATAGGAGCGGTGAGTCACCACCACGACCTTCATCCCGCTGTTTAATCACCCGCATTTGGTGTGGCAGGCGGGCACCGTCCCGTCAAAACGTTAACCAGCAAACACGGGCCAGACTTGCCCCAAGGTGCAGAGTTCTCTGTAAGAAGCGAGCGGCAAGAACGCGAGCTGCGAATCCGAGGACAGGCATGGTCCCCTTGCCCCCGAGCCTTCCGCCGCCCTTGGAGCCCGCGCGGCCAGGACCTGGGTGGGTGAGCGATGTGGCTCCACTCCGCAAGCCCCGTGGGAACACCCGGCTTTTCCCCGGCTGCCCAGGCTCAGAGCTGAGCCGCACCCCAGAATGCTCTGGGGGAGAGAAAGACGGAGGAGTGACTTCCTCCCTCTCTTCCCGAGGCTGCCTCTCGCCCTGTTGCTCAGCCACCGCGGTGGTCCTCCACCCCTCCGGTGGTCACACCGGCTGTGTCCCTGACCAGGGTCCGATGCACGAAGGGGAGCTCTGAATTCTGCTGCATTAAATCTCATTTTGGCCAGGGATCCTCAGTGCAAGCATCTGTTACATGCCCACTGTGTCTCCGGCACTGGGGATAGCAGTAATATTGGGCTTTCTCCGCCTGCACCTCATGGAAATGGAATTGAATGCATCTCATGGTTTCCTCTCATGTATTTTTATTATCTTTCTTTTTTATTTTAAAGATTTATTTATTTGAAAGGTCGAGTTACATACAGAGAGAGAGAGAGAGAGAGAGAGAGAGAAAGGTTTTCCATCTGCTGGTTCACTCCCCAGGTGGCTGAAATGGCTGGAGCTGTGCCAATCCAAAGCCAGGAGCCAGGAGCTTCTTCCAGGTCCCCCACATGGGTGCAGGGGCCCAAGCACTTGGGTCATCTTCTACTGCTTTACCAGGGCATGGCAGAGAGCTGGGTTGGAAGTTGAGCAGCCGGGACTTGAACCAGCACCCAAATGGGATGCTGGCACTGCAGACGGCTGCTTTACCCGCTACACCACAGCGCTGGCTCCTTTTTTTATTTTTCCTAGTTTTGTAACTAAAGAAAGGAATCACACTCATTCATTCAACAAACACTGATTAAGCGGCTATTGTGGACGTTTCACGTTTCTCTAGCTTTGTCCCCAAACCATGAGCCATGAGCTTCTTTTCCTCTTTATACACCCAGTGTCTAGCCATCAAGCACACATCAGGCGCCTGCTGTATACTCATGTGCAGGGAGGGCTACACGGGCCCCTCTTGGGGAGAGACCACTGTCTTGGGGTTTCACGCGCTGTGGTCACTGTGCTGGCCCTTATCTGAGTCTGGGCAGTGGAGCAGACGGTTCAGCACGGCACATGTCTTGGTTACAGGTGCCGCATCTCTGCCTCCCGGAGAGGGGTTCTTGGTCCCTCCTGGCCCGTGACCACTGCCACCCTCCACCTCTGCCCAGATGTGGGCACAGTGCTGGAGAGTGGGGCCAGGGGCTCATGCCCGGGAGGGTCTGCCCTGGCTCCCAGAGCAGCCCCATGCCCACAGGAGTGCCACACAAAAAACTAATGCCGACCACGCCGAGACAGGCAGAGAGGCCGTGGCGGGAAGGAAGGCGCTTCCGTTCTTTCTGAACAAGGGCCCTGCACTGTCTTGCTCTTGGCCCCAGAAATCCTGCACATCCCAGGAGGAAGTACTTTGAGAAGTGCGCCCCTCAAGGACCTCACATGGGGCTGGCGACACCCCCAAAGGCTCAAGCGCTTGGTTTATCCTCAGAGGCACACGGTGGTCCCGCTGAGAAGCGACCGTACGTGGCCAGTCACGACGTGGTCAGTGCGTGGGTCGGGGCTCCACGGTGACGGCAGACGCCAGCTCTGATGACGGGGGGGGGGGGCTCCTCCCACCCAGGGGTGGCCGCAGGGACGCCCCTCCGCCCAGGACTCGGAAGTTGCGGGAAAGCGAGACTGCCCTGGCAAAGACAAAAGGCCCAGTGGTTTCCCAGAAAGCAGCAACAAGCAATGCACATCGCGCGTCCCGGAGCCAGCAGCGCTTGCGCAAATCAGCCCCGGGCCCCCAGCGCCAGGGCTGCCCGGAGGCGGACTTGGCTGGCTCTGACGTGGAAGTTTCCACGCAGGGAAGCACAGCCCGGCCCTGTACGCCTGGGCCCGGAGCCGGCCGTGGGGGCCGGTCATCCACCCCAGCCGTGTGTGCTAGAGACAAATATTTAGATGTTCTACGTAACGGGGTCATCTCGATGACTTTGAACTTGGAGTGTGTCCTCACAGGGCTGGATGAGTCAAGCACATGTTTTAGTGCCCTGGAATCCTAACCCGAAGGGTCCTTAAAAGATGACATTCCTGCCGCTTCAGGGGTCCAGGGCTCCTTTGGGGGTGACGAAAATGCTTTGCGACTGATGAGGGAGCTGCACTAAGTTGCAAATGCACCAAATGCCACTAAATGGTGTAAATGCTTCATTTTATGTTGGGTAAATTTCACTCCTGTTTTTAAATAAAACTTTGTTTAGTTCAGTCTTTTATTTTGAAGATGGGGGAACAAGTGTTGGGGCGCATGTGATGGGGGTGGTAGCTGAAGCCCACTCTGGGGTGCAGGTGGGGCTCCAACACCCACCCATGCCCCCCACCCACACCGCCACGTGGTCCCTCCCACCCGTCACCCACAACCCCACGTGGTCCCTCCCACCCGTCACCCACACCGCCACGTGGCCCCTCCCACCTGCCCCCGGGAACCCTGGCCTGAGGAGCCTGTGGTCTTGTCCAAGTTGCATTTCCTTCTGTAACGGAGAAGCGAAGCCGGATCCCGGTGAAGCCGCTTGTTTGCTGCAAAGCTGGGCTCGGGAGAGAGAATAAAGCTGCCAGCAGGTGTGAGGCCTGAAGGAAGCCCCGCCGGCTTCTAGGTGACGCCCTGCCCCCCCCCCCCGTGTCTGTGTGCCGCTTTTCCTCGGAGACTTCTCTGGGGGGTCTATAGAGACCCCAAGGAGTTCCGTGCATGTGTCAGAGCACGGGGCCACACGGCACCTGCGACCCCTGAACTGCCTCACCCCGCACCTCTGCGTGGGGCTGACAGTGAGCTCGGAGGGGGCCGGGGTCAGGGCGATGGCAGGATCTCCCCGGAGTCTTCCCCGGTCTGGCATTCCCCACATAGCAGCTCTCCCGTCATTTAAGCCATTTTGAAGTGGGGGATCTTGCCTGCAGCTAAGAGCACCCTGCCCGAGGCCCTGGGCTCTTCCTGCGAGTGCCCCAGGCCCAGTCGGGCCTCCTTCTCCTCCCCTGGTGGAGCAGAGGTGGCTGAGACGCCCTCCAAGGCCATTTCCACCTGTGAAAGCCCGCCCTGTGTCCCTGGACCCGTTCCCTGCCAGGATCCTAAAGCTGCGCTGGGCTTGGTCCTCCTCCCCTCCCACCTGTTTTGGGAGACAAGCGACGGCCAAGCGTCTCCCTGTTGGAGGCGCAGGGGGTCCTGGCTGCGATGCCGCAGGCGGGAGTTAAGCAGCTGAGTCGGGTGCACGGTGCCTTAGGTGAAGAGAGACAGGTCACCAGAAGACAAAACCAAACTCAGAGCTCAGACTCGCATTGCTTGCGTCCACGCTGCTGCCCTGTGTGTGTGTGTTAGAGGGCGCCCCCCACGCCGACCCTCACCTACACTTCCCATCACTCCCCTTTATTCCACGTCTCGGCGTGCACGTGGCTCCGTGCGGAGTTGACATGTATTTGTGCCACCTGCAGGTGACTCCTGAATGACGGGCAGACAGATGGCGCCGGGCACGGGGAGTCCCTAGCAGCGCCCACCCGTCTTGGTTCCCTCCCCCTCCCCTCTCCCCCAGATGGCCCCGGGTCTCAGGGGCCCTGGTTTCAGGTGCCACGGAGCGAGCAAGTCCACGGCAGCAAGGCGAGTGAGCACGAACTCGCCACTGGACACCACGCCCAGGCGCACAGCAGCTGCAGGCGAGGCACGGGGAAGGAACGAATCGCATAGCCACCCCCAACCCACCAGCACACTTAGTCTGCAGCGAGAGAATGGATCCACGGTGCCACGTTGTCAATGCTGCCGGAGACGACGGCAATTGCCTGGGAACCGAATGAGACCCTTCCCGGAGCTGCTGGCCAGAGGCAGAGGCACCACCTGCCCACAATGCAGCAGCTCGGAACACAAGCATTCCTCCCGCTCTGCGCTGGGGGTGATCCTGGAAAGTCCCTGCCTCGGGCTGGTGCTGTGGCGTAGCGGGTAAAGCCGCCATCTGCAGTGCCGGCATCCCATGTGGGCGCCGGTTTGAGCCCCAGCTGCTCCATTTCCGATCCAGCTCTCTGCTATGGCCTGGGAAAGCAGTGGAAGATGGCCCAAGTTCTTGGGCCCTTGTACCAGTGTGGGAGACCCAGAAGAAGCTCCTGGCTCCTGGCTTCAGATCAGCCCAGCTCTGGCCATTGTGGCCATCTGAGGAGTGAACCAGCAGATGAAGGATTTCTCTCTCTCTCTCTTTCTCTCTCCCTCTGCTTCTCTGTAACTCTGCCTTTCAAATAAATAAATAAATACATCTTTAAAAAAGTAGAAAGTCCGTGCCTCTAATGCACCCATCAGCTCCTCCACCAAGGGGGCTCCGAGGCACACTGCTCAGGCGTGGGGACACATCACCCAGGCTGGGGGTGCAGCCAGCTCCACTCATCGGGGGCTGGGGCATTCACCCATTGTAGAAATCAGAGACTTTTCCAAGCCGCCCCTTGGCACTGCCGTCCTCATGCCCTGGAAGGAAGCTAGTGCCATCTTCACACAGAAAAGACACCACAGCTGGCACTGGGGCTCAGAGGGTTAACTCACAGCCTGCAGAGCCGGCATCCCATGTGGGCGCCAGTTCGAGTCCCGGCTGCTCCACTTCCAATCCAGCTCCCAGCTAAAGTGCCTGGCGGGGGATGGGGGTTGTTGTGGAGGATGGCACAATTGCTTGACCTGTGCATCCATACATGAAATGCCTGGCTCCTGGCTTCAGCCTGGCCCAGCCCTGGTCGCTGTGGCCATTTGGGGAGTGAACCACCCTTCACTGAGCCCGCCCACATGGCCTTGAAGAGGCAGCCAGGCAGGGTGAGCCAGGACACAGACTCGCAAAGCAAGTGCCTGAGACGGGGAGGATTTGCCTTTCAAACAGCTGCTGTTTCAGACCCGACCCTGGGGCGCCTGCACCTGCACACGGTGGACGCGGCAATTCTTTAATCTTCAATTGGGTTGATTTGTGTCCTACGGTTTTTTGCCAAAAGCCGGCCAAGGCTGGCACAAGGAAGCCACAAAGAAGATGCCCCGTGGGGTCCAGGGCGTTAAAGCCGGTCTCTGGCTGGCCTCGGGTCACAGGTGCGGCCTCTCGCTCCGAGTGCCGGGGCCGAGGGCTCTCAGGTTGGAAGGCAAAGGGCGTGGAGCTGGGGGGCTGGGCCTGCACACACCGCCTCTGTCCAGAAGCGGCCCCAGTCTGCTGGGCAGCTGATCCCACCTGGCCGAGCGGGGCCTCAGAGAGCAACACTGGTTCCATGTATGAGCTCAGGTAGGACCCCGGGCCCTCTGGGGAGGCAGCGTGACGTGCGGGCCAACGGCAAGGGTGCTGCTGTGTCTTTCTGGCCCTTGCATCATGAAACGAGGCCAAGGCTTTCCTGGGTTAGAGACCCTGCCCCCCCAGGGTTAGAGACCCTGCCCCCAGGGTTAGAAACCCTGCCCCCCAGGGTTAGAGACCCTGCCCCCCCCAGGGTTAGAGACCCTGCCCCCCAGGGTTAGAGACCCTGCCCCCAGGGTTAGAGACCCTGCCCCCCAGGGTTAGAGACCCTGCCCCCAGGGTTAGAGACCCTGCCCCTCCAGGGTTAGAGACCCTGCCCCCAGGGTTAGAGACCCTGCCCCCCCAGGGTTAGAGACCCTGCCCCCAGTGTGCTTGGTTGTGGGTCAGATGCCGCCACCCCATTCAGCCCTCCCTAAATCGTGTCCGAGTCAGGAACATGAGGGGGGATACGGCTCTGTCCCCTACAGGTGCACAGCCTGCGCTTTTGCTTTAGTTTTAGTTTTAAGATATATTTATTTATTTGAAAGACAGAGGCAGAGAGAGAGAGAGAGGTCTTCCATCTGCTGGTTCACTCCCCAAATACCTGCAATGGGCAGAGCTGGGCTGATCCGAAGCCAGGAGCTTCTTCTGGGTCTCTCACGTGGGTGTGGGGGTCCTAAGACTTGGGCCATCTTCCACCGCTTTCCCAGGCCACAGCAGAGAGCTGGAACAGAAGTGGAGCAGCCGGGACTTGAACTGGTGCCCATTTGGGATGCCAGCACTGCAGGTGACAGCTTTCCCAGCTACGCCTCAGCATGCCCTTTGCTAAGTGCCGAGGCATGGACACAAGTCCCTTCCTGAGGTGGGGACCCAATTCTTATTAATATCTTCACCGCACCCATCATTGTTAATGAGTGGAACATCTGAAGACATTTGTTTAAACCTGGCGAGAGGGCACGTGGCAGACAGTTCCGTGGCTCGGACCGTGTGGCAAAAGTGCTGGCCACACTTGATCTTCAGGAGAGAACGGCTTCTCCCCCAGAGACCAGGGCTCCTGTAGACCAAAGGACTTGCAATGGCTTCTGACCCCCCCACCGCAGTCCCCAGCCCCCCTCGGGCCCCAGCCCACCTCAGTCCCCAGCCCCCCTCGGGCCCCAGCAGTGCTGGGGTGGCCACTGCCCCCTAGGTACGGACGGCTCCCTAGCAACGAGGGGCCTGCTTCAATGCAAGGATCTGCCCCATGTGAAAGGCGCACCTGCTTGGATGGTTATGCGGGAGTCGTCACCCACGGCCAGAGAGTAGCAGGCAGGCGGTGTGGTAGGGGTGACAGAGCTGCACCCCAGTGTGGGGACAGCTGTCCAGCCACCTGCTGCACCTGTCCAACCTGCAGCACTGCCCACTGAGAGTCTGCACCTGTGTCCCCTGCTGCCCAGCCGGGGGAACAGGGTGGCCCTGGGCCAGTCCTTCGGGGGCTATGGTTTATTCTGGGCAGGATGCCGCTGAAGCCGGCAGCGCAGCCGCACATGGGCAGACTTCCTGGGACAACGGGAGGAGCCGTCTGTGAGCTCTCCCGTGGTGGTGAGTGAACGGGCCAGGGGCTTTGGGTCAAACGTGTTTTAAAATTGTATACCTTGGAGCCAGTGCTTTGGCGTAGAGGGTGAAGCCAGCACCTGCAGTACCAGCATTCCACGTGGGTCCCGGTTCGAGTCCCGGCTGCTCCACTTCCAATCCAGCTCTCTGCTGTGGCCTGGGAAAGCAGTAGAAGATGGCCCAAGTCCTTGAGTCCCTGCACCTATGTGGGAGACCCAGAAGAAGCTCCTGGCTCCTGGCTTCGGATTTGTCTTACTCTGGCCATTGTGGGCATTTGGGGAGTGAACCATCGATGGAAGATCTCTCTCTCTCTCTCTCTCTCTCTCTCTCTCTCTCTATATATATATATATATATATACACACATATATTACCATCTCTCTTTATCTCTTGCTCTCTATCTGTAACTCTGCCTCTCAAATGAATAAATAAATCTTTTTTAAAAATATATTCTTCAAAAAATTCATGAAAATGAGATTAAAAGATAAGCTTTGGCGGAAAAAAAAATTTGAAATCCATGCATCCAAGGGGTTTTCAAAAAGTTCTGATTCTTTTTTGTGCCAAAATAACCTTATCTTTTAATTCCATCTCTCCATGAACTTTTCCAGGCCCCTCGTGTACCAAGTGCTTCTATTAGACATTTCTGCAGACAGACTGAATGTGCGAAGCTTCCTTGAGCAGTCCTTAAAAAAGATCCTTTTACCTTAAGTTTACATCGATTGGGTTTATATTCCTTCTAGAATGCTCTTGTATTTCTGAGAGCCATTATTGTTTTAATTTCTCATTTCGTTTTTGATTGACACCTGATGATTGTAGATATATTTGTGGCTTTGTTTTTTTTTCTTTTGGCTAAAAGTCCCGGGAGTCCTTTATATTAAAATGTGTCTCCACAGCCCCCATTAGGAGGCAGAGAAAGATATTAAATAATTGCGCTCCGTAGGCAACCACATAAAATCAGCTCATGTGAATTATTAATAACGAATTCTTTGGGAAAAAAAAAACTTCTTGGATTTCTTTTGTTGTGCTTTTAACAATCGAATGTGATATTCATCAGATGGCGTCTTGCGAGCTGTCAAGGATCTAAACGCGAGCCTGTCTGACACTCGCAGACGAGTGTGCCTGGGCCGTGCCCCCGCGCTCTCTGCCCTGGCGATGGGCAACACCCGGGCTTTGGTGTCGAAGTGACTGGCCACGGCTCAACACAGAGCTTGTGGACGCTCAGCCAGCATGGGGAGGCGCGGAGGACACGTTTCCTGGCCCCTGCCAACAGGAGCGCCCCCTGCTGACAGCTGGCAGGTGCTGATGGTGGGTAACACCCGCTCAACGCGCCCTGCGCCGATCAGCGCTCCTCCTTGTTCTGGGTGTTGTCACAGCAAAAGAAGGTTTTAGCTGACACGTGTTGTCCCTTGGAAAATGAGAAAGTCTAAATCGGAGCTGAGCCCGACCGCTCCACACGACACTGAGGCCCACACGTGGTGAACACGGAGCCCACGTGGTAGACGCATGTCTGCTGACGCAGTGGGCTTATTTGCTGTGGGTTTGCCCACTGCTGCCCCTTTTTACTTCCTACAGTTCTGGGGCCATTTATTAGGATATAAGAGGGCACCGGCATTGTAGAAGCCGCCGCCTGTGACACCGGCATCCCATATGGGCACTGGTTCGAGTCCCGGCTGCTCCACTTCCAATCCAGCTCTCTGCTATGGCCTGGGAAAGCAGCAGAAGATGGCCCAGGTGCTGGGGCCCCTGCACCCACATGGGAGACCTGGAAGAAGCTTCTGGCTCCTGGCTTCAGCCTGGCCCAGCCCTGGCTGTTGTGGCCATCTGGGGAGTGAACCAGCAGATGGAAGATCTCTCTCTGTCTCTCACTCTGTAACTCTGCTTTTCAAATAAAACTTAAAAAAATATATAGGAGGGTACTTCAAAAAGTTTCTGGAGGAGAATGGAGCTAAAAGTTAAGCTAATTTTGGTGCAAGAAAAGTGTTTAAATTTCAAGCACTTTTTCCATAGTATGCATTTTCCATGAACTTTTTGAAGACCCTTGTATCTAAGCGCAGGACCAGGCCAGGCCATGCTGACTGCCCTGGGGGCCGAGATGGCCGTGGAAGCACAGAGACCAGGAGGGTCCTGGAAACTTCAGTCCTTTTTTTTTAATTTCTGTGTGATGACCCCAGCCTGTGCATTGGATTACGTTAGGGTCTTTTTTTTTTTTAAGATGTATTTATTTAATTGAAAGTCAGAGTTACACAGAGAGAGAAGGAGAGGCAGAGAGAGAGAGAGAGAGAGAGAGAGAGAGGTGTCTTCCATCCTCCGTTTCACTCCCCAACTGGCTGCAATGGCCAGGGCTGCACTGATCTGAAGCCAGGAGCTTCTTCCAGGTCTCCCACGTCGGTGCAGGGGCCTGAGCACGTGGGCCATCCTCCACTGCTTTCCCAGGCCACAGCAGAGAGCTGGATCTGAACTGGAGCAGCTGAGACTGGAACCGTTGCCCACATGGGACGCCAGCACTGCAGGCGGCATCTTTACCGGCGCCCGCCCCCATGTGTTAGGTCTTAAAGCTACAAGGATGCCCTGAGCTTCACATTCAGTATCGTTCTGTGAGCTACGCCTGGCCACACCCCTGAGCTGCCCTGGTCCTGGCCTCAGGGCCATGGCACCTGCTGGAGCACTCCTCCTGGTTTAGCCATGGCTGGGCCTTCTTGCCATCCCGGCTCAGCTTCTCCCAGCAGCATCCACAGAGGGCCTCCTGCTGAGGTTGCTCCCCGACACTTGCTACTCTTTGGTGTCAGATCCTTCACTGGCCCACATGGGGAATTCCAGAATCCCTCCTAGGGCCTGAGCTCTGTGCTGGACAGAGGCTTTGTGTGTCTGTCTCACAGCTCGCCTCCAGCTCTGGGGAGGGTCCCTCAACCAGAGGGCTCGCTCACTTGCTGAATGAGTGAGGGACCAGCGAACACCAGGCTGGCGTCTCTGCTCCTGAGCACCGGGGGCTTGTGAAGTCTGTGCAGGTCCTGGGGAAGGGGCGCTCCCTGCGCCAGCACGGCTCTGGACAGGGGTGGTTAAGATGAGCCCGCCCCAGAGAGCCACCTCCTCCCAGGCTGCTCACAGCACACAGCTGGGGATGTGAAAAACCCGACAGGGAGACGGCCCCGGGGGCCCCTGGCTGCTCCTGTACCTGCACAGGCCATCGCCAAGGTGCTGGCTTGATTTGCATGGGCTACTGCACCTCTCCCCTTCGCTGAGACGCCCGCTTCTCGCTGTTTCTCCATTTAGAAGACAAGATCCCTACCTCCCAATGGTGTCTCAGCAGTGTGACCACAGTACTACGTTGGATAATCGCAGGTTGGCCAAGCGATGGCCAGAAGGGGGAGGAACGGGCCTGCAGCTGCCCTTGCCCGTGAACCCGAGCTGCTGAGCACACGCTCCACCTGGCCGAGCCCTCACCACCGCCGGCCGGAGCTGCCTTTGCAAATGGGGGCGGGGGCTTTGGTTGTCACAGAGGTGCGGGGGCCCTGGTGAGGTCAGAGGTGCTACGCGTCCTGCAGAGAGCTGGACGGGACCACAGCGCAGTCCGGTCCCGAGTGCCACGGAGCCCTCCCAGAGCCCTCTGCACCTCTGAGGGTGCATGGAGGGTACTGAGGGTGCCCCCGCCCCCAGGCCTGGGCACCTCACGCCACCTGGCGCACAGGAACACGAGGCGGCCCCTGGGCATGTTTCAGGTGTTCACACTTCATATTAGCGATTCACTGTTGTTTGGGAAATTAAACGTAATTCCCGGCATGCTCTGCCTGTTTGCGTAACTGTGCCAGGAGAAACTTAGGAGTCAGGAAGGAGAGAGTTTGGGGGTGAAGTTGATAGCCACCATCTGTCCAAGGTCAGCTGGGCACACCCGACGCACCCCCCTCCGTGAGCCTTCCTCTCGCCATCACTAACCGATTTATTAATTTACTCTTTAAATCTTTCTGGGCGATTTCCCACCTGCAAGGGCAGTTCAAACAAGTCCCTTTAGAAAACACTGAAGTTCGTCAATATTGAAAATACCGAAATTAAGGGGGAAAAGCAGGTGGGAGCTCTTAGTGTGCTAATGTAGGGGAGAAAGGCAATAATATATCCAGCACTTGTTGTATCAGAATGGCCTTACAAAAATGATCCAGTTATAATAAAATAATGGGGAATTTATCAAATTGATCTAATTTTTTTCCATTGAGATGTAATGAGATAACACCCTGAAGGCACATTGTACCTCCTCTAGTCTTCCGTGGGATCCACCCGGAAGCAGCCCCAGCCCCGGGCGCTCTCTGAAGTCCGACATGGGGCAGACGCTGAGCCAGTCCTCTGCACCGGGAAGCCGGAGACTCACGCGCTGGACGTGCTGGCCCCGGCCTTGCCTTTGGTTTCCAAGGCCTCGTTCTGGTCTTCACTTGGTGCTGACCGCTGAGACCGGAGTGAACCTTCTGGAAGGCCCAGCGTGCTCCATGACTCAGCGTAGGCTGCAGGGCACACCCGGGGCCAGCAGACCCTCCCCTCGCCGTGACCCCAGAACCCAGATCCCTTCTGAACCTCGGGCCTCTGCCAGCTCCACCAAGACTGGGAGGCGTGGCCAGGGATTGAGCGTGGCGGAGCGGTCTGTGTAGTGTGTTCCCATGGCCCATCGGGCACGCTCTCTGCTTGGGCAACGCATTATTTTGACTGAGAGCCTGGTGGAGTCGTTGCCAATGGAAAGAAAGAAAAAAAGCCAAATGCCAACGAGGACAAAATGTCCCCTCTCAGGTGACAGGACAAATGCCAGCCAAGTACCCAAGCGCAGGTGGCCTGTGAAAACCCCCCTCCTGTGCCCCTCCTGTTAGCCAGGAGCAGTGAGGCCTCAGAATGAGGCCGGGTGGGGGGCAGGGAGGTCAGGCACCGAGCCCTGCCCAGGGCCTCAGTTTCCTGGTTTGCAAACAAGGGACAAGAATTCAGCCCTGTGCACTGCGCCCAGCGTCCCTGGGGATGCCGGCGTCTCCCTCTTTGTCTCTCTTCCCCAGCACGAGACTCCGGGGGACCCAGCCGAGCCCTAGACGCCTCCTCGGCCCCGCACTGCACCGACGCCTGCAAACCCTAGCAGGTTCTGACTGCTGTCCCCGCAGAGACAGGCAGCAAGTCACGCCCAGGACCCGCACGCCAGCCGCCCGCCCGGAGCGCCGCTCCCAGACTGTCTGATCAGGTTTCCAATAGCTGTACACTCATAATTTGTCTGGCTTCTTAATTCCGCCTAAGACAAAATGACAGACACCTCTGCTCGCCCCCTCTGTGTCGGCTTCCTTCTGCCGTTCTGTATCGCTCCAGCTCGCCCACTCTCCCCGGCGCTCAGCCTCCTGCCGGCGCTGTCTGGCTGGCACCCACGGGCACGCATTCACTTCTCTGCTTGGTTTCCTGCCCCGATCCGTGATCCCCTGCTGCCCCTTGCCCGCTGTAACTGGACCCCTTCATCCTCCTTGCTGCCCCCTCACCCCTGACCCCCCAGATGTCTGATCTGAGAAAGCCTGGTGCCCCCCCACCACCACCGGGAGAGACGGATCCGGATCCACAGGTCTCCCAGGGCCAACAGTTTAATCAAGACAAGTGCTGTACTTAGTGTGTTTAAGTCCTTCGAATAAGGGCAGGAGAGAGAAACAGGATTAAGAAGGGAAACAAGGGCCAGCGCCACAGCTCCATAGGCTAATCCTCCACCTGCGGCACCAGCACCCTGGGTTCTAGTCCTGGTTGGGGCGCCGGTTCTGTCCTGGTTGATCCTCTTCCAGTCCAGCTCTCTGCTGTGGCCCGGGAGGGCAGTGGAGGATGGCCCAGGTCCTTGGGCCCTATACCCGCATGGTAGACCAGGAGGAAGCACCTGGTTCCTGGTTTCGGGTCGGCACAGCGCCGGCCGTAGCGGCCATTTGGGCAACGGGAGGAAGAACTGTCTCTCTGTCTCTGTCTCTCTCACTGTCTAACTCTGCCTGTCAAAAAAAAAAATAAAAAAAGGGAAACAAGGTGATAAATTGGTCCCATGGGCAGATCCTGGACCCAGGACAAAAGCCGAGATGCTCTTAGTTTGAGCCTGAACTTCGCTGCCTGATTGTGCAACCGGAGGATTATATAAATGTGGGTTAATGGTCACGATGCAGACGACCCGGGCCTGGGGCTTCTGGGTATTTTCAAAATCATATGGGTCAGTTTAGGGAGCGTCAGGAACACGTTGTTGGAAGGATGATGCATTCAGTGGGACATCAATCTAGGGAACAGAGAACATGGACACTCTCCCCGTGTCAGGACTGGCAGGCAGGTGTCTCCTCTGGGGAGATGCTGCGGGAAAAGACCGGACGGAAATCTCAGGGTTGGAAGGAGTTGCCATCGGAAGGGGACCCCGACTCGTGTCCCTAAGTCCGTGCTACCTGGAGGAGGAAGCAGAGGCCGGGGGGTTGGGAGCCTCGCCCTGGACTCCAGCTGATCTCTTCTCCCCAGGACCCAGAAGCCTTCCCAGGACCACGCTGGCCCGCAAGTGTGTGCTTCCGAGTGGGACTCCAGGCCCCAGGGGGATGTGGACATGACACACACTGGCGCCTGGAGAGAAACTGGCCAAGTACAGGCCAGGCGGTCACACTCCCCGCCGGCTCCTCTCGCCTCCCAGTGATGGCCACCCTTTCATAGGGGATCAGAGCTGACATGAAACTGCCAGCACAGAGCCTGATGGTGGCAGGCACTTAGCACCTGGAAGCAGAATTTTTATTAAGAGAAATCCTGGGGCTGGCGCTGTGTTGTAGCAGTTAAAGCCGCCGCTTACAGTATCGGCACCCCATATGGGCGCCGGTTCAAGTCCTGGCTGCTCCACTTCTGATCCAGCTCTCTGCTGTGGCCTGGGAAAGCAGTAGAAGATGGCCCAAGTGCTTGGGCCCCTGCACCCATGTGGGAGACCCAGAAGAAGCTCCTGGCTCCTGGCTTTGGATCAGCACAGCTCTAGCCATTGTGGCCAATTGGGGAGTAAACCAGCAGATGGAAGACCTCTCTCTCTCTGCCTCTCTATCTCTCTCTCTGTAACTCTGACTTTCAAATAAATAAATAAATCTTTAGAAAACAACAACAACAAAAAAAAGAAATCCTGATTTAAAGCCCTTTTGTCGGGGCTGGTGTTATGGCACAGTGGGTTGACTAAGTCACTGTGACACCGGCATCCCATATGAGTGCCAGTTTGAGTCCCGGCTGCTCCACTTCTGATCCAGCTCTCTGCTAATGCACCTGGGAAAGCAGTAGAAGATGGTCCAAGCGCTGGGGCCCCTGCACCCACATGGGAGACCTGGATGGAATATTCCAGGCTCCTGGCTTTGGCCTGGCCCTGCCCTGGCCATTGTGACCATCTGGGGAGTAAAGCAGAAGATGGAAGACCTCTCTTCTTCTTCTTCTTCCTCTTCCTCCTCCTCCTCGTCCTCCTCTTCTCTCTGTAAATTTACCCTTCAAATGAATCAAATAAATCCTATAAAAAAGAAGTTTTCTCTCCCCTTTGACCCTGACCTAATGCTCTCGCCTGCTTCCCTTTCTTTTATTTCCGTCCCTTCATCCATGGGTTTGTCTCTTCCCCCAATTTTGTTGACATGTGGTCCACGTACCCTAAAATTCACCCCCTAAAACCTCACATGCCAGGTTCTGAGGGCGGCCCCTGGCTGTCACGTGGAGAGCCTGTCGCCTGGTGCCCGTGAGCGGCCCCGCCCAGCCGACCTGCCCTCCGGCCCCTGGCGGCCCCCGGTCGGCACTCTGCCTCGGGATTTGCCTCCCTGAGCTTCCTGCTAGGGCATCTCGCGCCGCGCGGCCTTTTCCCACTGAGCTCTCTGTCAGCGCTCATCCACCCTGCGGCAGCCGCCAGGACTTCATTTCTTTGATGACTGCATGGCATCCCGTGACCTGGCCACGCCGCATTTCGCTTGTCCATCCTCCACTGAGGGGCACTTGGGCTGTGTCCGCGGTTTGACTGCTCTTCCCTCTGAGCAGCACCATGTCATTTACTTGGTAGCTGCCTGTCTGGCTTAAGTCTTTTTTTTTTTAAAGTTTCTCTCTGTGTGTAACTCTTTCAAATAAATAAAATAAATCTTTAAGAAAAAGAAAGAAAATAATAATAAAAATAAACCAATGCATCCCTCTGTCCCATTCAATCGTTCAGAGCTGGCGTGCGTGGCCATTCAGCCTAGCAGGTGAGACGCCCCGATGCCAGCCTGGAGCAGCTGTTTTAGTGCCCGGCTCTGCCTCCTGCTGGTGTGGCCCTGGGAGGCAGCAGTGACGGTTCAAGCTGTTGGTCCCTGACACACGGGAGAGCTGCACTGAGAGTCCAGCTCCAGCTTCCGCAGGCCCAGTCCTAGCCGGTGTGGAGATCTGGAGGAGTGAACCAGCGCCTGGAAGGTAGGAGGCTCTCTCTCTCTCTCTCTCTCTCTCTCTCTCTGCAACTCAAATAAATTTTTTTTTAAATGTCCAGTGGTTGCTCTTGGGCTCACCAGTCCCCTCTAATCTTTCCAACAACCAGGATCACAGGAGTCGTGATCTCCAGCCTATACATAAGGAAACACAGGAGTCGTGATCTCCAGCCTGTACATAAGGAAACACAGGAGTCGTGATCTCCAGCCTGTACATAAGGAAACACAGGAGTCGTGATCTCCAGCCTGTACATAAGGAAACACAGGAGTCGTGATCTCCAGCTTATACATAAGGAAACTGAGGCACAGAAAGGTTTGGGCTTGTCCAGAGAGCTGGTGGAGCTGGGACTGGCCTTCCACCAAGGTCACGGTGATCCCTAAACTGCCGTGACCCTCTCTGACGGGAGGTGCGGGCAGCAGGAGCAGCCTGGGCGCAGCCTGGAGGTCTGTCTCCCTAGGAAACTGGTGCTTTTGTCTACACTAAGAAACTGGCCCCCCGTTGATGCATCCGCGCCTTGTGAGTGAGGCTGGTCCTGCCCTGGAGTCCTGGCAGAATCTTGTCTCTTGACCTCCAAGGCTGATGTCCAGGCCCTTCGGTGACATTGGCTGCTCTGTAACACCATCCCACGACAAAGGGCAACCACGAACAAAGCTAAGCACCCCCCAGCAACCGCAGAGAAACGCAAAGCCGCCATGTCACTATCACCATGCACACGTTTGACATCCGTGCAGAGAGCAACCGTAGAGAAACACTTCCACTTGCAGACTGAAGCGCCCTGAACAACGTCCCAGAGATCCCTTCGGGCATTACTACCCGGCACACGCATCAGTAGCCCGCACATCTTTAACGTCGGACCGGCAGCGCAGCCCGAGAGGCGTTCCGTCAAATGAAGATGAACAGTTGGATGCTGCTAAGCACGCAGACGACCTTGAAGCCGGCTCCCTCATCAGTTCTGCTAGCTTAACTTCCCCGCTGGCCCAGTCTGAACTCCGCTCCCAAGCAGCCAAACTCTGCCCGGCACTGTTCCCGCGCTAGCAAAAGAGGCAGAAAGCTGATTGGTTTTGGAGCTGCGGACTCTGCATTTATCATGGAGGCCCAGCGACCAACTCCTGCTGGAGAGAGCCCGTCTGTGCCCAGGCAAGGATTCGGCAGGCTTTTGTCTCCGTTTATTTGACACTGCTGGTAATTAGAAAATCACCTCTAAATCCATCTTTCAAAAGCAACCACAGTCCAGTCTAATTGCTGAAGACTGCTTGAAAGAGGCCAGAGAAATGTCCCGGGATGAAGGCAAGCGGTGCAGTGCCAAAGGAAATCGGGGGTGGGGGTGAAGGGGGCGAACACAGGAACCTCAGAGGGGACCAGAATCTTCCACCTCCTTCCGCAATACTCAATGTCAGAGAGCTTTTACAAGAGCCATGCGCGTGCACAGGGCCAAGGACTAAGAAGCCTGTGCTTAGTGAGTTATTGACGTGTGTCTGTCATTGTCAAGGTCAGAGCCTCAGCAGTAACTTGGTTCCCGTGCACAGCCAAGCTTCAGCCTTAAAGTGCACTTGACGTGTGGGCCTCAGGAGCCCTTGCAGCAGGTGCGCATGTCAGTGTGTGTGTGAGTGTGTGCAAGGCTCTGTGGGAGGTGGAGACCTGGACAGACAGGCCGCTGCGCTCTTGGAGCCTGCGCCCGGGCGAGAAACCAGCAATAATGCACAAGGCACCGCGCAGAGAGACCTGGCTGAGGCTGTGCAGGGGAGGGGGGCACTAGTGTTTGAGCAGCTTCACGGGGGAGCTGGGGCCACGTTGACGCCTAAGGGATGATGGCCATGCTGGGCCTGCGTGGGAGGGTGAGGGCCAGGGCCTGGGAGGCCGCAGGGCGGGCAGCAGAGGCGGGGAAGGGGAGGGGGAGGGAGGCCTGAACCTGCCCATAGGAGCTGAGCCGCAAAGGTGTTGGGGCCAGGGGCAGACAAGGCACCAGGAGCCCGCGCCTGGGCCTCCTTCTGGACCAAATTCTCAAGGTCAAGCGACTGAAGACTCAGGTGCCCCGCCGCAGCCCGGGCTGTTGAAGACAAGAAAGACCCACCAGGTCGGAGTGAGGGTCTCCAGTGAGGAGACCTGTGGGTGAGGACGTCCGTGTCACTCAGGCGGAGGGACAAGGGCTGGCCCGGGCACGGTCACGTGTCGCCTTGGCTGTAAGGAAATCATGGCTGCCTCCGCGGAGCCCCGGCTGCAGACGGCGGCTGCGTCCTGCACCGGCGCAGGGTCTCACAGCCGCCCCCACCCCCCCGCGCCGCTGCAGCTTCACCCTCTGCTCTCCTGCATCCCCGTCGGCACAGACTGCAGCTGCACCCAGCGACGCCAGGAGACCAGGCCCTGCAGTGCACGGAGTGCCCCGTTGCTCCAACGCCCTGCTGAGTCCAGTAGGACCCGAGTCCTGGCCGTGCTGTGTGCACAGCCCCACAGGAGCGGCCGTCTCTTCTCCAACCTCAGGGGACTCTGCAGACGGGGAGGACGAGGCGGGGGCTCGTGACCTTGGAAAAAGCCGTCCACACCCCCATCTTGCCGAGAGGTAAATCGAGGGAGTGGGCAACAAGCTCACCTTGGGAAGCCTCAGGGCACCAAACAGCTGTTAATTATTATAACGTGCAGAGCTCTCCTGCGAGAGTTTAATAAGTTAACCAAGTGCTCACAAGTGCCATCCTTGTGTTTTCTTGTTCCGAGACCAAGAAACAAAAACCATGAGAACCTGGGAGGCATTATTCAGCCAGAGGCCGCGCGCTGGTCTGTGCCGCGTCCTGGGTCACTCCTGCGACGTCGGGTTGACAAGATCTGGGCTTTTTAGCTTAAAAAGTGGGAAAATGCACTTGCACTCCCCGATCTGCATTTCTTGGAAAATAAGAAGATTGTGAGGCCCTTCCCCAGGGCGGGGGCTGGGCCTGCTGCCAGAGTCATTGCCTTGTCTGCTCCCTGCAACCTCTGTCTGGAATGTAAAAATATCTCCTTCGTCCCTCGTTGAAGCAATCGCTGTGCCCTCAGTCGGGTTTGGAGCTGCCGAGGAAGTGAACATGATCCAAGGCCCAGCTCACCCCTTCCTGAAGCCCCGTGTCCCTGTCCTCGTGGACGGCCCCGCCTCGAGGACCCGCCACACGCCTCCGCTCCCGCTCGCTGGCCTGTCTCTCGTCAGGGACTGGCCACTCCGCAGAGGCAGCTGGGCCCCGCTGACTTGGTGAAACGCGAGGACTTTGGAGCCTGAGCTGTTTTGAATTAAGACCGTTTCTCGCGGCATCAGCATAGTCCGGGGCTATGGAACAGTAACCTGGACGTCCCCAGGAGCCAGATAAGATAGGCTTGAGTCAGCGTCCTCCAGGAATTCTCCCAGTTCCCAAGAAGTTTAAGTTCCTCTGGGTGTTGGGATGGGCTGCGGGGAGGGGCAGGTGGCCAAGAAGTGGCCTGAGGGACACTGAGGTGACGAGGGTGCTGTCACGGGCATCTATACATGTCACACACACACACACACACGTGCACCAAAACTGGGGGCAATCTGAACTCTGGATTGTGCCCCTGTCAAGTTCCTGATTTTGCTGTGCTATAGCCCACAAGCTGCACCCCTAGGGGCAAATTGGGTAAAGAGTACCCACCATTCACTGTGCACCTACCATTGTTTCCAAGAGAAAAAGTCTAAAATGAAAATGAGCAAAACTCTTACGGTAGACGCTGTCCAAGCTCCCAATTCTGGGATAATTCCTCCCCCGACCCCCAGCAGCACAACCCTGCAGATGTGTAAGCCCGGCCCTTGGCTTGGCTTCTACACACCTCACATGTGCACAGGCACAGTCGCGCACACACACATATACACACGCGCACACATGGGCACACGCATGCACACACACACACACCACGTCCTAAGCCTTTGAGTGAGCAGAGCTCACTGATAATTTGGACGGATCGTTAATAAGGCACGTCTTGGGGCCGGTGCTGTGGTGTAGCATGTAAAGCTGCCACCTACAGTGCCAAATTCTCATATGGGTGCCAGTTCGAGTCCCGGCTGCTCCACTTCCAATCCAGCTCTCTGCTGTGGCCTGGGAAAGCAGTAGAAGATGGCCCAAGTGCTAGGGCCCCTGCACCCAGGTGGATGACCCAGAAGAAGCTCCTGGCTCCTGGCTTCAGATCAGCGCAGCTCCAGCCATTGCGGCCAACTGGGGAGTAAACCAGCAGATGGAAGACCTCTCTCTCTCTCTTGCTCTCGCTCTCGCTCTCTCTCTCTCTGCCTCTCCTCTCTCTATGTAACTCTGACTTTCAAATAAATAAATAAATCCCGAATAAGAAACAAGGCACGTCTTGAAGCCCTGTTTCAGTCATTTTGTGATGCTACTTCTGCTCTCCTCTCCCCGTTTCCCATCTGCTCTCCTCCTCCCACGTCCAGTGTCTTCAAACACAAGCACACGAACCACAGAGGCAAAAGCTGAGAGTGGGGCTTTCTGCTTCGAATGCAGAGCCCTTGAGCTTGGCCCTTGGCGGCTGGGCCGCGCCCCCCCCCCCCAGCAGGTCACCTGCCCAGGTGGTGTCTGCGTCGGGACAATACTGTTGTCAGGGAAAATGCAGGGGCTGTGCTGCAAGCTGTTGGGCATCGCCTAAAACCTCCATTGCACTATGGAGCCTGGCAGATGTTCGAGAGGCGTGTCTGCGGCTGCTGCGGTTAAGCTATGGAAGATCAGACCCCCGGCAGGGATAGGTCCACTTTAGTTCCGGACACGTGGACAGTGTGTGATCCCTACACTTTGCTTAAGGTGCCCCTGTGCGTGGTCCACCCACGCCTGCGTGATCTTTTCGCTGATTGGCTCCCCTACTGCGCATGTCCTTCGTAAGCTTTATAAGCCTGTGCACTTCTTCAATAAAGCGGTTCCTGCTCCGACAGAACTCACGGGTGCTTGTGGTGTGGTCACCTTACCTCTCCTGGTTGCCTTGTTGGGGAGTGCTTGCGTTGCCTCTGCTGGTCAGGGGCCAGCATCGGGCTTAAGACCCCAACAAGAACCCGTGTCCCTCTCCCCACGAGGGGTGCTCCCTCTCGGAGAGCTTCTGAATTCTGATTCTGCAGCCCCGGCCTCCATCTGCAAATTCGGCAGCACCTGCACCTGCAGTGCCGGCCTCGCTGCCTCCCGGTTACAGCTCCCTCTGGCTCGGGCCTCGCTGCCTCTCGGTCACAGCTCCCTCTGGCTCCGACCGTCCTGTGCCTCTTAAGGACCCCTGCGGTGATCCTGGGCCCCTGGACAGCTGGGCCCATCTTTCCATCTCCGCATCCTTCTCTTCCTTAGGGTTTGTTAATCTTTGGTGATAGCTACGTTCACTACTTAGAGAAATCCTGCACGGGAGAGAAACTAGCCCTTCACATTGGCCCCTCAGCGATGCACTTCCCAGAGAACTGCCAGTCGCGGGCTGGAGCCTACTGTTCCAGCTTTTCTTTCGCTGTGGTGGGCTGGGGTAGTTTTCCTGACGCTGTCCCAGGCACGGGGTGGGTGCCCCTTTCCAGGTGTTCTCCCTAAGATGCTTGTTTCAAACTGCATTTAATAGATGAAATGTAACAAAGCTTTTGTGGATTTGTCACCAATTGTTTCTTCTGCGTCCCAGCAGGTGTCCAAGCAGGACAAAGGCGGGTGAGTTCCGGAACACCTAGTCCGCTTTTACATAAGAGTCAATGACACTCCTTCAGGAACATTCCAAAAGCTTCAAGAATTCTGTCCCATTTGCCCCCAGATGCCTCAGCTGTGCAGCCAAGTACACAGACAGTGCCACGCTGCTCATTGAACAGGAGTGTTCTGTGGACGTACCAAAGTTCAAAGTGTAACGCTCTGTTTAAAAACAAGTTTCACCCAGAGGTTAACTGGCACGGCCCAAGATGGACACTCCTTTGCAGTTCATTGGTTGAAATCTGGAGTGATTGCAGTTACACTTTAGGCAAAAGAAGATGATGTATTTATTTTTTTGATACAAATTATCTTTATAACACTTAGTTGAGCCAAGTGGACCACGGAGAGGAGATTAAATAATAACCAGTTGCTAGTCAGGTTTCAGAGTAATAACAAGCAAATTCCATAACAACCCGGCACACAGAGAAAAAGCTGCTGTGGTGTGGGCTCTAAAATTCTGGTGCTCCATGGCACAGCGGCCCTGCTCCCTCAGAACTGACCGATTACAGGAACAGGGCCAGTGGAGGCAGCAGTGACAATCTGAGTGTGAAGAGCTACCCCCAGTGCAGCAGGTAAAGTTGCCTGTGATGCCAGCACCCCATATGGACGCCGGTTCAAGTCCCGGCTGCTCCACTTCCAATCCAGCTCCCTGCTAATGTGCCTGGGAAAACAGCCGAAGACGACCCAAGTGCTAAGGTCCCTGCACCCATGTGGGAGACCCGGATGAAGCTCTTAGGTCCTGGCTTCTAGAAGCCTGCCCTGCCCTGGCCATTGTAGCCATTTGGGAAGCGAATACAAGATTTCTCTCTTTCCCTCTCTCTGTTTCTTCTCCTCGCTCTGTAACTCTGACTTTTAAATAAATAAGTGAAACTTAAAAAACAAAAAAAGGAAAAAGAAGAGCTGCCCCTAGCCTATGTGAAGCAACTTGTCTCATCCATGGCAGGTCCCCAATCCACCACGGGAAGCGACCCAGTGTCGAAGGGGGAATCCTGGGGTCAGGTCAGTCTCTGAGCACCGTGCCTCCCAGCAGCAGGCCAACGAGGCGAAAAGTTCCTCAAAATGAAGTCAGAGACACCCTGAACTGTCAGGTACACCCCAACCACAGAGACAGCCACACCACCTGTTACAGACGACCGCAGGGTACTAGCGCCACTCACCCGTCACCTTCCTGTAGAGGTGGCAAAAGAGCGCTAGGGGCTGGCTGTTCCACAAACAGCCACCAGGGGCGCTGTCCCCACACTGTCCCACTGCAGCGGGGACAGAGAATCTGACACAGCTGTGTGCCCTGGAGAGCCTCTTTATCACACACTATAAAATGCACTTAACAGATAAACCTATGGGGCCGGAGCTGTGGCGCAGCGGGTTAACGCCCTGGCCTGAAGCACCAGCATCCCATATGGGCACCGGTTCTAGTCCTGGCTGCTCTACTTCCGATCCAGCTCTCTGCTGTGGCCTGGGAAAGCAGTAGAAGATGACCCAAGTCCTTGGGCCCCTGCACCCACGTGGGAGACCCGGAGGAAGCTCCTGGCTCCTGGCTTCAGATCGGAGCAGCTCCAGCCATTGCGGCCATCTGGGGAGTGAACCAGCGGATGGAAGACCTCTCTCTCTCTCTGTCTCTACCTCTTTCTGTAACCCTGTCTTTCAAATAAATAAAATAAATCTTTAAAAAAATAAGAAATAAACTTAAGTACACTTTACTGTCACATAATAAATATAATATCACTCTCACTAAATTATAATTACATATTAAATCCATATGGTATATAACACACAAACATGTAATATATAATATAAAACATACGACAATCTGCAACATGCTACATAAATATAGCATTTCCCACGTGACAGGAAACATAATAAGCGACAACTGTGTTTAAGTCAAATGCTCTGAATAAGGTTTTTTACCTATTTCTCTGTATGGGAAGGGGATTAAGAAGCTGTTCCCTGTGGAAGTGTCCAGAGGACATGAGAGAGAACTCCCGTGGGGTGCTCGGCCTGCTGCGCTGGGCCCTTGCTGCGTCGGCATCAGGCACCACGTCACCGGGGAGCTCCCTTGGCACCTGCACTCTCACCGAGCTCAGCGCGACCCGAGCACCTGCGCTCGGTTGTGGGGCCAGGGAAGAACTCACTCACAACTCCTGCCACTCGCTCTGAAAGCAGTGCGGATGCTGGGAATCTTAACATTTATTTTTATTTATTTGAAAGGCAAAGGGAGGTATATATATAGAGAGAGAGAGGATATCTTCCATGTGTTGGATCACTCCCCAGCTGGCTGCAGTGGTCAGCACGGAGACAGGAAGAAGCCAGGAGCCCTGGGTGCCATCCCGGTCTCCCATGAGGGTACAGGGGCCCAGGGGGCCATCCCGGTCTCCCGTGAGGGTGCAGGGGCCCAGGGGTCCATCTTCTGCTGCTTTCCCAGGCGCAGTAGCAGGGAGCTGGACTGGAGACGGAACAGCTACGCCTGAGCCAGCGCCCTGACGTGCGACGTGGCCATCGCAGGCAGCAGCTTAACCCACAGCCTAGGAGTGTTTTGCGAAGACTAGGACAGCCTGCTGCATCCACTCTGCCCGCAGAACCTCCGCTTGACCATATTTTGTGTTGATCAGGCCGACATGCAGAGCTGTTCGTACCGGCCACAGTTCTGAGCAGCCGCCGAGAGTGCGCCTGCGCCCAGGCCCCTGCTCAGGAGCGCGTGCTGGGCCACCCTTCTCAGCCGGAAGAGCAAGACACATCCCAGCAGTGCCTTCAGTGCGCAGGCGGAGCGTGGACTTCTGCACTGTGCCCGTGGGTGGTGTCCCTGCGGGAGCTGCCATCCCACAACACCACACCCTGAGTGTCAATGCCTGCTTCAGGGCTGGCGCTGTGGTGTAGTGGGGAAAGCTGCTGCCTGCAGTGCCGGCATCCCATACGGGCATTGGTTCTAGTCCCGGCTGCCCCACTTCTGATCCAGCTCTCTGCTGTGGCCTGGGAAAGCTGTAGAAGATGGCCCAAGTGCTTGGGCCCTGCACCCACATGGGAGACCCAGAAGAAGCTCCTGGCTCCTGGCTTTGGATTGATGCAGCTCCGGCTGTTGTGGCTATCTGGGAAGTAAACCAGCGGATGGAGGACCTCTCTCTCTGTCTATAACTCTACCTCTCAAATAAATAGTCTTTAAAAATTAAAAATGAGATAATGCCCTGCTTCACCAGGGCCACTCCTTCCTTGGCGGCACCGGGGTGGGTGCCAAGCTGGCAACACGGAGCCGGCCGGGAGCAGCCCCAGCTGCGATGCAGGGAAGCTGCAGGGACAGCGGCTGGGACTCCGGCAGGTGCACGTCCCCTGGCACTGTCACACAGAAGGCACAAGCAGCAACTCTGTCACCCGGCAGAAGCAGTGACGACAGCTCCAGGGTGATCACTGGGGGAACCCAGGGCCGGGCACTGTAAGCCAGGAAACAGCGTTTGTCAGCAGGAGGGCCTGGGTCTCAGCAGGGCTGCGCCCGCCTCCGGGGCTGCTCTGTGTCCAGGCACTGGCTCTCCTGAGGGGGACACCAGCCATGGGCAAAGCCAGGCACCCTGTGTGAAGCATTAGCCACAAACAACGCTCTAGCACGGCCACGGAGGATGCCCGGGACACAGGGAGAGGGCAGGAGCAGGGGAGGGCACCGGCGGAGAAGCGGGTGGAGGAGGGCGCGCGGGAGAAGGAGCTGCGGCCTACCAGGAGTGCGCGCAGCAGGTGCAGGGGCGAGGCTGGCGAGCGCGTTGCTTTTTTCATCCTGGATTAAACGCGAGCAACCGGTCTCGCCATCCATCAAGACGCCCTAAAACAACCGCGGATGGAAAGTTTAACTGGCAGAAACTGTGTTCTGTCTCTCCTCTCTTCTCTCTTGTCTCCACCCCCTTTTATAAACTCCTCCCCCGCGTCCAAGTCTAATTCACTTTCTCCTATCCACGTCCCTCTTCCTTGTGTCTCCTTTTGAAAAATGTGTTTTTAATTGCTATTTGAAAATCTTACACATGAATCTACAACATAAATACCGCACAAACTCCCAGCTGCCCAAGTGTTACGGCGACGATGCAAATCACCCGCGAAGGCACTGGCCGGGGAGTGACTGTTGAAGCAGAAAAATTCATTTAAATGATTTAAAAGAAGTTATAACAGTGCTTTCCCGGTGACCTTCACATGTGCATCTTCCCTGCGTTGCACACACAGTGTCACAGAAACCGGAGACAGCGTGTGCACCGCCGTCCAGGAGTCTGAACCCACCAACACCTTCCTGCTTGGCACTCTAAAAACTGAACTTAGTTTTACCCTTTGCAGTTTTGGGGGGAAAAACGTATGTGAGTCGATACTGTTTGCAAACAAACTACAGAGTCACAAGGGGACAGTGGGGGACGGCACGTGTGGGGGCTGGCCGGGGTGGGAGGGAACGCCACGCTGAATAAGGGGCGCCCCGATGGCGCCAGCCGTCACCAAGGCCAGTTCTCAGGGCCCCGGTGGCCCGGCGACCTCGTGCCCCCAGCCCTGCTACTTCCTTTGAGTTTTCGTCTCCAGCACAGATGTGTCCATTCACAATAGCAGACAAGAAAAGTTCATGAAAACTTTGGAAAAAAGGCGACACCAAAACAGACTGGTTTACTGGCATGTTGTGAACTATGCCTTAAAAAACCCAGGGGCCGGCCTGTGGTGCCTGTGATGCTGGCTCCCACGTGGGCCCCCGTTCACGCCCCGGCTGCTCCACTTCCCACTCAGCTCCCCGGGAAAAACAGCCACAGAGGGTCCAAGTGGGGGAAGCTCCTGGCTCCTGGCTGTGCCTGGCTCAGCTCTGCCGTTGCTGCTATTTAGGGAGTGGATCCGTGGACGGAAGACCTCCCTCTCCCTCCCTCTCCCTCTCCCTCCCTCTCCCTCTCCCTCTCCCTCTCTCTCCCTCTCTCTATCCCTCTCTCTCCCTCTCTCTATCCCTCTCTCTCCCTCTCTCTATCCCTCTCTCTATCCCTCTCTCTCCCTCTCTCTATCCCTCTCTCTCCCTCTCTCTATCCCTCTCTCTCCCTCTCTCTATCCCTCTCTCTCCCTCTCTCTCCCTCTCCCTCTCTCCCTCTCCCTTTCTCTCTCTCTCCCTTCCCTCTCTCTCCCTCTCCCTCTCCTCCCTCTCACTCTCTCTATCCCTCTCTATCCCTCTCTCTCCCTCTCTCTCTCCCTCTCTCTCCCTCTCTCTATCCCTCTCTCTCTCTCTAACTCTTTCAAATAAAAAATAAATCTTTAAAAAAAATCCGGGGTGGGCATTCGACACCCCTTGGGCGCCTACATCCGCATGCGACCTTCTGGTGTGGAGCCGGCTCTGCTCGCATTCCAGCTTGCTGACGCCACGCGCCTGTGAGACAGCAGGGTCCCGGCCACGCGGTGAGACACCGGACGGGGTGCCCGCTCCCGGCTTCAGCATGAACCGGCCATGGTTGTCGCAGCCATTTGGGGAGTGAACAAGAAAGCAGGACGTCTCTGGCCCTCTGCCTGCCAAATCATTTCAAGAAAAAACTGGTTTAAAGATTTTTTTTGAAAGGCAGAGGGACAGAGAATCTCCCATCTCCCATCTGCTGGTTCCCTCCCCAAATGGCCTAGCGGCTGGGGATGGGCCACTATGAAGCCAAGAGCCTGGACCTCCATCTGGTATGAAGCACTGGGCCATCGTCCATGCCTTTCCCGGGCCGTGAGCAGGGAGCTGGATCGGAAGTGGAGTCGCTGGGACTCGGGCTGGTGCTTCCCAATGTGGGACGCTGTGTGGCCAGCCGCAGCCCTGCCGGCTGCGGCGCTCGCAATGCCAGCTCCACATAATTTCGTGATCAGTAAACTACACATTATTTTGTTCTGCCATTGGCTCCAAACTTGCGTTTCTTTCGTATATAGAGGCCTGAGTTCAACCTCTAGAAAGCATCAAAAGGACTTGTTCCCATCAAAAACAGTGCAGTGCGCTGAGCTGCACCTAACGCAGAAAGAACCATTTTAATTTTTAAAACGTATTTATTTTCATTTTATTTGAAAGGCAGAAAGACACAAACCGTCCCCCTGCTGGCTCACTCCCAAATGCCCACAGCATCCGAGTGTGGGCCAAAGGCAGGGGCAGCGTTCGGTCCAGGTGTGGAGCAGGGGTCGCCGCGGTCCCGGTGCCTGCGCCCAGGGCGCGCACTGGCAGGACCGGAAACACAGCCGGGACTCGAACCCAGCACCTGACGTCAGACTCCACAGTCCTGAGACAACGACTGCACCCAAACCCCCCCGCTCCTGAGCCCGGGTCCTGACCCGGCCGGGCCCCTGAGGTCCTGACCCGGGTCCTGACCCGGCCGGGCGCCTGAGCCCCTCGCTCGTCCCGCTCCTCTGCACCCCCACTTTCCGCAGGCCCCCACCTGCCTCGAACACGAGTTTCTGGGAAGATTTTCACCAGCGAGAGCTGTGCAGGGCAGGTGTCCGGGCCTGCTCCCCACCCACTGCACTTGCGCCCCTTTCAAGTCCTCCCCTATCGTTTCTGCTTATGCGCCTCCTCCAGCCCCCTGCAGGCCCCGTCCCCTCCACGGCCCCTCCCCCAGCACCCCTGCAGCCCGCTCCCCACCCCGTATCAGCACCCCACTTCAGGGTCTGCCCTCTGCACCCCGTCCCTCCCAGGCCTCTCGACGCCCCCTGGTCCATCCCCGAGGTCGACTTAGTCCCTCAAGGGCTCCCCACCCCCCCGCCCCCTCCAGGCCCCCCCCACATGTTCACATCGCCCACCCTCTGTCGCTATGCCCCCTGCAGGCCCTGCCCTGTCCACGTCCCCCTCTTATCTCCCCCATCTCTCAGCGCCCTCCAGACCCCGCCCCCACCCCATCCCGGCCCTGCCCCCCACGTGCCCTTGTCGCCCACCCTCCGTCTCTCAGCACCCCCTGCAGGCGCCTCTCTGCACGGCTCGCATCCTCGCCCCCCCTCCGCCCCGCCGTCTCAGCACCCCACTTCAGGTCTTCCCTCTGCTCCCCACCCCTCCCAGGCCTCTCAGCGCCCCCTGGTCTCCCTAGTCCCCTCAAGGGCTCCCCACCCCCCCCCGCCCCTTCCAGGCCCCTCCCCCCACGTGCACACGTCGCCCACCCTCTGTCTCTGCGCCCCCTGCAGGCCCTGCCCTGTCCACGTCGCCCTCTTATCTCCCCCCACCGCTCAGCGCCCCCTGCAGGCCCCTCCCCTCCAGACCCCTCCCCGTCCCATCCAGGCCCCGCCCCCACGTGCCCGCGCCGCCCGCCCTCGGTCTCTCCGCGCCCCCTGCAGGTGCTCCCCTGCACGGCTCGCATCCCCGCGCCCCCCTTCAGGGTCTGCCCTCTGCACTCTGTCCCTCTCAGGCCTCTCGACGCCCCCTGGTCCATCCCCGAGGTCTCCCTAGTCCCCCTCCGGCCCCCCGTCCCGCCCACTCCAAGCCCCTCCCCCCACGTGCCCGCGCCGCCCACACTCGGTCTCTGCGCCCCCTGCAGGCCCCGCCCTGTCCACGTCGCCCTCTTATCTCCCCCACCTCTCAGCGCCCCCTGCAGGCCCCGCCCCCCACGTGCCCGCGCCGCCCGCCCTCGGTCTCTCAGCGCCCCCTGCAGGTGTCCCTCTGCACGGCTCGCATCCCCGCTCTGCCCGCCCCCCATCTCAGCGCCCCACTTCGGGGTCTGCCCCCTGCACCCCGCCCCTCCCAGGCCTCTCGACGCCCCCCGGTCCATCCCCGAGGTCTCCTTAGTCCCTCAAGGGCTCCCTACCCCCCCCCGTCCCGCCCTCCACGCCGCACCCCTCCTCCCCCGGCGCCTGCGCACTCCGCCGTTGCCTGGCCTGGTGGGGGTCCCTGAGCAGCAGCGCGCGCTGCACGAGGCGGAGCCCACGCAGGTCGGGGCGGCGGGCCCGGCCACGCCTCTGCGGTGAGCGACCCCCTCCGTGGGTGCGGGCTGTGTCCGAGCGTGGGTGGCGGGGGCAGGCGGGAAAGTCCGGGGCTCGTGCCTGGCCGGGGTCAAAGGCCGCGGCCTAGAGTGCTGGAGCCCCTGCCCAGCCCCTGGCTTGCGAGGAGCGCGTGTGCATCGCCTGGCCGTCTCGCGGGCGCCCCAGGAGGGTGCACCGTGCAGGGCCCCGTGCTCCCCTGCACTCGCGCCGAGCCTGTGGGCCTGGGATCTGCGTGCGTTGGCCTCGGTGGCGTCTGGCGTGCCCACTGCCGAGACCCGAGCTGGGTCGGCACGGCCCTCGCCCTGCTGGGCCAACCGGGTGCCCAGCCCCGCGGTGCCCCACATGGGCTTCTCGGTTCTGTCCCGGCTAGGCCACAGCATCATGGCAGCCAGCGGGCTGGCTCCCGAGCCGTTCACCAAAATCAAGGAGCTGGAGCTAATGCCGGTGCCAGGGCTGGAGGAGGAGGCGGCCGGCGCGTGCGGAGCGAAGATGCCCCCGAGCCCCGGCGGGCTGGAGGCCGTGTGCGGCTGCGAGGCGCCCCCGGCCCGCCTGCTGGCCGAGGAGCTGGAGCCAGCGCCGGCCGCCCCGGCCGAGTCCAGCAAGCTGGTCCTGGCCCTGCAGAGCGTGCCTCTCGCCTCGCAGGACGTGGGTCTGCAGGAGGTGGACTGGCTGGGCGCGCCCCAGCCGGGAGAGGTGCAGCTGATTCTGCAGGAGGCTGGCGCCGACCTGCCCTCGCTGCTGTGGCTGGGCGAGGAGCCCCGGCAGGCCGCGCCGCCCTGCGTGGCCGTCAGCGTCCAGGAGGACCTGTGCGCGCTGCAGGAGATGGGGGTGATGCAGTTCCACCTGCTGGCGGACGATGGCCCCATGGCCGGGGACAGCAAGGCGGGCAGCCTGGCCGACATCCCGGGGACCCTGGCCGACATCCCCGGGACCCTGGCCGACATCTCCGGCTTCGTGAAGGTACAGCTGACCCCTGCACGGGAGAAGTAAATAGAAAACTTCCTGCGTGGTGTCTGGATGGATAGCATATTTTGCAATTTGCAACTAAACACGGTGAACATTTTTCCCAGGAAAACCCCTGGGAGGCCTGTGTCCTTTTCCCTTTTAGCAAGACCCCGAAAGGTTACGCTAATTAGATTCCATAAAGTGCTTTGTGGTTGGGGGGGGGGGTGTGTTTCACCACCGGGAACCCTGGTGCTACACAGTTAGGGCCGCCACGCACGGATCGCAATGCCTGCCCCTTCGTTGTCGCCGTCCGGTAACCTGCGGCTCGTCGGGCCAGGGTCTTCGTCAGCGGACTGTAATCAGTGTTTGTTTTTGTTCTTAGCTGGAGAGCGGGCAGCAGCAGGACCAGCTGGTGCTTGAAGGAGGAAAGGAAATTGTCCTGACCATTTCGAACTTGAACGCGGAGGAGCAAGGAGACGAACCGGCCGCCACTCAGGCAGATGTGGGAAAGGCCGGCTTCCCGAGTGGGGACGCACAGACAAAGGGTGGGTAGGGCCTCGTGCGGGCTGCGGCCGACCGGGCTGCTGCCCTTTCCGGAAAGTGACGGTGGTGGAGGGCCTAAGTGGGTGGCTTTTAGTTGCTCCCGAAATGTCAGGAAATGGGAGAGATTTTAGACTAATGTTCTGTGCTGTGCGTCAATGCGAGAGCACAAAGCCCAGTTAAAATGTTCGCACAAAGCCCTGTGCTCTTCAGCCCTGGGTGATTGGCAGCCCCGCAGGGGAGGGCCATTTCCAGGGTGGCGTGCAGAGACCGCGGGCAGCACCGGGAGGACTGATCGCTCTCTCGGGCCACGGCGGAGGCGGTCATTTGGTGAGTCAGCACGGACTGGGGAGCAGGTGAGAGGTCCTCATCCAGGCGCAGGATGTGCCGGCGCCCATAGCTCCCAAAATGTGTGGGGGTGCCCAGCTGCTAGCCACAGAGGAGTTCAGAGAGACAGACTGGGCCGCAGTAGCAGGGTCCTCAGGCCGTGTGGCAGCCACATTAAACCCGGTGCACCCCAGCAGCCTGCAGGATGACTTTATCTCTCGAAATGATTTGTTTAGTTTTTTTTTTTTTAAAGATTTTATTTATCTGTTTGAAAGAGTTACACAGAGAGAGAAGGAGAGGCAGAGAGAGAGAGAGAGAGAAAGGTCTTCCATCTGCTGGTTCACTCCCCAATTGGCTGCAACAGCCAGAGCTGCACCCATCCGAAGCCAGGAGCTTCTTCCGGGTCTCCCAAGCGGGTGCAGGGCCCAAGGACTTGGGCCATCTTCTACTGCCTTCCCAGGCCACAGCAGAGAGCTGGATTGGAAGTGGGGCAGCTGAGTCGTACACACGGTGGCTTTACTCACTACACCATAGTGCCAGCCCCAATTTGCTTAGCTTTTAAAAATATATTAGTTTCCTTGGGGTCAGCACTATGGTGTAGTGGGTAAAGTCGCCACCTGCAGTGCCAGCATCTCATATGGGCACCAGTTCAAGTCCCAGCTGCTCCACTTCCAATCCAGCTCTCTGCTGTGGCCTGGGAAAGCAGTGGAAGGCAGTCTAAGTCCTTAGGACCCTGCACCCATGTGGGAGACCTGGAAGAAGCTCCTGGTTCCTGGCTTTGGATCGGCACAGCTCTGGCCGTTGCGGCCAATTGGGGAGTGAACCTGCGGATGGAAGACCTCTGTCTCTCTCTCTCTCTCTCTGCCTCTCCTTCTCTCTCTGTGTAACTCTGACTTTCAAGTAAATAAACAAATCTTTAACATATGTGTAAAATATATCAGTTTCCTTCCTCCTGGCAGCAGGGGTCGGGTGCGGAGGTGACTGGACAGGGCGGGGAGCGCTGTCCCGCACGCCGCCGCCTCTCCCCTGTGTCCGGGCCTCTCCTTTGGTTCACTGCCTCCGAGTGCTATAGGTGGCTGAGTTTTGGCCTCTCGCCCTCTGTAATGTCTCATGTATTTAAATCAGGAGATCGCGCTCCACGTTTTTCAACTCCTAGCTCATTTTCAGGTTTCCAGTATATTCACAATTTTGTACAACCCCACGAATTCCGAACATATTTCCATCAGTCCCACAGGAGATCTGCCCTTAGGCAGTCGCCTCCCCACCCCACCCTGCCCCCTCCCCAGTTTTTGTCGCTGGACGTGCTGTCCTGGACATTCGGTGTAAACAGAGTCATAATGTGATAGGAGCACAGCCATCCACATGACTGCGTGGCCTTCTGCCTGGATTGCCCCAGGAGGGTGCCCTCCCCAAGCGCTGAGTCACTTTTAGTGCTTCTTGTTGTAGGGTGTTCCCGTTTCGCCCAGGTTACCCCAGCTGTGTCATCCTCTGTGTTCCTGTCGTGCCAATGGCGATGGCCCCACGTTTCTTCCTCGTTTTGGCGACTTAGGAAGTCTCTTCTCTGCCTTGGCCCAAACTCTAAATGTTACTCATTTCGACACTTCCTTGATTTTTCGCTCTTGTCTTCCTGTTTGGTCGTCTGCATTCTACTCTTTGCCTTTTCCTTCCTCTCCTAGCTTCGGGTTTGGGTTTATATTCTGTGTCCTGGGCCTCAAGGCCTGAGGCACTCTCGTCTCTAACGCAGGTGTTTACATGACATTCCCGTGAGCTCGCGTGACACTGCTGTCGCGAGCTCTCACTTCCGTCCGTCTCAGAGCGGCTTCTCGTTTTCCCGAGAATTCCTTGGCTCGTTGTGTGGGGCGTGACTTTCTCCGATCATGAATTTCCCGTGTTTCCTCTTCCGTTGATTTCTGGTTTCATCCGGCCGTGAGCAGAGAAACGCTGAGTGACTTC